>CM032157.1:26692440-27292440 GCA_018901935.1 Pugionium cornutum | reverse complement strand
TTGGGATAGATTTGATTACTTGGATGCTTTTTTGTATCTATTTCTGTCTCAGATTTGGGCACGATATAGCAAATTGAGCTACCTTAACGTGGGCTTTGGATTGGTGCCATTCCGAGCTCTATATCAAAAGCTACGGATGATTTAGTGCGTACATGTCAAATTGATCGGCCAGTTAATATGATAATTCTAAACTGATAATTGGTGCCGATTGAGTAATGGATTATAAATGAAGCATAATGCATGGCATCAGGTAGTTTTGGGTAGATTGGATTACTTATACGCATTTTCGTATCTATCGCTTTCTTAAGTTTAGTCACAATATAGAAAATTGAGCTAGATTAACGTGGGCATTAGATTCATGTCATTCTAAGCTATAAATCAAAAGTTACGGACAATTTAGTGCGCACATGTCAAGTGGATCGGTAAGTTAAAATGTTCATTGTAAACTGATCATTGGTGCTCTTTGAGTAAATGATTGTAAATGAAACATAATGCATGGCATTGCCCAGTTTAGGGTAGATTGGATTATTTAGACGCTTTGTCGTATCTATTTGTGTTTCAAATTTTGTCACGATATAGAAAATTGAGCTAGCTTAGCATGGGCTTTGAATTGGTGCCATTCCAGGCTCTAAATCAAAAGTTACAGACGATTTAGGGTGGACAAGTCAAATTGATCGACAAGTTAAAATAATCATTCTGAACTAACGTTGGTGCTCATTGAGTAAAAGCTTATAAATTAAGCATTATACATGGCATCACGTAGTTTTGGATAGATTGGATTACTTGGATACTTTGGCGTATGTATTTCTTTCTCAAATTTTGTCACAATATAGAAAATTGAGCTAGCTTAACGTGGGCTATGGATTTTTGTCATTCTGAGTTCTAAATCAAAAGATATGGATGATTTAGTGCGGACATGTCAAGTTGATCGACCCGTAAAATGATCATTCTTAACTGATTATTAGTGCTCCTTGAGTGGTGGCTTATAAATGAAGCATAATGCATGACATCACGCAGTTCGGGATAGAATGGATAAGGACGCTTTTTTGTATCTATTTCGGTCTCAAATTTTGTCACAATATAAAAAATTGAGCTAGCTTAACATGGGCTTTGGATTTGTGTCATTCCGAGCTCTAAATCAAAAGTTACGGAAGATTTAGTGCAAACATGCCAAGTTGATCGGCCAGTTAATATGATTCTTCTAAACTTATCAATGGTGCTCAATATAAAAAAATTGAGCTAGCTTAACGTGGGATTTGGATTTTTATCATTGTGAAATCCAAAACAAAGGTTACGGCCGATTTAGTGCGGACATGTCTATTCCAAACAAAAGTTGATCGGCCATTAAAAAATTGATCATTCCAAACTAATCACTGGTGCTCATTGAGTAAAGGCTTATAAATGTCAAGTTGATCGGCCAGTTAATATGATAATTCTAAGCTGATAATTGGTGCTCATTGAGTAAAGGTTTATAAATAAAATATAATGCATGGCATCACGCAGTAGGGGATAACTTAGATTACTTGGATGCTTTACCATATCTATTTCTATTTCAAATTTTTCAAAATATAGAAAACTTAGCTAGTTTAACAAGGGCATTGGAATTTTGTCATTCAGAGCTTTAAATAAAAAGTTACGGACGAATTTGTGCGAATATGCCAAGTTGATCGGCAAATTATAAGGACCATTCTTAATTGATCATTCGTGCTCATTGCGTAGAGGTTTATAAATTAATCATAATGCATGGAATCACATAGTTTTGGATAGATTGGATTACTTGAACGCTTTGTCGTATCTTTTTTTGTCTTAAATTTTGTCACAATATTGAAAATTTAGCTAGCTTAACCACTACAAGAAAACATGTGTTTTGCGACCACGGAAGGGGTCGCAAAGTGGTCGTAAAAATATAGTGGTCGCAAAATAGTAGTCGCAAAAAAAAGCAGTCGCAAATCAGTCGCAAATTTGCGACTGATTTGTGACCACAGAAATAGTGGTTCATTTTGTGACTAATTTGCGACTACTTGGTGGTGACTATTTTCTCACCTAATTGCCACTGAATTTCCGTAACAAATTTTGCCACTATTTTGCGATTACATATGTGGTTGCGAAATTTGTAGTCACAAATCAGTCACAAAATTTTATGACTGATTTGCGACTACAAGAGTAGTGCAGTCGCAAATCAGTCACAAAATTTTGTGACTGATTTGCGACCACATTTCACGGAGTCGCAAATTAGTCACAAAATATTGTGACTGATTTGCGACTACCTTTCTCCTGTCATGTAGTCCCAACATTTCATTGGTCATGTAGTCGCAAATTAGTCCCAATTTTTTGTGACAGATTTGCGACCACAAGTATCAAGGAGTCGCAAATCGATGGCAAAAAGTGCGATTGATTTGCGACTACAACTTAATTAGATTTAAAAATATATATAATTTAAAATTATTATTGAAAGAATTTTTATATTTTGCAAATAAAAATATTAATATTTTTAAATTTAATTTCAAAAGATTTAAATTATTTCTAAATAATTGCAAATTAATTTTTATAAATATAAATTTTAATAATATTTTTTCAACATTAATTTCATTAATAATATTAATATTTTGTAATAAGAAATAGTAATATAATAATTTGTATTACTATGTTTTAATATTAATATTATTTAATTTTGTATAAATATTAATATAATAATTTATAATTTATGTTTTAATATTAATATTATTTAATTTTGTTATTAATATATAATGACATTATTTCAAAATATTTTTGAATATTAATTTCTAAAATTATTTTAATTTAATAATATTTTTAAATTTTTAATTCTGAATATTTTTAAATTAATTTCGAACTCTTTTCGTACCACCGGGGTGATCACATGATCTCATGTGTACGATTGCTTCAAAATAATATTTTAAATATTAAAATTTATTTAAATAATTTGAAATAAAAAAATTTTTACAAAAAAATACTTACCGCAAACTTAATAGAATATTTTTCTGCCTCTCAGTAGGTACGACTGTCCAACTATAGTACGGGCCATCAAATTTATTTTTCAAAATTTTTGAAATTTGATGGGTAATAGCCCTGTTATCGCGGTCAAACCTAATATTTTAATTATACAGAAAAAATTGAATTTTATATTAATATATTACTAAAATTATATTAAATATTTATTAAAAAATTTAAAAAATTCATTACCACATTGAATTTGGTGCCGCTTGTGGAGACAACACTGTCAAATACTGCTCGCGTCCCGGAGTTTGTAATAAACTATCAAGAGTGATAGTTTGTTCCTCCGTTCCCGTTTCGCAGTCGGGAATTTCTTCCTCCTCATGTTCATCCGATTCCCGAAACCATGAAGGTGTTTGGATTTCAGGAACGGAGTGTGGGGTAAATGTATATTGCGGAGGGTGGCGGGATGCCGCTCCATTAGCGGATGGTGAAGGGTTCGAGGAGGCTGAAGAGGTTCCACGGCCAGAAAACGATGGGATAGATCATCTTCCACGACCTCTGCACGACCTACCGCTACTTGCCATTTTTTTCAAAATGATTTTTAAAGTAAAAAGTGTTTAGAAAGGATTTTGATTTAGAAATTTTGAGTGAATTGTGAAAATGAGGGAAAACCTTCGAGTATTTATAGTTTTTTGGCGACCACCAGTTAATTTTTTGAAAATTGCAATGGTGGTCGCAAATTAGTCGCAAATTTACAACTGATTTGCGACCACCAGTTAATTGGGTAAGAGTTGAAATTTTGAAAACTTTCAAACTCCCACCCAATTAAATGGTGGTCGTAGATCAGTCACAAATTTGCGACTGATTTGCGACCACCATTGCAATTTTCGAAAAATTAACTGGTGATCGAAAATCAGTCGCAAATCAGTCGCAAATTTGCGACTGATTTGCGACCACATGTATTAATTGTGACTGATATGCGGGCACATTGCTCATGCAGTGGCAAAAAACTGGCAAATCAGTCACAAATAATACTTTATATCCTAAATTTTGAGATTTTGATGAATACATATAATTATTTAAGATTGATTAATTGATTATAAGTTATACAAATTTCAATTACTATGAAAACAATAACATTTACCAAATTTTCAAATAATTTACCTAAAACACTTAACAAATTTACTTAACCTTATACTTCTTATATACATTTCAAATGTTTTCTAAAAATGAAATTATTACAAATATGGTTTTCAATATATGTGATCACTTATAATGGTTAGTAGTCACATTAATTTGAAAATACAAGTTTGAAATGTGCAAAATACTTAGGGGAAATGTGAATTTACCATATGTGGTCACAAATCAATAGCAAATTTGCGACTAATTTGCGACTTCTCATCAAATTTTAAGAATGTGGTCGCAAATCAATCTCGTCTTTTTTTTTTGTATTTCCCCAAAATGTTAGATCTTGGATTAACTTTCAAAACATTGAGCCATGTTTTTTTTGATGATGATTTAGTGTGCGGATAGGGAATATAACAAACTTGATCTGCTTGAGATGCTGATACATCATAAGTATTGAAATATAAATTAGTTATATATTTTTAACAAAATTAATTACATAGTAAATTATTAACGAATACGTACTGAGAATAAATGGTTCGTATTTGTAGTATTTCCACGATGATAAGACATCAACGACGCCATTTTCCAACTTCCGAGTACCTTTCGAGAGCGTAGGATCGTACCATTCACATTTAAAAAGCGTGATCTTCAAATTTAGGAGTCCGACAAACTCAAGTTGAATGATATCTGTTAAAATCCCATAGAAATAAGCTTCATCAGATGCATCTGAGTAATTGTCGCCCTTCATACAAATACCGTAGTTACATGTCTTTCTCCTATGTCCATGTTTCTTTGTGTGGAACATATAACCTCTTGTAAAATACATCGGCCAAGTGGACGCTTTATTCATCGGACCTTGAACTAATTCTTGAGCCTATATAGGAAAGACACGTGAATCTGTGGAAATGCATGAATTGACCTATGATCATATATCAAAAATTAAAGTTAATTAATATTTCCAAATTAATAAAGAAAATATAATATACATGTCAAATAATTAATTAAACATACATAATCTCTAACCCATATGTGGAACTCTTTCTCTCTTTTTGATGAAATGTCATCTTCCAAAAGATATGGATACGTACATCGAATATGATCTTCAAACAGGCTACAAAAGTAAATATTAAAAATTAATATATATTTTTTAATACAATGAACTGAAATGTAATAAATGCAATTAATTGTTTTCATATACCTCTCTAATGGCCGAAAATATTCACAATTCTATAATACATATGCATGTGCATATTTATATTCTTTTTTGGAGAGCCATATTTCTTTACATTTACCACTTGGATGACCCATGTGCGTAAATATATCCGGTACTCCGGGATCTGGATATATAGGCATGTCACCTTCATCAAATCTTGTAGACCTCTTTATATATATATTATATTACTTACATTCATATATAATAAAATAATTAATTCATAAACATAACAATTAATTTAGGTTACCTGTTTTTTGTGCGTATGTGCGCAACAAAGTAATTTTCCAAGAAGTAAGATATCTCATCATTCACATATGATTCAACAATCGACCCTGCAACATATCGTTTGTTCTTCGCCTTGCTTTTTAATTTTTTTAAAAACCTTTCAAATGGAAACATCCACCTATATTGCACAGGTCCACCCAGTTCAGCTTCATATGGTAGACGTATAGGAAGATGCTCCATGACGTCGAAAAATGAAGGCAGAAAGATCTTTTCCGAATTGCACAAAATTATGACTATGTTTTTCTTCAGAATTCGGACACGGTTTTGTTGTATTGATCTGGAGCATAAATCACAGAAAAATCCTCCAATCCCTATATATATATATATATTAATTACCATCGACAATTAATTAGTACATCCAATTATTATTAATTTACGTATTTCCAATTAAAAATATATTTATTACTATATTTACCTGATAATGCTAGATGAACGTTCTGTGGTAAAAGTTCTGCAAATATAAAAGGGAGAAGTCTTTCCATAAAAACATGGCAGTCATGGCTTTTCATGCCCGAGAACTTTAGTCCATCCATATCCACAAAATTTTCTAAATCTGCCGCATAGCCGCCCGGAAATTTGACATCATTTTTTATACATTCCAATAATCGTTCTTTTGCTTTTTGGGTTAATCGAAATATAGAGAATGGAGCATTACCCCGACCATCCACGTGCAACTCTTTTCGAGAGCAAACTTCGCAATATCCAACCTTGACTTAACTATATCTTTTAATTTCTCTTTCACATTCATAACAGTATTAATGATGTTATCGAAGAAATTCTTCTCTATATGCATCACATCAAGATTATGTCAAAGGTTAAGATCCGTCCAGTATGGCAACTCCCAAAATATATTTTCTTTGTGCCAATTATGCCAGCTGCCGTAACCTTCTTCTTTTCTTTCATGACCGTTTCTGCCGCACTCAGATGTTCTTAAAGGATTTACAGTTTTTATTCGCTCGTATAAAACGTATTATCCTATCAATGATTGTGGAGGATAGTCATTCAAAGCGTGCTTCCCTTTTAAAAAATTTGTTTTATTTTTCCGTAACGGCTGACCATTAGGAAGAAACCTTCTCTGACAATCAAACCAACACGTCTTTCTCCCATTTGGTAATTGAAATGCCTTCGTATCATCCATACAAATTGGACAGGCCAGCCTTCCATGCGTTGTCTATCCTGACAACATTCCATAAGCGGGAAAATCGCTTATCGTCCATAGTAACACGGCTTTTAGATTGAAATTTTGGTTCAACGATACATCATATGCATCAACTCTCGTAGACCATAATTCTTTCAACTCATCAATCAAAGGTCGGAGGAATATATCCAGACTAGCACGCAGATGATTTGGCCCCGAATTCAAAATAAACAAATACTCTTTCTTCATATCTCCGTTGGCAAATTATATGGAGTGATAATCACTGGACATAATGAATGATTACGAGACATCCCAAATGGGTTGAACCCATCAGTACATAAGCCAAGATAAACGTTTCGAGATTCAGCAGCAAATCTAGGATGTAGATATTGAAAATTTTTCCACTCTGCAGCATTAGATGGATGACTCATTTCTCTGTCTTCTGCTTCATGCTCTACGTGCCACCTCATTGCCTCTGCGGTTTTCTCGCTTAGATACATTCTTTTAAGTCTATCACCTATAGGTAAATACCACATACGACTGAAAGGTATTCTTGTCCTGCCCTCACTTGGCTTATACCGGGCGGAATCACAAAATTTGCATTTTCCCATTTCTCATCTTCTTTCCAGAAGATCATACAATTTTGAACACACACGTCAATTGTATAAAACGGGAGGCCTAAATTTCGCATCAATTTTTTGGTTTCATAATATGAACACGTTGCCTGATTCTCCTCGGGCAAATATTCTGTAAATAGCTCTGCCCAAGAATCCATACATTTTTCTACTAAATTAAAATCAGATTTGATGTTCATGAACCGAGCAGCTAAAGATAACTGTGAGTGCCCTTCGTAACAACCATCATACAATGGATTTTTCGCAGCTCCTAACATGTTGTAAAATTTATGTGCTTCTTCATTAGGCCGTTCTTCTTCATTATAATTATAATTTTCTTTGTTCTGATTATAATACTGATGATCATCAGTCGTTGTCTCACGAAATGCATCCGTCACCATTTCAACATATCTATTACTGGATATACCAACTGTTTCATCACTACTACAGCCACGTGTACCTCCCTGATTTCTTTGGACATCACCCCGACTAGTACTCGTCCCTAACTGAACATTTAGCTCTTCTCCATGTTTATACCAAATATAATAATTTGGCATAAATCCTCGACTATATAGATGACTCCATATTTTCCGTCCCGAAATAAATTTATCATTTTTGCAATTAATACAAGGACAGAAAAACTTATCTCCGCTACTTTGAGCTATATGTTGACTACTTGCAAAATTCATGAACTGCTCAATGCCTTGTGCAAATTCCACCGATATATTTCTTGTTTCATTATCAATTGTTCTGTACATCCAATCTCTCGAATTGTTATAATTTCCCCACATGTTTTTTTAAAAAAAATTTCCTTCGATTTTACAAATGAGAGAATGGGAAGTTGCATATATATACAACATTTTGCCACTACTTTTGCCACTAGTTTGCCACTGATTTGCCACTACTTTGCGACTACAGCAATGTAGTCGCTTAAATGTCGTTATACCTAACCCGCACATGTTTTTTATGGTGGCACTTTGCCACCACTTTGTGACTGCAGAGCCACTAGAGAACGTAGTCGTAAATTGGTCACATTTTTAGCGACCAATATGCGACTACCAAGTGATTTTCCATATGTAGTCGCTAATCAGTCGCAAAAGAGCAACTGATTAGCGACTACCTAGGTCAGTCACAACGCAGTCGCATTTCAGTCGCTAATTGGTTGCGTATTGCGACCAAAATGCGACTACACGTATTGGTCACATTTTTCCAACCAATTTGTGACTACTTCTCCGTAGTCACAAATTAGTCGCTAAACCGTGGCAAATGTGGTCGAAAAAATTGCGACCACGTATGTAGTCGCAAATCGCAGTCGCAAATTGGCAGTTTTCTTGTAGTGAACGTGGGTATCGGATTCGTGTCATTTGAGCTGTAAATCAAAAATTGCGAACGATTTAGTGCAGACTTGTCAAGTTGATCGGTAAGTTCAAATGATCATTCTAAACCGATTATTGGTGCTCATTGAGTAAAGGCTTATAAATGAAGCATAATGCATGGCATCACGTAGCTTTGGGTAGATTGGATTACTTGGACTCTTTTTCGTATCTATTGCTTTCTTAAATTTAGTCACAATATAGAAAATTGAGCTAGATTAACGTGGGCATTGGATTCGTGTCATTCTAAGCTATGTTACGGACAGATTTTATCAACTTGGACAATCTAGAAAATTGAGCTAGATTAAATCAAATGTTACGGACAATTTAGTGCGCACATGTCAAGTGGATCCGTAAGTTAAAATATTCATTCTAAACTGATCATTGGTTCTCTTGAGTAAAGGATTGTAAATGAAGCATAATGCATGACATCACCTAGTTTAGGATATATTAGATTATTTAGATGCTTTGTCATATCTATATCTGACTAAATTTTGTCACGATATAGAAAATTGAGCTAGCTTAGCGTGGGCTTTGGATTGGTGCCATTCCGAGCTCTAAATAAAAAGTTACGGATTATTTAGGGTGGACAAGTCAAGTTGATCGGGAAGTTAAAATAATCATTCTAAACTAACATTGGTGCTCATTGAGTAAAAGCTTATAAATTAAACATTATACATGGCATCACGTAGTTTTGGATAGATTGGATTACTTGGATGCTTTGTCGTATTTATTTCTTTCTCAAATTTTGTCACAATATAGAAAATTTAGCTAGCTTAACATGGGCTTTGGATTTTTGTCATTCTGAGTTCAAAATCAAAAGATATGGATGATTTAGTGCAGACATGTCAAGGTTATCGACCAGTAAAAATGATCATTCTTTACTTATTATTGGTGCTCATTTAGTTGAGGCTTATAAATGAAGCAAAATGCATGGCAAAACGAAGTTCTGGATAGCTGATTAATTGGACGCTTTGTTGTATCCATTTCTTTCTCAAAATTAATGAGAATATAGAAAATTGAGCTAGCTTAACGTAGCTTTCAGTTTTTTGTAATTATGACTGCTAAATCAAAAGTTATGGACGATTTATTGCGGACATGTCAAGTTGATTGACTAGTAAAAATGATCAATCTTAACTGATAATTGGTACTCATTGAGTAGAGGCTTGTAAATGAAGCAAAATGCACGGCATCACGTAGTTTGAGATAGATTGGATTACTTGGATGCTTTGTTGTATCTATTTCTGTCTCAAGTTTTTTTCACGATATAGAAAATTGACCTAGCTTCTTGGGGGATTTGGATTGGTGTCATTATGAGCTCTAAATCAAAAGTTACGGACAATTTAGTGCGGACATGTCAAGTTGATCGGCAAGTTAAAATGATCCTTCTAAACTGTGCATTGGTTCTTATTTAGTAAAGGCTTATAAATGAAGCATAATGCATGGCATCACATAGTTTTGGATAGATTGGATTACTTGTACACTTTGTCGTATCTATTTGTTTATCAAATTTTGTCACAATATGGGAAATTTAGCTACCTTAATGTGGGCTTTCGATTTTTTTCATTGTGAACTCTGAATCAAAAGTTACACACGATTTAGTGCAAATATGTCAAGTTCATCAGCCAGTAAATATGATTACTCTAAACTAATCATTGGTGTCTATTGAGTAAATGCTTACAAATGAAGCATAATGTGTGGCAACACACATTTTTGGATAGAATGTATTACTTGGATGCTTTGTCGTATCTGTTTTTGTTTCAAATTTTGTCACAATATAGAAACATGAACTACCTCAAAGTGGGCATTGGATTCATGTCATTCTGAGTTCTAAATCAAAAGTTACGGACGATTTATTTCGGACATGTCAAGTTTATCGGCCAGTTAAAATGATCTTTCTAAACTGATCATTGATGCTCATTGAGTAAAGGCATGTAATGGAGCATAGTGAATGCATCACACAGTTTTGGATAGATTGGATTACTTAGATGCTTTTTCGTATCTATTTTTGTCTCAAATTTTGTCCCAATATAGAAAATTGAGCTAGCTTAACATGGGCTTTGGATTTGTGTCATTCTGAGCTCTAAATCAAAAGTTACGGAAGCTTTAGTGCGGACAAGTCAAGTTGATCGACCAGTTAAAATGATCATTCTAAACTGACCATTGGTGCTCATTGAGTAAAGGCTTATAAATGAAGCATAATGCATGGCGTCACGCATTTTGGAATATATTGGATTTCTATGACGCTTCGTCGTATTTAGTTCTGTCTCAAATTATGTCACAATACAGAAAATTGAGCTAGCTTAACGTGGGCTTTGGATTTTTGTCATTCTGAGATCTAAAACAAAAGGTACAGCCGATTTAGTGCGAACATGTCAAGTTGATCGGCCTGTAAAAATGATAATTCCAAACTGTTCATTGGTGCTCACTGAGTAAAGGCTTATAAATGAAGCCTAATGCATGGCATCACATAGTTTTGGATAGATTGGATTACTAGGACGCTTTGTCGTATCTATTTCTTTCAGAAAATTTGTCACAATATAGAAAATTGAGCTATCTTTACCTGGGCATTGGATTTGTGTCATTCCAAACTCTAATTCAAAAGTTGCGGACGATTTGTTGCGGACATGTCAAGTTCATCGGCTAGTTAAAATTATCATTCTTAACTGATCATTGGTGTTCATTGAGTAGAGACTTATAAACTAGAGTATAATGCATCACATCACACAGATTTGGGTAGATTGGATTACTTGGATGCTTTGTCGTATCGATTTCTAACTCAAACTTTGTCAGAATATAGAAAATTGATCTAGCTTAACGTGTGCTTTAGATTTTTGTCATTCTGACCTTCTAAATCAAAAGTTAGAGACGATTTAGTGCGGATATGTCAAGTTGATCGGCAAGTTAAAATGATCATTTTAAACTGATCATTGGTGCTCATTTAGTAAAAGCTTTTAAATGAAGCATAATGCATGGGATCACGTAGTTTGGGATAGATTGGACTACTTGGATGCTTTGTCGTATCTATTTTTGTCTCAAGTTTTTGTCACGATATATAAAATTGACCTACCTTAATGTGGGATTTGGATTGGTGTCATACTGAGCTCTAAATCAAAAGTTATTGACAATTTAGTGCGGGCATGTCAAGTTGATCGGCAAGTTAAAATGATCCTTCTAAACTAAGAATTGGTTCTCATTTAGTAAAGGTTTATAAATGAAGCATAACGCATGGCATCACTTAATTTTGGATAGATTGGATTACTTGTACATTTTGTCGTATCTAATTCTTTCTCAAATTTGTCACAATATGGGAAATTGAGCTTGCTTAACATGGGCTTTTGATTTTTGTCATTCTGAGCTCTGTATCAAAAGTTACCATGATTTAGTGTGGATATATCAAGTTGATCAGCCAGTTAATATGATTACTCCAAACTAATCATTGGTGCTCATTTAGTAAAGACTTACAAATGAAGCATAATGTATGACAACAAATATTTTTGTATAGATTGAATTACTTGGAAGCTTGTCATATCTGTTTCGGTCTCAAATTTTGTCATAATATAAAAACTTGAACTACCTTAAAATGGGCATTGGATTCGTGTCATTGTGAGCTCTAAATCAAAAGTTACATATGATATATTTTGGTCATGTCAAGTTGATCGGCCAGTTAAAATGATCTTTCTAAACTGATCATTGATGCTCATTGAGTAAAGGCTTATAAGTGGAGCTTAATGAATGCATCACGCAGTTTTGGATAGATTGGATTACTTGGACGCTTAGTCGTATCTATTTCGATCTCAAATTTTGTTCTAATATTGAAAATTGAGATATCTTAACATGGCCTTTGGATTTGTGTCATTCTGAGCTCTCAATCCAAAGTTACGGAAGATTTAATGCGGACATGTCAAGTTGATCAGCCAGTTAAAATGATCATTCTAAACTGATCATTGGTGCTCATTGAGTAAAGGCTTATAAATGAAGCATAATGCATGGCATCATACAGTTTGGAATAGATTGGATTACTTAGACACTTCGTCTTATTTAGTTCTATCTCATATTTTGTCACAATATAGAAAATTGAGCTAGCTTAACGTGCGCTTTGGATTTTTGTCATTCTGAGATCCAAAATAAAATTTACGGCCGATTTATTGTGGACATTTCAAGTTGATCGGCCAGTAAAAATGATCATTCCAAACTGATAACTGATGTTCATTGAGTAAAGGCTTATAAATGAAGCCTAATGCATGGCATCACGTAGTTTTACATAGATTGGATTACTAGGACGCTTTGTTGTATTTATTTCTTTCTGCAATTTTTTCACAATATAGAAAATTGAGCTTGCTTAACAAGGGTATTGGATTTGTGTCATTCCGAGCTCTAATTAGATAGTTGCGGACGATCTAGTGCGAATATGTCATGTTCATCGGCTAGTTAAATTTATCATTCTTAACTGATCATTGGTGTTCATTGAGTAGAGGCTTATATACTAAAGTATAATGCATCGCATCACACAGGTTTTTAGTAGATTGGATTACTTGGACGCTAAGTCGTATCTATTTCTATCTCAAATTTGGTCAAAATATAGAAAATTGAGCTAGCTTAACGTGGGCTTTGGATTTTTGTCATTCTGACTTCTAAATAAAAAGTTATAGACGATTTAGTGCGAATTTGTCAAGTTGATCGGCCAGTTAAAATGATCTTTCTAAACTGATCATTGATGCTCATTGAGTAAAGGTTTATAAATGGAGCATAATGAATGCATCACGCAGTTTTGGATAGATTGGATTACTTGGACGCTTAGTCGTATCTATTTTTTGCTCAAATTTTACCACAATATAGAAAATTTTCCTAGCTTTACATGGTCTTTGGATTTGTGTAATTCTGAGCTCTAAATAAAAAACGTTATGCACAATTTAGGGCGGACATGTTAAGTTGATCGACTAGTAAAAATGATCATTTTTAACTGATCATTGGTGCTCATTGAGTAAAGGCTTATAAATGAAGGATAATGTATGGCATCACACAATTTTGGATAGATTGGATTACTTGGAGGCTTTGTCGTTTCGATTTCGGTCTCAACTTTTGTCACAAAATAGAAAGTTGAGCTAGATCAATGTGGGCTTTGGATTTGTGTCATTCTAAGCTCTAAATCAAAAGTTACAGACGAATTAGGACTGACATGTCCAGTTGACCGACCAGTAAAAATGATAATTCTTAACTGATCAATAGTGCTCATTGAGTAAAGGCTTTTTAATGAAGCAAAATGCATGGCATCACACAGTTTTAGATAGATTGGATTACTTGGAGGCTTTGCCATATCTATTTCTATCTCAAATTTTATCAGGATATAGAAAATTGAGCTAGGTTAAAGTGGAATTTGGATTGGTGTCATTCCTAGATCTAAATCAAAAGTTTGGACATGCCAAGTTGATCGGCAAGTTAAAATGATCATTCTAAACTGATAATTGGTGCTCATTGAGTAAAGGGTTATAAATGAAACATAATAAATGGCATCACGTAGTTTTGGATATATTGGATTTCTTGGATGCTTTGTCGTTTCTATTTTGTCTCAAATTTTCTCACAATATAGAAAGTTGAACTACCTTAACATGGGCATTGGATTCGTGTCATTCTGATCTCTAAATTAAAAGTTACATACAATTTAGTGTGGTCATGTTAAGTTCATCGGCGTGTTAAAATTATCATTCTAAACTGATCATTGATGCTCATTGAGTAAAGGCTTATAAATGGAACATAATGCATGGCATCACGCAGTATTGGATAGATAGGATTACTTGGATGCTTAGTCGTATTTAATTTTGTCTCAAATTTTATTCCAATATAGAAAATTGAGGTAGCTCAACGTGGGCTTTGGATTTGTGTCATTCTGAGCTCTAAATCAAAAGTCATGGACGATTTAGGGTGGATATGTCAAGTTGATCGACCAGTAAAAATGATCATTCTTAACTGATCATTGGTGCTCATTGAGGAAAGTCTTATAAATGAAGCATAATGCATGGCATAACACAGTTTTGGATAGATTGGATTACTTGGATGCTTTTTGTATCTATTTATGTCTCAAATTTTGTCACAATATAGAAAATTGAGTCAGATTAATGTGGGCTTTAGATTGGTGTCATTTCGAGCTCT
Source organism: Pugionium cornutum (assembly GCA_018901935.1). Lineage (NCBI taxonomy): Eukaryota > Viridiplantae > Streptophyta > Magnoliopsida > Brassicales > Brassicaceae > Pugionium > Pugionium cornutum. The sequence goes on along the minus strand of CM032157.1, from coordinate 27,277,584 downwards.
AAAACAAAAGTTACGGATGATTTAGCGCGGACATGTGATACATTGTCGTATCTATTTCTATCTCAAATTTTGTCACAATATAGAGAATTAAGCTAGCCTATGTGGGCATTGCACTTCTGTCATTCTGAGCTACCTCAACGTAGACTTTGGATTTTTCTCGTTCTAAGCTCTAGATCAAAAGTGACGGAGGATTTAGGGCTAACATGTCAAGTTGATCGACGAGTAAAAACGATCATTCTTAACTGATCATTGGTGATCATTGAGTAAAGGATAATTGATGAAGCATAATCACGGCATCATGAACTTTTGGATAGATTGGATTACTTGGACACTTTGTCATATCATTTTCTGTCAAAAAATAGAAAGTTCAGCTAGCTCAATGTGGGCTTTGAATTTGTAACATTCTAAGCTCTAAATCAAAAGTTACCGACGATTTTGGGCTGAAATGTCATGCTGATCGAGTAGTAAAAATGATCATTCTTAACTGATCATTGGTGCTCATTGAGTAAAGGCTTTTTAATGAACCAAAATACATGGCATCACACAGTTTTGAATAGATTGGATTACTGGGACGCTTTGTCATATCAAATTTGGTCTCAAATTTTTTCACAATATATAAAATTGAGCTACCTTAATGTGCACTTTGGATTGGTGTCCTTCCGAACTCTAAATAAAAAGTTACGGACGATTTAGAGTGGACATGTCAAGTTGATCGACCATTAAAAATGACCATTCTTAACTGATCATTGGTTCTCATTGAGTAAAGGCTTATAAATGAAGCATAATGCATGTCATCACACAGTTTTGGATAGATTGGATTATTTGGAAACTTTTTTGTATCTATTTTGTCTCAAATTTTGTCACAAAATAGAAAGTTTAGCTAGCTCAACGTAGACTTTGAATTTGTGTCGGTTTAAGCTCTAAATCAAAAGTTACGGAGAATTTAGGGCTGACATGTCACGTTGATGGACGAGTAAAAATGATCATTCTTAACTGATCATTGGTGCTCATCGAGTAAAGGCTTATTGATGAAGCATAATCATGGCATCATGCACTTTTGGATAGATTGGATTACTTGGACACTTTGTCATATATATTTTTGTTTCAAATTTGTCACAAAATAGAAAGTTGAGCTATCTCAACGTTTGCTTTGAATTTGTGTCATTCTAAGATACAAATCAAAAGTTACGGACGATTTCTGGTTGAAATGTCAAGTTGATCGAGTAGTAAAAATGATCATTCTTAACTGATCAGTGGTTGTCATTGAGTAAATGCTTTTTAATGAAGCAAAATACATGGCATCACACAGTTTTGCATATATTGGTTTACTTGGACGCTTTGTCATATCTACTTCGGTCTCACATTTTTTCATAATATAGAAAATTGAGCTACCTTAACGTAGGCTTTGTACTTGTTTCATTCTGACATCTAAATGAAAAGTTACGGATGTTTTAAGGCGAATATGTCAAGTTGATCGACCAGTACAAAAAGATCTTTCTTAACTGATCATTGGTTCTCATTGAGTAAAGGAATATAAATGAAGCATAATGCATGGCATCATACAGTTTTGGGTAGATTGGATTATTTGGACGCTTTTTTGTATATATTTTTGTCTCAAATTTTTTCAGATAATAGAAAGTTGAGCTAGCTCAACATAGACTTTGGATTTGTGTCGTTTTAAGCTCTAAATCAAATGTTACAGAGGATTTAGGGCTGACATGTCAAGTTGATCGACGAGGTAAAATGATCATTCTTAACTGATAATTGGTGCTCATTGAGTAAAGGGTTATTGATGAAGCATAATCATGGCATCATAAACTTCTCGATAGATTGGATTACGTAGACACTTTGTCGTATCTATTTCTGTCTCAAATTTTGTCATAAAATAGAACGTTGAGCTACCTCAACGTGGGCTTTGAATTTGTGTCATTCTAAGCCTTAAATCAAAAGTTGCAGACGATTTTGGGCTGAAATGTGAAGTTGATCGATCAGTAAAAATGATCATTCTTAACTGATCATTGGTACTCATTGAGTAAAGGCATTTTAATGAAGCAGAATGCATGACATCACAGAGTTTTGTATAAATTTGATTATTTGGATGCTTTGTCATATCTATTTTGGTCTCAAATTATTTCACAATATAGAAAATTGAGCTACCTTAACGTGGACTTTGGATTGGTGTCATTCCGAGGTCTAGATCAAAAGTTACGGACGATTTAGTGTTGACATGTCAAGTTGATCGGCAAATTAAAATGATCATTCTAAACTGAGCATCGGTGCTCATTGAGTGAAGTATTTTAAATGAAGCATAATACATGGTATCACGTAGTTTTGGATATGTTGGATTACTTGGATGCTTTGTCGTATCTATTTTTGTGTCAAATTTTATCACAATATAGAAAATTGAGCTCGCTTAACGTGGGCTTTAAACGTGTGTCATTCTGAGCTCTAAACAAAAAGTTAAAGACGATTTTGGGCGGATATGTCAAGTTGATCGACAAGTAAAAATGATCATTCTTAAGTGATCATTGGTTCACATTGAGTAAAGGCTTATAAATGAAGCATAATGCATGGCATCACATAGTTTTGGATAGATTGGATTATTTGGATGTTTTTTGTATCTATTTCTGTATCCAAATTTTGTTACAAAATAGAAAGTTGAGCTACCCCAACGTAGACTTTGGATTTTTGTCGTTCTAAGCTCTAGATCAAAAGTTACGGAGGATTTAGGGCTAACATGTCAAGTTGATCGACGAGTAAAAATGATCATTTTTAACTGATCATTGGTGCTCATTGAGTAAAGGCTTATTGATGAAGCATAATCATGGCATCATGGACTTTTGGATAGATTGGATTACTTGGACACTTTGTCATATCTATTTCTGTCTCAAATCTTGTCACAAAATAGAAAGTTGAGCTAGCTCAATGTGGGCTTTGTATTTGTGTCACTCTAAGCTCTAAATCAAAAGTTACGGACAATTTTGGGCTGAAATTTCAAGTTGATCGAGTAGTAAAAGTGATCATTCTTAACTGATCATTGGTGTTCATTAAGTAAAAGCTTTTTAATGAGGCAAAATACATGGCATCACACAGTTTTCTATAGATTGGATTACTTGGACGCTTTGTCATATCTAATTCGGTATCAAATGTTTTCACAATATATAAAATTGAGCTACCTTAATGTGGACTTTGGATTGGTGTCCTTCCGAGCTCTAAATCAAAAGTTACGGACGATTTAGTGTGGACAGGTCAATTTGATCGACCAGTAAAAATGATCATTCTTAAATGATCATTGGTTCTCATTGAGTAAAGGCTTATAAATGAAGCATAATGCATGGTATCACACAGTTTTGGATAGATTGGATTATTTGGACACTTTTTGTATCTATTTGTATCTCAAATTTTGTAACAAAATAGAAAGTTGAGCTAGCTCAACGTAGACTTTGTATTTGTGTCGTTCTAAGCTCTGAATCAAAAGTTACAGAGGATTTACTGCTAACATGGCACGTTGATGGACGAGTAAAAATGATCATTCTTAACTGATCATTGGTGCTCATTGAGTAAAGGCTTATTGATGAAGCAAAATCATGGCATCATGCACTTTTGGATAGATTGGATTACTTGGACACTTTGTCGTATCTATTTCTATCTCAAATTTTGTCACAAAATAGAAAGTTGAGCTAGCACAACGTGGGCTTTGAATTTGTGTCATTCTAAGCTACAAATCAAATGTTACGGACGATTTCGGGCTGAAATGTCAAGTTGATCGAGTAGTAAAAATGATCATTTTTAACTGATCAGTGGTGCTCATTGAGTAAAGGCTTTTTAATGAAGCAAAATACATGGCATCACACAGTTTTGTATATATTGGTTTACTTGGATGCTTTGTCATATCTACTTCGGTCTCAAATTTTTTCACAATACAGAAAATTGAGTTACCTTAACGTAGGCTTTTGACTTGTGTCATTCTGAGCTCTAAATGAAAAGTTACGGACGATTTAGTGCGGATATGTCAAGTTGATCGACAAGTAAAAAAGATCATTCTTAAGTGATCATTGGTTCTCATTGAGTAAAGGCTTATAAATGAAGCATAATGCATGGCATCACAAAGTTTTGGGTAGATTGGATAATTTGGATGCTTTTTTGTATATATTTCTGCCTCAAATTTTGTCACATAATAGAATGTTGAGCTTGCTCAACGTAGACTATGGCTTTGTGTCGTTCTAAGCTCTAAATAAAAAGTTACGGAGGATTTAGGACTGATATGTCAAGTTGATCGACGAGTGAAATGATCATTCTTAACTGATCATTGGTTCTCAGTGTGTAAAGGCTTATTGATGAAGCATAATCATGGCATCATAAACTTCTGGATAGATTGGATTACTTGGACACTTTATCGTATCTAATTCTGTCTCAAGTTTTGTCACAAAATATAAAGTTGAGCTACCTCAACATGGGCTGTGAATTTGTGTCATTCAATGCTCTAAATCAAAAGTTACGGACGATTTTGGGCTGAAATGCTAAATTGATCGAGTAGTAAAAATGATCATTCTAAACTGATCATTGGTGCTCATTAAGTAAAGGCTTTTAAATGAAGCAAAATACAGGACATCACACAATTTTGTATAGATTGGATTACTTGGATGCTTTATCATATCTAGTTTGGTCTTAAATTTTTTCACAATATAGAAAATTGAGCTACCTTAATGTGGTCTTTGGATTGGTGTCATTCTAGTTCTAAATCAAAAGTTACGGACGATTTAGTGTTGACATGTCAAGTTGATCGACCAATAAAAATGATCATTCTTAACTGATCATTGGTACTCATTGAGTAAAGGCATTTTAATGAAGCAGAATGCATGACATCACAGAGTTTTGTTTAAATTTGATTACTTGGATGCTTTGTCATATCTATTTCGGTCTCAAATTATTTCACAATATAGAAAATTGAGCTACCTTAAGGTGGACTTTGGATTGCTGTCATTCCGAGTTCTAGATCAAAAGTGACGGACAATTTAGTGTTGACATGTCAAGTTGATCGGCAAATTAAAATGATCATTCTAAACTGAGCATTGGTGCTCATTGAGTAAAGTATTGTAAATAAAGCATAATACATGGTATCACGTAGTTTTGGATATATTGGATTACTTGGATGCTTTGTCGTATCTATTTTTGTGTCAAATTTTATCACAATATAGAAAATTGAGCTCACTTAACGTGGGCTTTGAACGTGTGTCATTCTGAGCTCTAAACAAAAAGTTACAGACGATTTAAGGGGGATATGTCAAGTTGATCGACCAGTAAAAATGATCATTCTTAAGTGATCATTGGTTCTCATTGAGTAAAGGCTTATAAATGAAGCATAATGCATGGCATCACATAGTTTTGGATAGATTGGATTATTTGGATGTTTTTTGTATCTATTTCTGTCACCAAATTTTGTCACAAAATAGAAAGTTGAGCTACCTCAACGTAGACTTTGGATTTTTGTCGTTCTAAGCTCTAGATCAATAGTTATGGAGGATTTAGGGCTAACATGTCAAGTTGATTGACGAGTCAGAATGATCATTTTAACTGATCATTGGTGCTCATTGAGTAAAGGCTTATTGATGATGCATAATCATGGCATCATGCACTTTTGGATAGATTGGATTACTTGGACACTTTGTTATATCTATTTCTGTCTCAAATCTTGTCACAAAATAGAAAGTTGAGATAGCTCAATGTGGGCTTTGTATTTGTGTCATTCTAAGCTCTAAATCAAATGTTACGGACAATTTCGGGCTGAAATTTCAAGTTGATCGAGTAGTAAAAATGATCATTCTTAACTGACCATTGGTGTTCATTAAGTAAAGGCTTTTTAATGAAGCAAAATACAAGGCATCACACAGTTTTCTAAAGATTGGATTACTTGGATGCTTTATCATATCTAATTCGGTCTTAAATTTTTTCACAATATATAAAATTAAGCTACCTTAATGTGGACTTTGGATTGGTGTCCTTCCGAGCTCTAAATCAAAAGTTACAAATGATTTAGTGTGGACATGTCAAGTTGATCGACCAGTATAAATGATCATTCTTAACTGATCATTGGTTCTCATTGAGTAAAGGCTTATAAATGAAGCATAATGCATGGTATCACACAGTTTTGGATAGATTGGATTATTTGGACACTTTTTGTATCTATTTGTATCTCCAATTTTGTAACAAAATAGAAAGTTGAGCTAGCTCAACGTAGACTTTGTATTTGTGTCGTTCTAAGCTCTGAATCAAAAGTTACGGAGGATTTACTGCTGACATGGCATGTTGATGGACTAGTAAAAATGATCATTCTTAACTGATCATTGGTGCTCAGTGAGTAAAGGCTTATTGTTGAAGCAAAATCATGGCATCATGCACTTTTGGATAGATTGGATTACTTGGACACTTTGTCGTATCTATTTCTATCTCAAATTTTGTCACAAAATAGAAAGTTGAGCTAGCACAACGTGGGCTTTGAATTTGTGTCATTCTAAGCTACAAATGAAAAGTTACGGACATTTTTGGGCTGAAATGTCAAGTTGATCGAGTAGTAAAAATGATCATTTTTAACTGATCAGTGGTGCTCATTGAGTACAGGCTTTTTAATGAAGCAAAATACATGGTATCACACAGTTTTGTATAGATTGGTTTACTTGGATGCTTTGTCATATCTACTTCGGTCTCAAATTTTTTCACAATATAGAAAATTGAGTTACCTTAACGTAGGCTTTTGACTTGTGTCATTCTGAGCTCTAAATGAAAAGTAACGGACGATTTAGTGCGGATATGTCAAGTTGATCGACCAGTAAAAAAGATCATTCTTAACTGATCAGTGGTTCTCATTGAGTAAAGGCTTATAAATGAAGCATAATGCATGGCATCACACAGTTTTGGGTAGATTGGATAATTTGGATGCTTGTTTTGTATATATTTGTGTCTCAAATTTTGTCACATAATAGAGTGTTGAGCTAGCTCAACGTAGACTATGGATTTGTGTCGTTCTAAGCTCTAAATCAAAAGTTACGGAGGATTTAGGACTGACATGTCAAGTTCATCGACGAGTGAAATGATCATTCTTAACTGATCATTGATTCTCATTGTGTATAGGCTTATTGATGAAGCATAATCATGGCATCATAAACTTCTGGATAGATTGGATTACTTGGACACTTTATCGTATCTAATTCTGTCTCAAATTTTGTCACAAAATTGAAAGTTGAGCTACCTCAACGTGGGCTTTGAATTTGTGTCATTCTATGCTCTAATTCAAAAGTTACGGATGATTTTGGGCTGAAATGTAAAATTGATCAAGTAGTAAAAATGATCATTCTAAACTGATCATTGGTGCTCATTAAGTAAAGGCTTTTTAATGAAGCAAAATACAGGGCATCACACAGTTCTGTATAGATTGGATTACTTGGATGCTTTATCATATCTAGTTTGGTCTTAAATTTTTTCACAATATAGAAAATTGAGCTACTTTAATGTGGTCTTTGGATTGGTGTCATTCTAAGCTTTAAATCAAAAGTTATGGACGATTTAGTGTGGACATGTCAAGTTGATTGACCAATAAAAATGATCATTCTTAACTGATCATTGGCTCTCATTGATTAAAGGCTTATAAATGAAGCATAATGCATGCCATCACACAGTTTTGGATAGATTGGATTATTTGGACGCTTTTTTGTATCTATTTCTACCTCAAATTTTATCACAATATAGAAAATGGAGCTAGCTTAACGTGGTCTTTCGGTATGTGTCATTATGAGCTCTAAATAAAACATGTCATATCATTTAGGGCAGACATGTCAAGTTGATCGACCAATAAGAATGATCATTCTTAACTGATCATCGATGCTCGTTGAGTAAAGTCTTATAAATGCAGCATAATACATGGCATCATGCAGTTTTGGATAGATTGAATTACTTGGACGCTTAGTCGTATCTATATCAATCTCAAATTTTATCAAAATATAGAAAATGGAGCTAGCTTAACGTGGTCTTTGGATATGTGTCATTCAGAGCTCTAAATATAACATTACGGACGATTTAGGGCGGACATATCAAGTTGATTGACCAGTAAAAATGATCATTCTTAACTGATCAATTTTGCTCATTGAGTAAAGGCTTATAAATCAAGCATAATGCATGGCATCACACAGTGTTGGATAGATTCGATTATTTTGACGCTTTTCCGTATCTATTTCTGTCTCAAATATTTTCATAAAATAGAAAGTTGAGCTAGCTCAACGTGGGCTTTGGATTTGTGTCAATATAATCTCTAAATCAAAAGTTACGGACGATTAAGGGTTGACATGTCAAGTTGATTGACCAGTAAAAGTGATCATTCTTAACTGATCATTGGTGCTCATTGAGTAAAGGTTATTAATGAAGAATAATGCATGGCATCATGCAGGTTTGTATAGATTGGCTTTGCGATATCTATTTCGGTCTCAAATTTCGCTACAGTATAGAAAATTGAGCTAGCTTGACGTGGGCTTTGGATTAGGGTCATTCCGAGCTATAAATCAAAAGTTATGAACGATTTAGTGCGGACATGTCAAGTTGATCGGCAAGCTAAAATGCTCATTCAAAACTGAGCATTGGTGCTCATTGAGTAAATGATCATAAATGAAGAATAATTCATGGAATCAGGTAGTTTTCGATAGATTGGATTACTTGGATGCTTTGTCATATCTATTTCTTTCTTAAATTTTGTCACAATATAGAAAATTGAGCTAGGTTAATGTGGGCATTTGATTCATGTCATTTTGGGCTCTAAATAAAAAGTTATGCACGATTTAGTGCAGACATGTCAAGTTGATCGGCAAGTTAAAATGATCATTCTAAACTGATCATTGGTGCTCATTGAGTAAAGGGTTATAAATGAAGTATAATGCATGTCATAATGTAGTTTAGGATCGAATGGATTACTTATAAACTTTTTCGTATCTATTTCCGTCTCAAATGTTTCACAATATTGAATATTGAGCTAGCATAATGTGGGCCTTTGATTGCTGCATTATGAGCTCTAAATCAAAAGTTACGGACGATTTAGTGCGGACATGTCAAGTTAATCGGAAAGTTAGAACGATCCTTCTAAACTGAGCATTGGTGCTCATTGAGTAAAGGCTTATAAATGAAGCATAATTCATGGCATCACGTAGTTTTGGATAGATTGGATTACATGGACGCTTTTTGTATCTATTTCTTTCTCAAATTTTGTCACAATATGAAAAATTGAGCTAACTTAACGTGGGATTTCGATTTTTGTCATTCTGAGGTCTAAATCAAAAGTTACGCACGATTTAGTGTGGACATGTCAAGTTGATCAGCCAATTAATATTGTTATTCTGAACTAATCATTGGTGTTCATTGAGTAAAGACTTATTAATGTCGCATAATGCATGGCATCACACATTTTGAGATAGATTGGATTACTTGAATTCTTTGTCGTATCTATTTCTGTCTCAAATTTTGTCACAATATAGAAATTAAGCAAGCCTATATGGGTAATGGACACGTGTCATTCTGAGCTATAAATCAAAAGTTATGGACGATTTAGTGCATACTTGTTAAGTGAGTCGGCCAGTTAAAATGATCATTCTAAACTGATCATTGATGCTCACGGAGTAAAGGCTTATAAATAAAGTATAATGCATGGCATCACACAGTTTTGGATAGATTTGATTACTTGCAAGCTCTCTCGTATCTATTTATGTCTCAAATTTTGTCACAATATAGAAAATTGAGCTAGCTTAACATGGGCATTGGATTCTTGTTATTCGGAGCTCTAAATCAAAAGTTACAAACGATTTAGTGTGGACATGTCAAGTTGATCGGTAAGTTAATATGATCATACTAAACTGATCATTGGGGCTCATTGAGTAGAGGCTTATAAACGAAGCATAATGCATGACATCACGCAGTTTGAGATAGATTGGATTACTTGAATGGTTTGTCGTATCTATTTTTGCCTCAAATTTTGTCACAATATAGGAAATTAAGCTAGCTTATTGTGGGGCATAGGATTCGTGTCATTTTGAGCTTTAAATAAAAAGTTACAAACGATTTAAGGCGGACATGTCAAGTTGATCGGCTAGTTAATATGATGATTCTAAGCTGATCATTGGTTTTCATTGAGTAAAGGCTTATAAATGAAGTATAATGAATGGCATCACGCATTTTTGGATAGATTGGATTACTTGGACGCTTTTTCGTATCTATTTTTGTCTCAAATTTTGTCACTATATAGAAACTTGAACTACCTTAATGTGGGCATTGGATTCGTGTCCATTTGAGCTCTAAATCAAAATTTACAAATGATTTAATTAGTGCAGACACGTCAAGTTGATTGGCCAGTTAATATGATCATTCTAAACTGATCATTGGTGCTCATTTAGTAAACTCTTATAAATGAAGCATAATGCATGGTAGTACGTATTTTTGGATAGATTGGATTACTTGGACACTTAATTGTATCTATTTCTATCTCTAATTTTATCACAATATAGAAAATGGAGATAGCTTAACGGGGTCTTTGGATTTGTGTCATTCTGAGCTCTAAATAAAAAATTACGGACGATTTAGGGCGGACATGTCAAGTTGATCGACCAGTAAAAATGATCTTTCTTAACTGATCAATGGTGCTGATTGAGTAAAGGCTTATAAATGATGTATAATGCATGGCATCACAAAGTGTTGAATATATTAGATTACTTGGACACTTTTTAGTATCTATTTTTGCCTCAAATTTTGTCCCAATATAGAAAATTGAGCTAGCTTGGCGTGGGCTTTAGATTGGTGTCATTCCGAGCTCCAAATCAAAAGTTACAGACGATTTAGTGCGGACATGTCAAGCTGATCGGCAAGTTAAAATGATCATTCAAAACTGAGCATTGGTGCTCATTTAGTGAATGATGATAAATGAAGAATAATTCATGGCATCAGTAGTTTTGGATAGATTGGATTACTTGGATGCTTTGTCGTACCTATTTCTTTTTAAATTTTGTCACAATATAGCAAATTACGCTAGATTAATGTGGGCATTGGTTTCGTGTGATTTTAAGATCTAAATAAAAAGTTACGGATGATTTAGTACGGACATCTCAAATTGATCGGCAAGTTAAAATGATCATTCAAAACTGATCATTGGTGCTCATTGAGTAAAGGCTTGTAAATGAAGCATAATGCATGGCATTACGTAGTTTGGGATAGAATGGATTACTTGGACGCTTTGTCGTATATTTTTCTGTTTCAGAATTTTGTCACGATATAAAAATTGAGTTAGCTTAATGTGGGATTTAGATTGGTGTCATTCCAAGCTCTTAATTAAAAGTTACTGACGATTTATTGCGTACATGTCAAGTTGATCTGCAAGTAAAAATGATCCTTCTAAGCTGAGCATTGGTGTTCATTGAGTAAAGGCTTATCAATGAAGCATAATGCAAGGCATCAGGTATTTTTGGATAGATTGGATTACTTGGACGCTTTGTCGTATCTATTTCTTTCTAAAATTTTGTCACAATATGGAAATTGAGCTAGCTTAATGTGGGCTTTGGATTGGTGTCATCTGAGCTCTATACCAAAAGTTACAGATGATTTAATGCGGACATGTCAAGTTGATCGGCAAGTTAAAATGATCCTTATAAACTGAGCATTGGTGCTCATTGAGTAAAGGTTTATAAATGAAGCATAAAGCATGGCATCATGTAGTTTTGGATAGATTGGATTACTTGGACGCTGTGTCATATCTATTTGTTTCTCAAATTGTCACAACATGGAAAATTGAGGTAGCTTAACGCGGGCTTTCGATGTTTGTCATTCTTAGCTCTAAATCAAAAGTTACCGACGATTTAGTGTGAACATTATTATTGCTGCCCGTAAATATTATTAATGAAGCATAATGCATGGGTTCACGCATTTCGAGATATATTGGATTACTTGGGTGATTATTCGTATCTATTTCTATCTCAATATTTTTCACAATAAAGAAAATTAAGCTAGCCTATGTGGGCATTGGATTTGTGTCATTCTAAGCTATAAATAAAAAAGTTACGGACGATTTAGTTCGGTCATGTCAAGTGGATCGGCAACTTAATATTATCATACTAAACTGATCATTGGTGCTCATTGAGTAAAGGCTTATAAATGAGCATTAATGCATGGCATCACGGAGTTTGAGATAGATTGGATTATTTGGATGCTTTCTCGTGTCTATTTCTGTCTCAAATTTTGTCATAATATAGGAAATTGAGCTAGCTTAATTTGAGGCATTGGATTCGTGTCACTATGAGCTCTATATCAAAATTTACAGATGATTTAGTGTGGACACGTTAAGTTGATCGGCCAGTTAATATGGTCATTCTAAACTAACCCTTGCTGCTCATTGTTTAAACGCTTATAAATGAAGCATAATGCATGGAATCACTAATTTTTGGATAGATTGGATTACTTGGACGCTTTGTCATATCTATTTTTGTCTGGAATTTTGTCACAATATGGAAACTTGAACTACCTTAACATGGGCATTGATTTCGTGTCATTCAGGGATCTAAATCAAAACTAATGGACGATTTAGTGTGGACATGTCAAGTTGATCGGCCAGTTAAAATGATCATTTTAAACTGATCATTGATTCTCATTCATGCGCATTTAGTAAAGGCTTATAAATGAAGCATAATGCATGGCATCACCAATGTTTGTATAGATTTGATTAATTGGACGCTTTGTCGTATCTATTTTTGTTTCATATTTTGTCCCAATATAGAAAATTGAGCTAGCTTGATGTTGGCTTTGGATTGGTGTTATTCTGAGTTCTAAACCAACTGTTACAGTGGATTTAATGCGGACATGTCAAGTTGATCGGCAAGTTAAAATGATCATTCTAAACTGAGCATTGCTACTCATTGAGTAAATGATTATCAATGAAGAATAATTCATCGCGTAATGTAGTTTTGGATAGATTGGATTACTTGGACGATTTCTCGTATCTATTTCTTTTTTTAAAATTTTATTACAATATAGAAAATAGAGCTAGGTTAATGTGGGCAATGGATTCGGGTCATTTTGAGCTCTAAATAAGAAGTTGTGGACGATTTAGTGCGGACATATCAAGTTGATCGGCAAGTTAAAATAATCATTCTAAACTGATGAATGGTGCTCATTGAGTAAAGGCTCGTAAATGAAGCATAATGCATGACATCACATAGCTTGGGATAGAATTACTTGGACGCTTTGTCGTATGTTTTTCTGTTTCAAAATTTTTTCACGATATAAAAAACTGAGTTAGCTTAATGTGGGCTTCAGATTGGTGTCATTCCGAGCTCTTAATTAAAAGTTACAAACGACTTATTGCGGACATGTTAAGTTGATCTGCAAGTTAAAATGATCCTTCTAAGTTGAGCATTGGTGTTCATTGAGTAAAGGCTTATCCATGAAGCATTATGCATGGCATCACGCAGTTTTGGATAGATTGGTTTAATTGGACGCTTTATCGTATCTATTTCTTTCTCAAATTTTGTCACAATATGGAAAATTGAGCTAGCTTAATGTGGGCTTTGGATTGGTGTCATTCTAAGCTCTATATCAAAAGTTTCAGACGGTTAATTTCGGACAATTCAAGTTGATCGGCAAGTTAAAATGATCATTCTAAACTGAGCATTGGTGCTTGTTGAGTAAAGGTTTATAAATGAAGAATAATGCATTGCATCACGTAGTTTTGGATAGATTGGATTACTTGGACACTTTGTCATATTTATTTCTTTCTCAGATTTTGCCCCAATATGGAAAATTGAGCTAGCTTAACGTGGGCCTTCGATTTTTGTCATTCTTAGCTTTAAATCAAAAGTTATGAACGATTTAGTGTGAACATGTCAAGTTGATCAGCCGGTTAATATGATTATTCTAAACTAATCATTGGTGCTCATTGAGTAAAGGCTTATAGATGAAGCATAATGCATGGCATCACACATTTTCACATAGATTGGATTACTTGGATGATTTGTCGTATCTATTTCTGTCTCAAATTTTGTCACAATATAGAAACTTAAGCTAGCCTATGTGGACATTGGATTTGTGTCATTCTGAGCTATTAATAAATTGTTACGAACGATTTATGGCGGACATATCAAGTTGATCGGCAAGTTAATATGATCATGCTAAACTGATCATTGCTGCTCATTGAGTAAAGGCTTATAAATGAACATTACTGCATGTCATCACGCAGTTTGAGATAGTTTGGATTACTTGGATACTTTGTCGTATCTATTTATGTCTTAAATTTTGTAACAATATAGCAAATTAAGATAGTTTAATGTGGGGTATTAGATTCGTGTCATTATGAGGTGTAAATCAAAAGTTACAGACGATTTAGTGAGCACACGTCAAGTTTATTGGCCAGTTAATATGATCATTCTAAACTGATCATTGGTGTTTATTGTGTAAAGGCTTATAAATGAAGTATAATGCATGGCATTACTAATTTTTTGATAGATTGGATTACTTGAATGCTTTGTCGTATCTATTTTTCTCAAATTTCGTCAAAATATAGAAACTTGAACTACCTTAACGTGGGCATTGGATTATTTTCATTGGGGCTCGATATCAAAAGTTATGCACAATTTAGTGTGGACATGTCAAGTTGATCGTCCAGTTAAAATGATCATGTTAAACTGAGCATTGATGCTCATTTAGTAAAGGATTATAAATGAAGCATAAAGCACTTCATCACTAATTTTTTTGGATAGATTGGATTACTTGGATGCTTTGTCGTATCTATTTTTGCCCCAAATTTTCTCACAACATAGAAAATTAAGCTAGCTTGACGTGGGCTTTGGATTGGTGTCATTCCGAGCTCTAAATCAAAAGTTATGGACGATTTAGTGCGTACATGTCAAGTTGATCGGCAAGATAAAATGATCATTCTAAACTGAGCATTGGTGCTCATTGAGTAAATGATTATAAATGAAGAATTATTTATGGCATCACGTAGTTTTGGATAGATTGGATTACTTGGATGTTTTGTCGTATCTATTTCTTTTGAAATTTTGTCACAAAATAGAAAATTGAGCTATGTTAATGTGGGCATTGGATTCGTGTCATTTCGAGCTCTAAATAAAAGTTACGGGCGATTTAGTGCCGACATGTGCAGTTGATCGGCAAGTTCAAAATGATCATTCTAAACAAATCATTGGTGCTCATTGAGTAAATGCTTGTAAATGAAGCATAATGCATGACATCACGTAGTTTGGGATATAATGGATTATTTGGAGGCTTTGTCATATCTTTTTCTATTTTAAAATTTTGTCACGATATAGAAAATTGAGTTAGCTTAAAGTGGGCTTTATATTGGTGTCATTCCGAGCTCTTAATTAAAAGTTACTAACGATTTATTGCGGATATGTTAAGTTGATCTGAAAGTTAAAATGATCCTTCTAAGCTGAGCATTGGTGTGCATTGAGTATAGGCTTATCAACGAAGCATAATGCATGACATCAGGTAGTTCTGGATAGATTGGATTACTTGGATGCTTTGTCGTATCTATTTCTTTCTCAAACTTTTTCACAATATGGAAAATTGAGCTAGCTTAATGTGGGATTTGGATTGGTGTCATTCTGAGCTCTATACCAAAAGTTACACAGGATTTAGTGCGGACATGTCAAATTGATTGGCAAGTTAAAATGATCCTTATAAACTGAGCATTGTAGCTCATTGAGTAAGGATTTATAAATGAAGCATAAAGCATAGCATCACGTAGTTTTGGATAGATTGGATTACTTGGACGTGTTGTCATATCTATTTCTTTCTCAAATTTTATCACAATATGGAAAATTGATGTAGCTTAACGTGGGCTTTGGATTTTTGTCATTCTTAGCTTTAAATCAAAAGTGAAGGAAAATTAAGTGTGAACATGTCAAGTTGATCAGCCAATAAATATGATTATTCTAAACTAATCATTGGTGCTCATTGAGTAAAGGCTTATAAATGAAACATAATGCATTGCATCATGCATTTTGAGATAGATTGGATTACTTGGATGATTTTTCGTATCTATTTCAATATCAATTTTTGTCACAATATAGAAAATTAAGCTAGCCTACGTAGGCATTGGATTGGTGTCATTCGGAGCTATAAATAAAAAGTTACGGATGATTTAGTTCAGACATGTCAAGTTGATCGGCAAGTTAATATGATCATACTAAACTGATCATTGGTGCTCACTGAGTGAAGGCTTATAAATGAACATTAATGCATGGCATCACGCCGTTTGAGATAGATTGAATTTCTTGGATGCTTTGTCGTACCTATTTCTGTCTCAAATTTTGTCATAATATAGGAAATTGAGCTCGCTTAATGTGTTGCATTGGATTCGTGTCATTATGAGCTCTAAATCAAAAGTTACGGATGATTCAGTGCGGACACGTTAAGTTGATTGGCCAGTTAATATGATCGTTCTAAACTAACCATTGGTGCACATGGTGTAAAGGCTTATAAATGAAGCATAATGCAAGGCATCACTAATTTTTGGATGGATTGGATTACTTGGACGCCTTGTCGAATCTACTTTTGTCTCAAATTTTTGTCACAATATAGAAACTTGAACTACCTTAATGTGGGCATTGAATTCGTGTCATTCGGGGCTCTAAATCAAAATTAATGGACGATTTAGTGTGGACATACCAAGTTGATCGGACCGTTAAAATGATCATTTTAAACGTATCTTTGAGGCTCCTTGATGTGCATTTAGTAAATGCTTATAAATGAAGCATAATTCATGGCATCACTAATTTTTGGATAGATTGCATTACTTGGACACTTTGTCGTATCTATTTATGTCTCAAATTGAGCATGTTAAAATGATCATGTTAAACTGAGCATTGATGCTCATTTAGTAAAGGCTTATAAATGAAGCATAATGCATTGCATCACCAATTTTTGGATAGATTGGATTACTTGGATGTTTTGTCGTATCTATTTTTGCCTCAAATTATTCACAATATAGAAAATTGAGCTAGCTTGACTGGGCTTTGTATTGGTGTCATTCCGAGCTCTAAATCAAAACATACAGACGATTTAGTGCGTACATGTCAAGTTGATAGGCAAGATAAAATGATCATTCTAAACTGAGCATTGGTGCTCATTGAGTAAATGATTATAAATGAAGAATAATTCATGGCATCACATAGTTTTGGATAGATTGGATTACTTGGATGCTTTGTCATCTCGATTTCTTTTTAATTTTTGTCACAAAATAGAAAATGGAGCTAGGTTAATGTGGGCATTAGATTCATGTCATTTTGAGCTCTAAATAAAAAGTTACGGGCGATTTTGTGCGGACATGTCAAGTTGATCGGCAAGTTAAAATGATCATTCTAAACTGATCATTGGTGCTCATTGAGTAAAGGCTTGTAAATGAAGCATAATGCATGGCATCACGTAGTTTGGGATAGAATGGATTACTTAAACGCTTTGGCGTATCTATTTCTGTCTCAAATTGTGTCACGATATTGAAAATTGAACTAGCATAATGTGGGCTTTGGATTTGTGTCATTCTGAGCTCTAAATAAAACGTTATGGATAATTTATTGCGTACATGTCAAGTTGATCGGCAAATTAAAATCATCATTCTAAACTGATCATTGGTACTCATTGAATAAAGGCTTATAAATGAAGCATAATGCATGGCATTAGGCACTTTGGAATAGATTGGATTACTTGGACGCTTCTTCGTTATCACTTCTATCTAAAATTTTGTCAAAATATAGAGAATTGAGCTAGCTTAATGTGGGCTTTGGACTTTTGTCATTATGGGATCCAAATCAAAAGTTACGGCCTATTTAGTGCGGACATGTCAAGTTCACCGGCCAGTAAAAATGATCATTGGTGCTTGTTGAGTAGAGGCTTATAAATAAAGCATACTGCATAGCATCACGTAGTTTCGGATAGATTGGATTACTTGGACCCTTTTTCATATCTATTTCTTTCTGAAATTTTGTCACAATATAGAAAATTGAGTTAGCTTAACGTGGGCATTGATTTAGTTTCATTCTGAGCTCTAAATCAAAAGTTACGGACGATTTAGTGCACATATGTCAAGTTCATGGGTAAGTTAAAATGATCATTCTAAACTGATCATTGGTGCTCATTGGGTGAAGGCTTGTAAATGAAGCATAATGCATGGCATGACGTAGTTTGGGATAAATTGGATTACTTAGACACTTTTTTGTATCTATTTTGTTTAAAATTTCATCACGATACAGAAAATTGAGCTAGCTTAACATGAGCTTTGGATTGGTGCCATTCCGAGCTCTAAATCAAAACGTAAGGACGATTTAGTGTGGACAAGTCAAGTTGATTGGAAAATTAAAATGATCATTCTAAACTGAACATTGGTGCTCATTTAGTAAAGGCTTTTAAATTAAGCATTATACATGGTATCACGCAGTTTTGGATAGATTGGATTACTTCGATGCTTTGTTGTATCTACTTCTTTCGGAAACTTTGCCAGAATATAGAAAAATGAGCTAGCTTAACATGGGCTTTGGATTTGTGGGCTTTGGATTTGTGTCATTCCGAGCTCTAAATCAAAAGTTACGGACGATTTGGTGCGGACATGTCAAGTTGATCGGCAAGTTAAAATCATCATTCTGAACTGATCATTGGTGCTCATTAAGCAAAGACTTATAAATGAAGTATATTGCATGGCATTACGCAGTTTGGAATAGATTGGATTACTTAGATGCTTCATCGTTTTCAGTTCTATCTAAAATTTTTTTCACAATATAGAAAATTGAGCTAGCTTAACGTGGGCTTTGGACTTTTGTTATTCTGAGATGCAAATCAAAAGTTACGGCCAATTTAGTGCAGACATGTCAAGTTGACCGGCCATTAAAATGATCATTCCAAACTGATCATTGGTGATCATTGAGTAAAGGCTTATAAATGAAGCATAATGCATGGCATCACGTAATTTTGGATAAGTTGGATTACTTGGACGCTTTGTCGTATCTATTTCTCTCTGTCAAGAAAATTGAGTCGTGGGCATTGGATTCGTGTAATTCTGAGCTCTCTATCAAAAGTTACTTATACGAAGTGCGCACATGTCAAGTTGGCGGTAAATTAAAATGATCATTCTTAGAACTGATCATTGGTGCTCATTTCTATCTAAAATTTGTAAATCACATAATGCATGGCATCACGTGGTTTTCTTATAGATTGGATTACTTGGATGCTTTGTCATTCTGTTTTGTTTCAAATTTCATCACGACATAGAAAATTGAGTTAGCTTTACCTTGGCTTCGGATTGTTGTGCAATTCCGATCTCTAAATCAAAACTTATGCACGATCATTGGTGATCATTGAGTAAAGGCTTATAAATGAAGCATAATGCATGGCATCACGTAATTTTGGATAAGTTGGATTACTTGGACGCTTTGTCGTATCTATTTCTCTCTGAAATTTGGTCACAATATAGAAAATTGAGTTAGCTTATCGTGGGCATTGGATTCGTGTAATTCTGAGCTCTCTATCAAAAGTTACGGACGATTTAGTGCGCACATGTCAAGTTGATCGGTAAGTTAAAATGATCATTCTAAACTGATCATTGGTGCTCATTGAGTAAAGGCTTGTAAATGAAGCATAATGCATGGCATCACGTGGTTTTCGATAGATTGGATTACTTGGATGCTTTGTCATATATATTTTGTTTCAAATTTCATCACGACATAGAAAATTGAGTTAGCTTTACCTTGGCTTCGGATTGGTGCAATTCCGATCTCTAAATCAAAACTTATGCACGATTTAGTCTAGACAAGTCAAGTTGATTGGCAAGTTAAAATAATCATTCTAAACCGAACATTGGTGCTCATTTAGTAAAGGCTTATAAATAAAGCATTATACATGGCATCACACAATTTTGGATAGATTGGATTACTTGGACGCTTTGTCGTATCTATTTCTTTATGAATTGAGTTAGGTTAACGTGGGCATTGGATTCGTATCATTTCTGAGCTCTAAATCAAAAGTTACGAATGATTTACTGTGCACATGTCAAGTTGATCGGTAAGTTAAAATGATTATTCTAAACTGATCATTGATGCTCATTTAGTAAAGCTTTATAAATGAAGCATAATGCATGTCATCACTAATTTTTGGATAGATTGGATTACTTTGACGTTTTGTCCTATCTATTTTTATCTCAAATTTTATCACAATATAAAAAATATAGCTAGATTGATGTGGGCTTTGGATTGGTGTCATTCCAAGCTCTAAATCAAAAGTTAAAGACGATTTAGTGTGGATATGTCAAGTTGGTCGGAAAGTAAAAATGATCATTTTAAATTGACCATTGGTGCTCATTGAATAAATGATAATGAATGAAGAATAATTCATGGCATCACGTAGTTTTGGATAGATTGGATTATTGGACACTTTGTTGTATCTATTTTCTTTTTAAAATTTTGTCACAATATAGAAAATTGAGCCAGGTTAATGTGGGCATTAGATTCCTGTCATTTTGAGCTTTAAAAAAAAAGTTACGGATAAATTAGTGTGGACATGTCAAATTGATCGGCAAGTTAAAATGATCATTCTAAACTGAACGTTGGTGCTCATTGAGTAAAGGCTTGTAAATGAAGCATAATGCATGGCATCACGTAGTTTGGGATAGAATGGATTACTTAAACGCTTTGGCGTATCTATTTCTGTCTCAAATTGTGTCACGATATTGAAAATTGAACTAGCATAATGTGGGCTTTGGATTTGTGTCATTCTGAGCTCTAAATAAAACGTTATGGATAATTTATTGCGTACATGTCAAGTTGATCGGCAAATTAAAATCATCATTCTAAACTGATCATTGGTACTCATTGAATAAAGGCTTATAAATGAAGCATAATGCATGGCATTAGGCACTTTGGAATAGATTGGATTACTTGGACGCTTCTTCGTTATCACTTCTATCTAAAATTTTGTCAAAATATAGAGAATTGAGCTAGCTTAATGTGGGCTTTGGACTTTTGTCATTATGGGATCCAAATCAAAAGTTACGGCCTATTTAGTGCGGACATGTCAAGTTCACCGGCCAGTAAAAATGATCATTGGTGCTTGTTGAGTAGAGGCTTATAAATAAAGCATACTGCATAGCATCACGTAGTTTCGGATAGATTGGATTACTTGGACCCTTTTTCATATCTATTTCTTTCTGAAATTTTGTCACAATATAGAAAATTGAGTTAGCTTAACGTGGGATTTGGATTCGTGCCATTCTGAGCTCTAAATCAAAAGTTACGGATTATTTAGTGCGCACATGTCAAGTTGATTGGTAAGTTAAAATGATCATTCTAAACTGATCATTGGTACTAATTGAGTAAAGGCTTGTACATGAAGCATAATGCATGGCATCACGTAGTTTGGGATAGATTGGATTACTTAGATGCTTTGTCGTATCTATTTTGTTTCAAATTTCGTCACGATATAGAAAAATAAGCTAGCTTAATGTGGGCTTTGGATTGGTGCCATTCCGAGCTCTAAATCAAAAGTTACGGACAATTTAGTGTGGACAACTCAAGTTGACCGGCAAGTTAAAATGATCATTCTAAACTGAACATTGGTGCTCATTTAGTAAAGACTTATAAATGAAGCTTCATACATGGCATCATGCAGTTTTGGATAGATTGGATTACTTGGATGCCTTGTCGAATCTATTTCATTCTGAAATTTTGTAACAATATAGAAAATTGTGCTAGCTTAACATGGGCTTTGGATTTGTGTCATTCTGAGCTCTAAATCAAAACTTATGGTTCATTTAGTGCGGAAATTTCAAGTTGATCGACAAGTTAAAATCCTTATTCTAAACTGATCCTTGGTGCTCATTGCGTAAAGGCTTATAAATGAACATAATGAATGGCATCACACAGTTTGGAATAGATTGGATTAATTGGACGCTTCGTCGTTTTTAGTTCTATCTAAAACTTTTTCACAATATAGAAAATTGAGCTATGTTAACGTAGGCTTTGGACTTTTGTCATTGTGAGATCCAAATCAAAAGTTATGGCCAATTTAGTGCGGACATGTCAAGTTGACCGGCTAGTAAAATGATCATTCCAAACTGATCATTGGTGATCA
Organism: Pugionium cornutum; assembly: GCA_018901935.1. Taxonomy (NCBI): domain Eukaryota; kingdom Viridiplantae; phylum Streptophyta; class Magnoliopsida; order Brassicales; family Brassicaceae; genus Pugionium; species Pugionium cornutum. The sequence continues at coordinate 27,255,438 of CM032157.1, read as the reverse complement.
TTGAGTAAAGGCTTATTAATGAAGCATAATGCATGGCATCACATAGTTTTGGATACATTGGATTACTTGGATGATTTGTCGTATCTACTTCTTTCTGAAATTTTGTCACAATATAGAAAATAGAGTTAGTTTAACGTGGGCAATGGATTTGTGTCATTCTGAGGTCTAAATCAAAAGTTAAGGACGATTTAGTGCGCACTTGTGAAGTTGATCGGTAAGTTAAAATGATCATTCTAAACTGATCCTTGGTGCTCATAGACTAAAGGCCTGTAAATGAAGCATAATGCATGGTATCACATAGTTTAGGATAGATTGGATTACTCAAACGCTTTGCCGTATCTATTTTGTTTTAAATTCCATCATTATATAAAAATTGAGTTAGCTTAACGTGGGCTTTGGTTTGGTGCCATTCCGAGCTCTAAATCAAAACTTACGGATGATTTAGTGTGGACAAGTCAAGTTGATCGGCAAGTTAAAATGATCATTCTAAACTGAACATTGGTGTTCATTTAGTAAATGCTTATAAATGAAGCATTATACATGGCATCACGCAGTTCTGGATAGATTGGATTACTGGGACGCTATGTCGTATCTATTTCTTTCTGAATTTTGTCACTAGAAAATTGAGCTAGGTTAACATGGGCTTTTGATTTGTGTCATTCTGAGCTATAAATAAAAATGTTACGAACGATTTAGTGCGGACATGTCAAATTGATCGGCAAGTTAAAATCATCATTCTAAACTGATCATTGGTGCTCATTGAGTAAAGACTTATAAATGAAGCATAATGCATGACATCACACAGTTTTGGATACATTGGATTTCTTGGACCCTTTTTCTATCTATTTCTGTCTCAAATTTTATCACAATATAGAAAATTTAGTGTGGACATGTCAAGTTACTCGGCGAGTTAATATGATCATTCTAAACTGATCATTGGTTCTCATTGAGTAAACGCTTATAAATGAAGCATAATACATGGCATCATATAGTTTTGGATAGATTGGATTACTTGGACGATTTGTCATATCTATTTCCTTCTGAAATTTTTTCACTATATAGAAAATTGAGTTAGCTTAATGTGGGCATTGATTTAGTGTCGTTCTGAGCTCTAAATCAAAAGTTACAGATGATTTAGTGCGCATATGTCAAGTTCATCGGTAAGTTAAAATGATCATTCTAAACTGATCATTGGTGCTCATTGCGTAAAGGCTTATAAATGAACATAATGAATGGCATCACACAGTTTGGAATAGATTGGATTAATTGGACACTTCGTCGTTTTTAGTTCTATCTAAAACTTTGTCACAATATAGAAAATTGAGCTATGTTAACGTAGGCTTTGGACTTTTGTTATTGTGAGATCCAAATCAAAAGTTATGGCCAATTTAGTGCGGACATGTCAAGTTGACCGGCTAGTAAAAATGATCATTCCAAACTGATCATTGGTGATCATTGAGTAAAGGCTTATTAATGAAGCATAATGCATGGCATCACATAGTTTTGGATACATTGGATTACTTGGATGATTTGTCGTATCTACTTCTTTCTGAAATTTTGTCACAATATAGAAAATAGAGTTAGTTTAACGTGGGCAATGGATTCATGTCATTCTGAGGTCTAAATCAAAAGTTACACACAATTTAGTGCGCACTTGTGAAGTTGATCGGTAAGTAAAAATGATCATTCTAAACTGATCCTTGGTGCTCATAGACTAAAGGCCTGTAAATGAAACATAATGCATGGCATCACGTAGTTTAGGATAGATTGGATTACTTAGATGCTTTGCCGTATCTATTTTGTTTCAAATTTGTTCATTATTTCAAAAGATTGAGTTAGCTTAACGTGGGCTTTGGTTTGGTGCCATTCCGAGCTCTAAATCAAAACTTACGGATGATTTAGTGTGGACAAGTCAAGTTGATCAGCAAGTTAAAATGATCATTCTAAACTGAACATTGGTGTTCATTTAGTAAATGCTTATAAATGAAGCATTATACATGGCATCACGCAGTTCTGGATAGATTGGATTACTAGGACGCTATGTCGTATCTATTTCTTTCTGAAATTTTGTCACTAGAAAATTGAGCTAGGTTAACATGGGCTTTTGATTTGTGTAATTCAGAGTTATAAATAAAAGGTTACGAACGATTTAGTGCGGACATGTCAAATTGATCGGCAAGTTAAAATCATCATTCTAAACTGATCATTGGTGCTCATGGAGTAAAGACTTATAAATGAAGCATAATGCATGGCATCACAAAGTTTTGGATACATTGGATGTCTTGGACCCTTTTCCTATCTATTTCTGTCTCAAATTTTATCACAATATAGAAAATTTAGTGTGGACATGTCAAGTTATTCGGCGAGTTAATATGATCATTCTAACCTGAACATTGGTTCTCATTGAGCAAATGCTTATAAATGAAGCATAATACATGGCATCACATAGTTTTGGATAGATTGGATTACTTGGACGATTTGTCATATCTATTTCCTTCTGAAATTTTGTCACTATATAGAAAATTGAGTTAGCTTAATGTGGGCATTGATTTAGTGTCGTTCTGAGCTCTAAATCAAAAGTTACGGATGATTTAGTGCGCATATGTCAAGCTCATCGGTAAGTTAAAATGATCATTCTAAACTGATCATTGGTGCTCATTGCGTAAAGGCTTATAAATGAACATAGTGAATGGCATCACACAGTTTGGAATAGATTGGATTAATTGGACGCTTCGTCGTTTTTAGTTCTATCTAAAACTTTGTCACAATATAGAAAATTGAGCTATGTTAACGTAGGCTTTGGACTTTTGTCATTGTGAGATCCAAATCAAAAGTTATGGCCAATTTAGTGCGGACATGTCAAGTTGACCGGCTAGTAAAAATGATCATTCCAAACTGATCATTGGTGATCATTGAGTAAAGGCTTATAAATGAAGCATAATGCATGGCATCACATAGTTTTGGATACATTGGATTACTTGGATGATTTGTCGTATCTACTTCTTTCTGAAATTTTTTCACAATATAGAAAATAGAGTTAGTTTAACGTGGGCAATGGATTCGTGTCATTCTGAGGTCTAAATCAAAAGTTACAGACAATTTAGTGCGCAGTTGTGAAGTTGATCGGTAAGTTAAAATGATCATTCTAAACTGATCCTTGGTGCTCATAGACTAAAGCCCTGTAAAATGAAGCATAATGCATGGCATCACATAGTTTTGGATACATTGGATTACTTGGATGATTTGTCGTATCTACTTCTTCTGAAATTTTGTCACAATATAGAAAATAGAGTTAGTTTAACGTGGGCAATGGATTCGTGTCATTCTGAGGTCTAAATCAAAAGTTATGGACAATTTAGTGTGCACTTGTGAAGTTGATCGGTAAGTTAAAATGATCATTCTAAACTGATCCTTGGTGCTCATAGACTAAAGGCCTGTAAATGAAGCATAATGCATGGCATCACGTAGTTTAGGATAGATTGGATTACTTAGACGCTTTGTCGTATGTATTTTGTTTCAAATTTCGTCATTATATAGAAAATTGAGTTAGCTTAACGTGGGCTTTGGTTTGGTGCCATTCCGAGCTCTAAATCAAAACTTACGGATGATTTAGTGTGGACAAGTCAAGTTGATCGGCAAGTTAAAATGATCATTCTAAACTGAACATTGGTGTTCATTTAGTAAATGCTTATAAATGAAGCATTATACATGGCATCACACAGTTCTGGATAGATTGGATTACTGGGACGCTATGTCGTATCTATTTCTTTCTGAAATTTTGTCACTAGAAAATTGAGCTAGGTTAACGTGGGCTTTTGATTTGTGTCATTCAGAGCTATAAATTAAAAGTTACGAACGATTTAGTGCGGACATGTCAAATTGATCGGCAAGTTAAAATCATCATTCTAAACTGATCATTGGTGCTCATTGAGTAAAGACTTATAAATGAAGCATAATGCATGGCATCACACAGTTTTGGATACATTGGATTTCTTGGACCCTTTTCCTATCTATTTCTGTCTCAAATTTTATCACAATATAGAAAATTTAGTGTGGAGATGTCAAGTTATTCGAAGTTAATATGATCATTCTAAACTGATCATTGGTTTTCATTGAGTAAACGCTTATAAATGAAGCATAATACATGGCATCACATAGTTTTGGAAAGAATGGATTACTTGGACAATTTGTCATATCTATTTCTTTCTGAAATTTTGTCACAATATAGAAAATTGAGTTAGCTTAATGTGGGCATTGATTTAGTGTCGTTTTGAGCTCTAAATCAAAAGTTACGGATGATTTAGTGCGCATATGTCAAGTTCATCGGTAAGTCAAAATGATCATTCTAAACTGATCATTGGTGCTAATTGCGTAAAGGCTTATAAATGAACATAATGAATGGCATCACACAGTTTGGAATAGATTGGATTAATTGGACGCTTTGTCGTTTTTGGTTCTATCTAAAACTTTGTCACAATATAGAAAATTGAGCTATGTTAACGTAGGCTTTGGACTTTTGTCATTGTGATCCAAATCAAAAGTTATGGCCAATTTAGTGTGGACATGTCAAGTTGACCGGCTAGTAAAAATGATCATTCCAAACTGATCATTGGTGATCATTGAGTAAAGGCTTATAAATGAAGCAGAATGCATGGCATCATAGTTTTGGATACATTGGATTACTTGGATGATTTGTCGTATCTACTTCTTTATGAAATTTTGTCACAATATAGAAAATAGAGTTAGTTTAACGTGGGCAATGGATTCGTGTCATTCGGAGGTCTAAATCAAAAGTTACGGACGATTTAGTGCGCACTTGTGAAGTTGATCGGTAAGTTAAAATGATCATTCTAAACTGATCCTTGGTGCTCATAGACTAAAGGCCTGTAAATGAAGCATAATGCATGGCATCACGTAGTTTAGGATAGATTGGATTACTTAGACACTTTGTCGTACGTATTTTGTTTCAAATTTCGTCATTATATAGAAAATTTAGTTAGCTTAACGTGGGCTTTGGTTTGGTGCCATTCCGAGCTCTAAATCAAAACTTACGGATGATTTAGTGTGGACAAGTCAAGTTGATCGGCAAGTTAAAATTATCATTCTAAACTGAACATTGGTGTTCATTTAGTAAATGCTTATAAATGAAGCATTATACATGGCATCACACAGTCCTGGATAGATTGGATTACTGGGACGCTATGTCGTATCTATTTCTTTCTGAAATTTTGTCACTAGAAAATTGAGCTAGGTTAACGTGGGCTTTTGATTTGTGTCATTCAGAGCTATAAATTAAAAGTTAGGAACGATTTAGTGCGGACATGTCAAATTGATCGGCAAGTAAAAATCATCATTCTAAACTGATCATTGGTGCTCATTGAGTAAAGACTTATAAATGAAGCATAATGCATGGCATCACACAGTTTTGGATACATCGGATTTCTTGGACCCTTTTCCTATCTATTTCTGTCTCAAATTTTATCACAATATAGAAAATTTAGTGTAGACATGTCAAGTTATTCGGCGAGTTAATATGATCATTCTAAACTGATTATTGGTTCTCATTGAGTAAACGTTTATAAATGAATTATAATACATGGCATCACATAGTTTTGGATAGATTGGATTACTTGGACAATTTGTCATATCTATTTCTTTCTAAATTTTTGTCACAATATAGAAAATTGAGTTAGCTTAATGTGGGCATTGATTTAGTTTCATTCTGAGCTCTAAATCAAAAGTTACGGACAATTTAGTGCGCACTTGTGAAGTTGATCGGTAAGTTAAAATGATCATTCTAAACTGATCCTTGGTGCTCATAGACTAAAGGCCTGTAAATGAAGCATAATGTATGGCATCACGTAGTTTAGGATAGATTGGATTACTTAGACGCTTTGCCGTATGTATTTTGTTTCCAATTTCGTCATTATATTAAAAATTGAGTTAGCTTAAAGTGGGCTTTGGTTTGGTGCCATTCCAAGCTCTAAATCAAAACTTACGGATGATTTAGTGTGGACAAGTCAAGTTGATCGGCAAGTTAAAATGATCGTTCTAAACTGAACATTGGTGTTCATTTAGTAAATGCTTATAAATGAAGCATTATACATGGCATCACGCAGTTCTGGATAGATTGGATTACTAGGACGCTATGTCGTATCTATTTCTTTCTGAAATTTTGTCACTAGAAAATTGAGCTAGGTTAACATGGGCTTTTGATTTGTGTCATTCAGAGCTATAAATAAAAAGTTACGAACGATTTAGTGCGGACATGTCAAATTGATCGGCAAGTTAAAATCATCATTCTAAACTGATCATTGGTGCTCATTGAGTAAAGACTTATAAATGAAGCATAATGCATGGCATCACACAGTTTTGGATACATTGGATTTCTTGGACCCTTTTCCTATCTATTTCTGACTCAAATTTTATCACTATATAGAAAATTTAGTGTGGACATGTCAAGTTATTCGGCAAGTTAATATGATCATTCTAAACTGATCATTGGTTTTCATTGAGTAAACGCTTATAAATGATGCCTAATACATGGCATCACATAGTTTTGGAAAGATTGGATTACTTGGACGATTTGTCATATCTATTTCTTTCTGAAATTTTGTCACAATATAGAAAATTGAGTTAGCTTAATGTGGGCATTGATTTAGAGTCGTTATAAGCTCTAAATCAAAAGTTACGGATGATTTAGTGCGCATATGTCAAGTTCATCGGTAAGTCAAAATGATCATTCTAAACTGATCATTGGTGCTAATTGCGTAAAGGCTTATAAATGAACATAATGAATGGCATCACACAGTTTGGAATAGATTGGATTAATTGGACGCTTTGTCGTTTTTGGTTCTATTTAAAACTTTGTCACAATATAGAAAATTGAGCTATGTTAACGTAGGCTTTGGACTTTTGTCATTGTGAGATCCAAATCAAAAGTTATGGCCAATTTAGTGCGGACATGTCAAGTTGACCGGCTAGTAAAAATGATCATTCCAAACTGATCATTGGTGATCATTGAGTAAAGGCTTATAAATGAAGCATAATGCATGACATCACATAGTTTTGGATACATTGGATTACTTGGATGATTTGTCGTATCTACTTCTTTCTGAAATTTTGTCACAATATAGAAAATAGAGTTAGTTTAACGTGGGCAATGGATTCGTGTCACTCTGAGGTCTAAATCAAAAGTTACGAATGATTTAGTGCGCACTTGTGAAGTTGATCGGTAAGTTAAAATGATCATTCTAAACTGATCCTTGGTGCTCATAGACTAAAGGCCTGTAAATGAAGCATAATGCATGGTATCACGTAGTTTAGGATAGATTGGATTACTTAGACGCTTTGTCATATCTATTTTGTTTTAAATTTCATCATTATATAAAAATTGAGTTAGCTTAACGTGGGCTTTGGTTTGGTGCCATTCCGAGCTCTAAATCAAAACTTACGGATGATTTAGTGTGGACAAGTCAAGTTGATCGGCAAGTTAAAATGATCATTCTAAACTGAACATTGGTGTTCATTTAGTAAATGCTTATAAATGAAGCATTATACATGGCATCACACAGTTCTGGATAGATTGGATTACTGGGACGCTATGTCGTATCTATTTCTTTCTGAATTTTGTCACTAGAAAATTGAGCTAGGTTAAGATGGGCTTTTGATTTGTTTCATTCAGAGCTATAAATAAAAAAGTTACGAACGATTTAGTGCGTACATGTCTAATTGATCGGCAAGTTAAAATGATCATTCTAAACTGAACATTGGTGTTCATTTAGTAAATGCTTATAAATGAAGCATTATACATGGCATCACGCAGTTCTGGATAGATTGGATTACTGGGACGCTATGTGGTATCTATTTGTTTCTGAATTTTGTCACTAGAAAATTGAGCTAGGTTAGCATGGGCTTTTGATTTGTGTCATTCAGAGCTATAAATAAAAAAGTTACGAACGATTTAGTGCGGACATGTCAAATTGATCGGCAAGTTGAAATCATCATTCTAAACTGATCATTGGTGCTCATTGAGTACAGACTTATAAATGAAGCATAATGCATGGCATCACAAAGTTTTGGATACATTGGATTTCTTGGACCCTTTTCCTATCTATTTCTGTCTCAAATTTTATCACAATATAGAAAATTTAGTGTGGACATGTCAAGTTATTCGGCGAGTTAATATGATCATTCTAACCTGATCATTGGTTCTCATTGAGCAAATGCTTATAAATGAAGCATAATACATGGCATCACATAGTTTTGGATAGATTGGATTACTTGGACGATTTGTCATATCTATTTCCTTCTGAAATTTTGTCACTATATAGAAAATTGAGTTAGCTTAATGTGGGCATTGATTTAGTGTCGTTCTGAGCTCTAAATCAAAAGTTACGGATGATTTAGTGCGCATATGTCAAGCTCATCGGTAAGTTAAAATGATCATTCTAAACTGATCATTGGTGCTCATTGCGTAAAGGCTTATAAATGAACATAATGAATGGCATCACACAGTTTGGAATAGATTGGATTAATTGGACGCTTCGTCGTTTTTAGTTCTATCTAAAACTTTGTCACAATATAGAAAATTGAGCTATGTTAACGTAGGCTTTGGACTTTTGTCATTGTGAGATCCAAATCAAAAGTTATGGCCAATTTAGTGCGGACATGTCAAGTTGACCGGCTAGTAAAAATGATCATTCCAAACTGATCATTGGTGATCATTGAGTAAAGGCTAAGAAATGAAGCATAATGCATGGCATCACATAGTTTTGGATACATTGGATTACTTGGATGATTTGTCGTATCTACTTCTTTCTGAAATTTTTTCACAATATAGAAAATAGAGTTAGTTTAACGTGGGCAATGGATTCGTGTCATTCTGAGGTCTAAATCAAAAGTTACAGACAATTTAGTGCGCAGTTGTGAAGTTGATCGGTAAGTTAAAATGATCATTCTAAACTGATCCTTGGTGCTCATAGACTAAAGCCCTGTAAAATGAAGCATAATGCATGGCATCACATAGTTTTGGATACATTGGATTACTTGGATGATTTGTCGTATCTACTTCTTTCTGAAATTTTGTCACAATATAGAAAATAGAGTTAGTTTAACGTGGGCAATGGATTCGTGTCATTCTGAGGTCTAAATCAAAAGTTATGGACAATTTAGTGTGCACTTGTGAAGTTGATCGGTAAGTTAAAATGATCATTCTAAACTGATCCTTGGTGCTCATAGACTAAAGGCCTGTAAATGAAGCATAATGCATGGCATCACGTAGTTTAGGATAGATTGGATTACTTAGACGCTTTGTCGTATGTATTTTGTTTCAAATTTTGTCATTATATTAAAAATTGAGTTAGCTTAACGTGGGCTTTGGTTTGGTGCCATTCCGAGCTCTAAATCAAAACTTACGGATGATTTAGTGTGGACAAGTCAAGTTGATCGGCAAGTTAAAATGATCATTCTAAACTGAACATTGGTGTTCATTTAGTAAATGCTTATAAATGAAGCATTATACATGGCATCACGCAGTTCTGGATAGATTGGATTACTAGGACGCTATGTCGTATCTATTTCTTTCTGAAATTTTGTCACTAGAAAATTGAGCTAGGTTAACATGGGCTTTTGATTTGGGTCATTCAGAGCTATAAATAAAAAGTTACGAACGATTTAGTGCGGACATGTCAAATTGATCGGCAAGTTAAAATCATCATTCTAAACTGATCATTGGTGCTCATTGAGTAAAGACTTATAAATGAAGCATAATGCATGGCATCACACAGTTTTGGATACATTGGATTTCTTGGACCCTTTTCCTATCTATTTCTGTCTCAAATTTTATCACAATATAGAAAATTTAGTGTGGACATGTCAAGTTATTCAGCGAGTTAATATGATCATTCTAAACTGATCATTGGTTCTCATTGAGTAAACGCTTATAAATGAAGCAAAATACATGGCAACACATAGTTTTGGATAGATTGGATTACTTGGACGATTTGTCATATCTATTTCTTTCTAAACTTTTGTCACAATATAGAAAATTGAGTAAGCTTAATGTGGGCATTGATTTAGTTTCATTCTGAGCTCTAAATCAAAAGTTACGGATGATTTAGTGCACATATGTCCAGTTCATCGGTAAGTTAAAATGATCATTCCAAACTGATCATTGGTGCTCATTGGGTGAAGGCTTGTAAATGAAGCATAATGCATGGCATGACGTAGTTTGGGATAAATTGGATTACTTAGACACTTTGTCGTATCTATTTTGATTAAAATTTCGTCACGATAGAGAAAATTGAGCTAGCTTAACGTGGGCTTTGGATTGGTGCCATTCCGAGCTCTAAATCAAAACGTATGGACGATTTAGTGTGTACAAGTCAAGTTGATCGGCAAATTAAAATGATCATTCTAAACTGAACATTGGTGCTCATTTAGTAAAGGCTTTTAAATTAAGCATTATACATGGTATCACGCAGTTTTGGATAGATTTGATTACTTCGATGCTTTGTTGTATCTACTTCTTTCTGAAACTTTGCCAGAATATAGAAAAATGAGCTAGCTCAACATGGGCTTTGGATTTGTGGGCTTTTGATTTGTGTCATTCAGAGCTATAAATCAAAAGTTACGAACAATTTAGTGCGGACATGTCAAATTGATCGGCAAGTTAAAATCATCATTCTAAACTGATCATTGGTGCTCATTGAGTAAAGACTTATAAATGAAGCATAATGCATGGCATCACACAGTTTTGGATACATCGGATTTCTTGGACCCTTTTCCTATCTATTTCTATCTCAAATTCTATCACAATATAGAAAATTTAGTGCGGACATGTCAAGTTATTTGGCCAGTTAATATGATCATTCTAAACTGATCATTGGTTCTCATTGAGTAAACGCTTATAAATGAAGCATAATGCATGGCATCACATAGTTTTGGATAGATTGGATTACTTGGACGATTTGTCATATCTATTTCTTTCTGAAATTTTGTCACAATATAGAAAATTGAGTTAGCTTAATGTGGGCATAGATTTAGTGTCATTCTGAGCTCTAAATCAAAAATTACGGACAATTTAGTGCGCATATGTCAAGTTCATCGGTAAGTTAAAATGATCATTCTAAACTGATCATTGGTGCTCATTGGGTGAAGGCTTGCAAATGAAGCATAATGCATGGCATGACGTAGTTTGTGATAAATTGGATTACTTAGACACTTTGTCGTATCTATTTTGTTCAAAATTTTGTCAGGATAGAGAAAATTGAGCTAGCTTAACGTGGGCTTTGGATTTATTGCGGACATATCTAGTTGATCGGTCAGTTAAATTGATCATTCTAAACTGAGCATTGGTGCACATTTAGAAAGGGCTTATAAATAAAGCATAATACATGACATCACATAGTTTTGGGTAGATTGGATAACTTGAACGCTTTTTCGTATATATTTATGTCTCAAATTTTGCCACAATTTAGAAAATTGAGCTAGTTTAACGTGGGCATTGTATTCGTATCATTCTAAGCTCTAAATCAAATGTTATGGACGATTTAGTGAGGAAATGTCAAGTTGATCAGCAAGTTAAAATTATCATTCTAAACTGAGCAGTGGTGCTCATTGAGTAAAGGCTTATAAATGAAGCATAAAACATGGCATCACGTAGTTTTGGATAGATTGGATTTCTTTTCTGCTTTGTTGTATCTATTTCTTTCTTAAATTTTATCACAATATAGAAAATTAAGCTAGGTTAACGTGGACGTTGGATTCGTGTCACTTATTGCTGTAAATCAAAAGTGACATACGATTTAGTGCGGACATAAGTTGATCGACAAGTTTAAATCATCATTCTAAACTGATCATTGGTTCTCATTGAGTAAAGGCTTGTAAATGAAGCATATTGCAAGGCATAACGTAATTTGGGATAGAATTGATTACTTAGACGCTTGGCCGTATCAATATCTGTCTCAAATTTTGTCACGATATAAAAAATGGAGCTAGCTTAACGTAGACGTTTGATTCGTGTCATTCGGAGCTCTAAATAAAAAGTTACTGACAATTTAGTGCGGACATGTCAAGTTGATCAGAAAGTTAAAATGATCATTCTAAACTGAGCATTGGTGCTCATTGATTAAATGATTATAAATGAAGCATAATACATGGCTAACGTAGTTTTGGATAGATTGGATTACTTGGACGCTTTTCTATATCTATTTCTTTTTAAAATTTCATCAGAATATAGAAATTGAGCTTGGTTAACGTTGCCATTGGATTCGTGTCATTTTGAGATCTAAATCAAAAGTTACGGATGATTTAGTATGACATGTCAAGTTGATTGTCAAGTGAAAATAATCATTATAAACTAACCGTAGGTGCTCAATGAGTAAAGGCTTGTAAATGAATTATAATACAAGGCATCACGTAGTTTGGGATAGAATAGATTACTTGGATGATTGGTCAAATCTATTTCTGTCTTAAAGTTTGTCACGATATAAAAAATTGAGTTAGCTTAACGTGGGATTTAGATTGGTGTTATTCTGAACTCTTAATCAAAAGTTATTGACAATTTAGTGCGCACGTGTCAAGTTGACCGGCAAGTTATAATGATCATTCTAAACTGAGCATTGGTGCTCATTGAGTAACGGCTACAAATGAAGCATAATATATGGCATCACGTAGTTTTAGATAGATTTGATTAGTTGGACCCTTGTCATATCTATTTCTTTCTTTAATTTTGTCACAACATAGAAAATTGAGCTAGGTTAATGTGGGTATTGGATTTGTATCATTCCGAGCTCTAAATGAAGAGTTATCCACGATTTAGTGCGGATATGTTAAGTTGATCGGCTAGTTAAAATGATCATTCTAAACTGATCATTGATGTTCATTTTGTAAAGGCTATAAATGAAGCATAATACATGGCATTATCCAGTTTTTGATAGATTGGATTACTTCGATGGTTTGTCGTATCAATTTCTGTCTCAAATTTTTTCCCAATATAGAACATTGAGCTAGCTTAACGTGGGCATTGGATTCGTGTCATTCTGAGATCTAAATCAAAAGTTATTGACAATTTAGTGCGGATATGTCAAATTGATCAGAAAGTTAAAATGATCATTCTAAACTGAACATTGGTGCTCATTGAATAATGGCTTATAAATGAAGCATAATACATGGCTCACGTAGTTTTGGATAGATTGGAGTACTTGAATGCATTGTCGTATCTCTTTCTTTCTTGAATTTTGTCACAAAATAAAAATTGAGCTAGGTTAACGTGGGCATTGGATTCTTGTAATTTGGAGCTCTAATTCAAGAGTTACAGACGATTTAGTGCAGAGATGTCAAGTTGATCGGCAAGTTAAAGTCATCATTCTAAACTGATCATTGGTGCTCATTGAGTAAAGGGTTGTAAATGAATCATATTGGAAGGCATCACGTAATTTGGGATAGAATGGTTTACTTAGACGCTTGGTCGTATCTATTTCTGTCTCAAATTTTGTCACGATATAAAAAATTGAGCTAGGTTAACATGGGCATTGGATTCGTGTCATTTTGAGCTCAAAATCAAAAGTTACGGATGATTTAGTGTAGGCATCTCAAGTTCATCGGCAAGTTAAAATGATCATTCTAAACTGATCATTGGTGCTCAATGAGTAAAGACTTGTAAATGAAGCATACTGCAAGACATTACGTAATTTGGGATAAAATGGAAAATTTTGTCGCACTATAAAAAATTGATCTAGTTTAACGTGAGCTTTTGATTTATGTTATTCTAAACTCTAAATCAAAAGTTATGAACGATTTAGTGTGGACATGTCAAGTTGATCAGTCTATCAAAATGATCATTTGAAATTGATCATTAGTGCTCATTGGGTAAAGGATATTAATGGCATCATGCAGTTTTTGCTAGATTGGATTAGTTGGACGCTTTGTCGTATCTATTTATGTCTCAAATTTTGTCAAAATATAGAAAATTGAGCTACCTGAACATGTGCATTGGATTCGCGTCATTCTGAGCTCTAAATCAAAAGTTACGAGCGATTTAGTGCGTACATGTCAAGTTGACCGGCAAGTTAAAATGATAATTCTAAACTGAGCATTGGTGCTCATTGAGTAAAGGCTACAAATGAAGCGTAATACATGACACTACGTAGTTTTAGATAGATTAAATTAATTGGACCCTTTGTTGTATCTATTTCTTTCTTTAATTTTGTCATAATATAGAAAATTTAGCTATGTTAATGTGGGCATTTGATTCGTGTCGTTCCAAGCTCCCTATCAAAAGTTACCCACGATTTAGTGCAGACATGTCAAGTTGATCGGCCAATTAAAATGATCATTCTAAACTTATCATTGGTGCTCCTTGTTTAAACGCTATAAATGAAGCATAATGCATGGCATTATGCAGTTTTGGATAGATTGGATTACTTGGACGGTTAGTCGTATCTATTTTTGTCTGAAATTTTTTCCCAATATAGAAAATTGAGCTAGCTTAACGTGGGCGTTGGATTAATGTTATTCGGAGGTCTAAATCAAATGTTTCTTGCAATTTATCGCGGACATGTCAAGTTGATTAGAAAGATAATATGATCATCCTAAACTGAGCATTAGTGCTCATTGAGTAAAGGCTTAAAAATGAAGCATAATACATGGCTCACGTAGTTCTGGATACATTGGATTATTTATAAGCTTTGTTGTATCCATTTTTAAAAAACATTTCTCAGAATATAGAAAATTGAGCTAGGTTAATGTTGCCATTGGATTCTTGTCATTTCGAGATGCAACAGTTACGAACGATTTAGTGCGACATGTCAAGTTGATCGTCAAGTTAAAATGATCATTCTAAACTGATCAAATCTGCTCATTGAGTAAAGGCTTGTAAATGAAGCATAATGCAATGCATGGCTTATCTATTTCAGTCTCAAAATTTGTCACGATATAAAAAATTGAACTAGCTTATCGTGGGCAGTGGATTCGTGTCATTCCAAGCTCTAAATCAAAAGTTACCGACGATTTAGTGCGAACATGTCTAGTTGATCGGTAAACTAAATTGATCATTCTAAACTGAGCATTGTTGCACATTGAGTAAGGGGTTATAAATGAAGCATAATACATGGCATCACTTAGTTTTGGATACATTGGATAACTTCGACGCTTTGTCGTATCAATTTCTTTCTTAAATTTTGCCACAATATAAAAAACTGAGCTAGGTTAATATGAGCATTGGATTCGTGTCATTTTGAGCTCTAAATCAAATGTTACGGACGATTTAGTGCAGAAATGTCAAGTTGATCAACAAGTTAAAATGATCATTCTAAACTGATTATTGGTGCTCATTGAGTAAAGGCTTGTAAATGAAGCATAATGTGGGCATTGGATAAGTTGGATAACTTGGACACTTTTCCAAATCTATTTCTGTCTCAAATTTTGTCACAATATAGAAAATTGGGCTAGGTTAACGTGGGTGTTGGATTCTTGTCATTCTGAGCTCTAAATCAAAAGTTGACAAGCAAGTTATGGACTATTTAGTGCGGATTTGTCAAGTTGACTAGCAAGTTAAAATGATCATTTTAAACTGAGCATTAAAGCTCATTGAGTAAAGGCTTATAAATGAAGATTAATACATGGCATCACGTAGTTTTGGATAGATTGGATAACTTGGACGCTTTATCATATCTATTTTGGTCTCAAATTTTCTCAAAATATAGAAAATTGAGCTAGCATAACGTAGGCTTTTGATATGTGTTATTCGGAGCTCCAAATCAAAAGTTACAGATGATACAGTGTGGAGATGTCCAATTGATAAGCCAGTTAAAATGATCATTCTAAACTGATCATTGGTGCTCATTGCGTAAAGGCTATAAATGAAGCATAATGCATGGCATTATGCAGTTTTGGATAGATTGGATTACTTGGACGGTTTGTCGTATCTATTTCTGTCTCAAATTTTTCCCCATATAGAAAATTGAGCTAGCTTAACGTGGGCGTTGGATTCGTGTCATTATGAGCTATAATCAAAGGTTACTGAAAATTTAGCGCGGACATGTCAAGTTGATCGGAAAGTTAAAATGATAATTCTAAACTGAGCATTGGTGCTCATTGAGTAAATGCTTATAAATGAAGCATAATACATGGCTCACGTAGTTTTGGATAGAGTGGATTACTTGTACGCTTTGTTGTATCTATTTTTTTAAAACAAATTTATCAGTATATAGAAAATTGAGCTTGGTTAACGTTGTCATTGGATTTGTGTCATTTTGAGATCTAAATCAAAAGTTACGGACAATTTAGTGCAACATGTCATGTTCACCGTCAAGTTAAAATGATCGTTCTAAACTAATCATAGGTGCTCACTGAGTAATGGCCTGTAAATGAAGCATAATGTAAGGCATCACATAGTTTGGGTTAGAATGGATTATTTGGAGGATTGCTTGAATTTGTTTATGTCTTAAATTTTTTCACGATATAGAATATTGAGCTAGCTTAACGTGGGCTTTAGATTGGTGTCATTCCGAGCTCTAAATCAAACGTTATGTAAGATTTAGTGTAGACATGTTAAGTTGATCAGCAAGTTAAAATGATCATTCTAAATTTAGCATTGGTGCTCATTCAGTAAAGGCTTATAAATGAAGCAAAATAAATGGCATCATGTAGTTTTGGATAGATTGGATAACTTGGATACTTTGTCATATCTATTTCTGTCTCAAATTTTGTCACAGTATAGAAAATTGATCTAGTTTAACGTGGGCTTTTGATTTGTGTCATTCTAAGCATTAAATCAAAAGTTACGGACGATTTAGTGTGGACATGTCAAGTTGATCAGTCGGTCAAAATAATCATTTGAAACTGATCATTAGTGCTCATTGGGTAAAGGCTATAAATGGCATCATGCAGTTTTTGCTAGATTGGATTAGTTGGACGCTTTGTCGTATCTATTTCTGTCTCAAATTTTGTCAAAATATAGAAAATAGAGCTAGCTTAACGTGTGCATTGGATTAGCGTCATTCTGAGCTCTAAATCAAAAGTTACGAACGATTTAGTGCGGACATGTCAAGTTGACTGGCAAGTTAAAATGATAATTCTAAACTGAGCATTGGTGCTCATTGACTTAAGGCTACAAATGAAGCATAATACATGGCATCACGTAGTTTTAGATAGATTGGATTAATTGGACCCTTTGTTGTATCTATTTCTTTCTTTAATTTTGTCACAGTATAGAAAATTTAGCTAGGTTAATGTGGGCATTGGATTCATGTCGTTCCGAGCTCTAAATCAAAAGTTACCCAAAATTAGTGCAGACATGTCAAGTTGATCGGCCAATTTAAATGGTCATTCTAAACTTATCATTGGTGCTCATTGTGTAAAGGCTATAAATGAAGCATAATGCATGGCATTATGCAGTTTTGGATAGATTGGATTACTTGGACGGTTTGTCATATCTATTTCTGTCGGAAATTTTTTCCCAATATAGAAAATTGAGCTAGCTTAACGTGGGCATTGGATTCATGTTATTCGGAGCTCTAAATCAAAGGTTACTGGCAATTTATCGCGGACATGTCAAGTTGATTAGAAAGAAAAAATAATCATTCTAAACTGAGCATTGGTGCTCATTGAGTAAAGGCTTAAAAATGAAGCATAACACATGACTCACATAGTTTTGGATAGATTGGATTATTCGGAAGCTTTGTTGTATCTATTTTTTTTAAAAAAAAATTTCTCAGAATATAGAAGATTGAGCTAGGTTAATGTTGCCATTGGATTCGTGTCATTTTGAGATCAAACAGTTACGGACGATTTAGTGCGATATGCCAAGTTAATCGTCAAGTTAAAATGATCATTCTAAACTGATCAAAGATGGTCATGGAGTAAAGGCTTGTAAATGAAGCATAATGCAATGCATTGCTTATCTATTTCAGTCTCAAAATTTGTCACGATATAAAAAATTGAACTAGCTTATCGTGGGCAGTGGATTCGTGTCATTCCAAGCTCTAAATCAAAAGTTACCGACGATTTAGTGCGAACATGTCTAGTTGATCGGTAAACTAAATTGATCATTCTAAACTTAGCATTGTTGCACATTGAGTAAGGGGTTATAAATGAAGCATAATACATGGCATCACTTAGTTTTGGATACATTGGATAACTTCGACGCTTTGTCGTATCAATTTCTTTCTTAAATTTTGCCACAATATAAAAAACTGAGCTAGGTTAATATGAGCATTGGATTCGTGTCATTTTGAGCTCTAAATCAAATGTTACGGACGATTTAGTGCAGAAATGTCAAGTTGATCAACAAGTTAAAATGATCATTCTAAACTGATTATTGGTGCTCATTGAGTAAAGGCTTGTAAATGAAGCATAATGTGGGCATTGGATAAGTTGGATAACTTGGACACTTTTCCAAATCTATTTCTGTCTCAAATTTTGTCACAATGTAGAAAATTGGGCTAGGTTAACGTGGGTGTTGGATTCTTGTCATTCTGAGCTCTAAATCAAAAGTTGACAAGCAAGTTATGGACTATTTAGTGCGGATTTGTCAAGTTGACTAGCAAGTTAAAATGATCATTTTAAACTGAGCATTAAAGCTCATTGAGTAAAGGCTTATAAATGAAGATTAATACATGGCATCACGTAGTTTTGGATAGATTGGATAACTTGGACGCTTTATCATATCTATTTTGGTCTCAAATTTTCTCAAAATATAGAAAATTGAGCTAGCATAACGTAGGCTTTTGATATGTGTTATTCGGAGCTCCAAATCAAAAGTTACAGATGATACAGTGTGGAGATGTCCAATTGATAAGCCAGTTAAAATGATCATTCTAAACTGATCATTGGTGCTCATTGCGTAAAGGCTATAAATGAAGCATAATGCATGGCATTATGCAGTTTTGGATAGATTGGATTACTTGGACGGTTTGTCGTATCTATTTCTGTCTCAAATTTTTCCCCATATAGAAAATTGAGCTAGCTTAACGTGGGCGTTGGATTCGTGTCATTATGAGCTATAATCAAAGGTTACTGAAAATTTAGCGCGGACATGTCAAGTTGATCGGAAAGTTAAAATGATAATTCTAAACTGAGCATTGGTGCTCATTGAGTAAATGCTTATAAATGAAGCATAATACATGGCTCACGTAGTTTTGGATAGAGTGGATTACTTGTACGCTTTGTTGTATCTATTTTTTTAAAACAAATTTATCAGTATATAGAAAATTGAGCTTGGTTAACGTTGTCATTGGATTTGTGTCATTTTGAGATCTAAATCAAAAGTTACGGACAATTTAGTGCAACATGTCATGTTCACCGTCAAGTTAAAATGATCGTTCTAAACTAATCATAGGTGCTCACTGAGTAATGGCCTGTAAATGAAGCATAATGTAAGGCATCACATAGTTCGGGTTAGAATGGATTATTTGGAGGATTGCTTGAATTTGTTTATGTCTTAAATTTTTTCACGATATAGAATATTGAGCTAGCTTAACGTGGGCTTTAGATTGGTGTCATTCCGAGCTCTAAATCAAACGTTATGTAAGATTTAGTGTAGACATGTTAAGTTGATCAGCAAGTTAAAATGATCATTCTAAATTGAGCATTGGTGCTCATTCAGTAAAGGCTTATAAATGAAGCAAAATAAATGGCATCATGTAGTTTTGGATAGATTGGATAACTTGGATACTTTGTCATATCTATTTCTGTCTCAAATTTTGTCACAGTATAGAAAATTGATCTAGTTTAACGTGGGCTTTTGATTTGTGTCATTCTAAGCATTAAATCAAAAGTTACGGACGATTTAGTTTGGACATGTCAAGTTGATCAGTCGGTCAAAATAATCATTTGAAACTGATCATTAGTGCTCATTGGGTAAAGGCTATAAATGGCATCATGCAGTTTTTGCTAGATTGGATTAGTTGGGCGCTTTGTCGTATCTATTTCTGTCTCAAATTTTGTCAAAATATAGAAAATAGAGCTAGCTTAACGTGTGCATTGGATTAACGTCATTTTGAGCTCTAAATCAAAAGTTACGAACGATTTAGTGCGGACATGTCAAGTTGACTGGCAAGTTAAAATGATAATTCTAAACTGAGCATTGGTGCTCATTGACTTAAGGCTACAAATGAAGCATAATACATGGCATCACGTAGTTTTAGATAGATTGGATTAATTGGACCCTTTGTTGTATCTATTTCTTTCTTTAATTTTGTCACAATATAGAAAATTTAGCTTGGTTAATGTGGGCATTGGATTCATGTCATTCCGAGCTCTAAATCAAAAGTTACCCAAAATTAGTGCAGACATGTCAAGTTGATCGGCCAATTTAAATGGTCATTCTAAACTTATCATTGGTGCTCATTGTGTAAAGGCTATAAATGAAGCATAATGCATGGCATTATGCAGTTTTGGATAGATTTGATTACTTGGACGGTTTGTCATATCTATTTCTGTCGGAAATTTTTTCCCAATATAGAAAATTGAGCTAGCTTAACGTGGGCATTAGATTCATGTTATTCGGAGCTCTAAATCAAAGGTTACTGGCAATTTATCGCGGACATGTCAAGTTGATTAGAAAGAAAAAATAATCATTCTAAACTGAGCATTGGTGCTCATTGAGTAAAGGCTTAAAAATGAAGCATAACACATGACTCACATAGTTTTGGATAGATTGGATTATTCGGAAGCTTTGTTGTATCTATTTTTTTTAAAAAAAAATTTCTCAGAATATAGAAGATTGAGCTAGGTTAATGTTGCCATTGGATTCGTGTCATTTTGAGATCAAACAGTTACGGACGATTTAGTGCGATATGCCAAGTTAATCGTCAAGTTAAAATGATCATTCTAAACTGATCAAAGATGGTCATGGAGTAAAGGCTTGTAAATGAAGCATAATGCAATGCATTGCTTATCTATTTCAGTCTCAAAATTTGTCACGATATAAAAAATTGAACTAGCTTATCGTGGGCAGTGGATTCGTGTCATTCCAAGCGCTAAATCCAAAGTTACCGACGATTTAGTGCGAACATGTCTAGTTGATTGGTAAACTAAATTGATCATTCTAAACTGAGCATTGTTGCACAATGATTAAGGGCTTATAAATGAAGCATAATACATGGCATCACGTAGTTTTGGATACATTGGATAACTTCGACGCTTTGTCGTATCAATTTCTTTCTTAAATTTTGCCACAATATAAAAAACTGAGCTAGGTTAATATGAGCATTGGATTCGTGTCATTTTGAGCTCTAAATCAAATGTTACGGACGATTTAGTGCAGAAATGTCAAGTTGATCAACAAGTTAAAATGATCATTCTAAACTGATTATTGGTGCTCATTGAGTAAAGGCTTGTAAATGAAGCATAATGTGGGCATTGGATAAGTTGGATAACTTGGACACTTTTCCAAATCTATTTCTGTCTCAAATTTTGTCACAATATAGAAAATTGGGCTAGGTTAACGTGGGTGTTGGATTCTTGTCATTCTGAGCTCTAAATCAAAAGTTGACAAGCAAGTTATGGACTATTTAGTGCGGATTTGTCAAGTTGACTAGCAAGTTAAAATGATCATTTTAAACTGAGCATTAAAGCTCATTGAGTAAAGGCTTATAAATGAAGATTAATACATGGCATCACGTAGTTTTGGATAGATTGGATAACTTGGACGCTTTATCATATCTATTTTGGTCTCAAATTTTCTCAAAATATAGAAAATTGAGCTAGCATAACGTAGGCTTTTGATATGTGTTATTCGGAGCTCCAAATCAAAAGTTACAGATGATACAGTGTGGAGAAGTCCAATTGATAAGCCAGTTAAAATGATCATTCTAAACTGATCATTGGTGCTCATTGCGTAAAGGCTATAAATGAAGCATAATGCATGGCATTATGCAGTTTTGGATAGATTGGATTACTTGGACGGTTTGTCGTATCTATTTCTGTCTCAAATTTTTTCCCATATAGAAAATTGAGCTAGCTTAACGTGGGCGTTGGATTCGTGTCATTATGAGCTATAATCAAAGGTTACTGAAAATTTAGCGCGGACATGTCAAGTTGATCGGAAAGTTAAAATGATAATTCTAAACTGAGCATTGGTGCTCATTGAGTAAATGCTTATAAATGAAGCATAATACATGGCTCACGTAGTTTTGGATAGAGTGGATTACTTGTACGCTTTGTTGTATCTATTTTTTTAAAACAAATTTATCAGTATATAGAAAATTGAGCTTGGTTAACGTTGTCATTGGATTTGTGTCATTTTGAGATCTAAATCAAAAGTTACGGACAATTTAGTGCAACATGTCATGTTCACCGTCAAGTTAAAATGATCGTTCTAAAGTAATCATAGGTGCTCACTGAGTAATGGCCTGTAAATGAAGCATAATGTAAGGCATCACATAGTTCGGGTTAGAATGGATTATTTGGAGGATTGCTTGAATTTGTTTATGTCTTAAATTTTGTCACGACATAGAATATTGAGCTAGCTTAACGTGGGCTTTAGATTGGTGTCATTCCGAGCTCTAAATCAAACGTTATGTACGATTTAGTGTAGACATGTTAAGTTGATCGGCAAGTTAAAATGATCATTCTAAATTGAGCATTGGTGCTCATTCAGTAAAGGCTTATAAATGAAGCAAAATAAATGGCATCATGTAGTTTTGGATAGATTGGATAACTTGGATACTTTGTCATATCTATTTCTGTCTCAAATTTTGTCACAGTATAGAAAATTGATCTAGTTTAACATGGGCTTTTGATTTGTGTCATTCTAAGCATTAAATCAAAAGTTACGGACGATTTAGTGTGGACATGTCAAGTTGATCAGTCGGTCAAAATAATCATTTGAAACTGATCATTAGTGCTCATTGGGTAAAGGCTATAAATGGCATCATGCAGTTTTTGCTAGATTGGATTAGTTGGACGCTTTGTCGTATCTATTTCTGTCTCAAATTTTGTCAAAATATAGAAAATAGAGCTAGCTTAACATGTGCATTGGATTAGGGTCATTCTGAGCTCTAAATCAAAAGTTACGAACGATTTAGTGCGGACATGTCAAGTTGACTGGCAAGTTAAAATGATAATTCTAAACTGAGCATTGGTGCTCATTGACTTAAGGCTACAAATGAAGCATAATACATGGCATCACGTAGTTTTAGATAGATTGGATTAATTGGACCCTTTGTTGTATCTATTTCTTTCTTTAATTTTGTCACAGTATAGAAAATTTAGCTAGGTTAATGTGGGCATTGGATTCATGTCGTTCCGAGCTCTAAATCAAAAGTTACCCAAAATTAGTGCAGACATGTCAAGTTGATCGGCCAATTTAAATGGTCATTCTAAACTTATCATTGGTGCTCATTGTGTAAAGGCTATAAATGAAGCATAATGCATGGCATTATGCAGTTTTGGATAGATTGGATTACTTGGACGGTTTGTCATATCTATTTCTGTCGGAAATTTTTTCCCAATATAGAAAATTGAGCTAGCTTAACGTGGGCATTGGATTCATGTTATTCGGAGCTCTAAATCAAAGGTTACTGGCAATTTATCGCGGACATGTCAAGTTGATTAGAAAGAAAAAATAATCATTCTAAACTGAGCATTGGTGCTCATTGAGTAAAGGCTTAAAAATGAAGCATAACACATGACTCACATAGTTTTGGATAGATTGGATTATTCGGAAGCTTTGTTGTATCTATTTTTTTTAAAAAAAAAATTCTCAGAATATAGAAGATTGAGCTAGGTTAATGTTGCCATTGGATTCGTGTCATTTTGAGATCAAACAGTTACGGACGATTAAGTGCGACATGCGAAGTTGATCGTCATGAGAAATTGATCATTCTAAACTGATCAAAGACGCTCATGGAGTAAAGGCTTGTAAATGAAGCGTAATGCAATGCATGACTTATCTATTTCAGTCTAAAAATTTGTCACGATATAAAAAATTGAACTAGCTTATCGTGGGAAGTAGATTCGGATCATTCCAAGCTCTAAATCAAAAGTTACCGAGGATTTAGTGCAGACATATCTAGTTGATGAGTCCATTAAATTGATTATTCTAAACTGAGCATTGTTGCACAATGAGTAAGGGCTTATAAATGAAGCATAATACATGGCATCACGTAGTTTTGGATACATTGGATAACTTCGATGGTTTGTCGTATCAATTTCTTTATTAAATTTAGTCACAATATAGAAAACTGTGCTAGGTTAATATGGGCATTGGATTCGTGTCATTTTGAGCTCTAAATCAAATGTTATGGACGATTTAGTGCAGAAATGTCAAGTTGATCAGCAAGTTAAAATGATCATTCTAAACTCATCATTCTAAACTGATCATTGGTGCTAACTGAGTAAAGGCTTATAAATGAAGCATAATATATGGCATCACGTAGTTTTGGATAGATTGGATAAGTTGGACGTTTTGTCGTATCTATTTCTTTCTTAAAATTTTTCACAATATAGAAAATTGAGCTAGGTTAAAGTGGACATTAGATTTGTGTCATTTAGAGCTCTAAATCAAAACTTACCAACGATTTATTTGGTACATGTTAAGTTGATCGGCAAGTTAAAATGATCATACTAAACTGATCATTGGAACTCATTCAGTAAAGGGTTATAAATGAAGCATAATGCAGGGCATCCCGTAGTTTGGGATAAAATGGATTAGTTGGACGATTCGTCGTATCTATTTCTATCTTAAATTTTATTACGATACAAAAAATTGAGTTAGCTTAACATGGGCTTTAGATT
Source organism: Pugionium cornutum (assembly GCA_018901935.1). Classification (NCBI taxonomy): domain Eukaryota; kingdom Viridiplantae; phylum Streptophyta; class Magnoliopsida; order Brassicales; family Brassicaceae; genus Pugionium; species Pugionium cornutum. Next base: position 27,230,694 of record CM032157.1, on the reverse strand, counting down.
GGTGTCATCCCGAGCTATAAATCAAAAGTTACAGACTATTTAGTGCGGACATGTCAAGTTGATCGGCATGTTAAAATGATCTTTCTAAGATGAGAATTAAAGCTCATTGAGTATAGGCTTATAAATGAAGTATAATACATGACATCACGAAGTTTTGGGTAGTTTGGATAACTTGGACGCTTTGTCATATCTATTTATGTCTGAAAGTTTGTCACAATATAGAAAATTGAGTTAGTTTAAGGTAGGCTTTTAATTTGTGTCATTATGAGCTGCAAATCAAATGTTACGGATAATAGTGTGGACATGTCAAGTTGATCAGCCAGTTAAAATGATCATTTTAAACTTATCATTGGTGCTCATTGTGTAAAGGCTATAAATGAAGCATTTTGCATGGCATTATGCAGTTTTGGATAGATTGGATTACTTGGACAGTTTGTCGTATCTATTTCTGTCTGAAATTTTTTCCCAACTTAGAAAATTGAGCTAGCTTAACGTAGGCGTTGGATTAATGTTCTTCGGAGGTTTAAATCAAAAGTTACTGGCAATTTATCGCGGACATGTCAAGTTGATTAGAAAGATAAAATGATCATTCTAAACTGAGCATTAGTGCTCATTGAGTAAAGGCTTAAAAATGAAGCATAATACATGGCTCACGTAGTTCTGGATAGATTGGATTATTTGTAAGCTTTGTTGTATCTATTTTTTTAAAAACATTTCTCAGAATATAGAAAATTGAGCTAGGTTAATGTTGCCATTGGATTCGTGTCATTTCGAGATGCAACAGTTACGAACGATTTAGTGCGACATGTCAAGTTGATCGTCAAATTAAAATGATCATTCTAAACTAATCAAAGCTGCTCATTGAGTAAAAGCTTGTAAATGAACCATAATGCAATGCATGGCTTATCTATTTCAGTCTCAAAATTTGTCACGATATAAAAAATTGAACTAGCTTATCGTGGGCAATGGATTCGTGTCATTCCAAGCTCTAAATCAAAAGTTACCGACGATTTAGTGCGGACATGTCTAGTTGATCGGTCAACTAAATTGATCATTCTAAACTGAGCATTGTTGCACATTGAGTAAGGGGTTATAAATGAAGCATAATACATGGCATCACTTAGTTTTGGATACATTGGATAACTTCGACGCTTTGTCATATCAATTTCTTTCTTAAATTTTGTCACAATATAAAAAACTGAGCTAGGTTAATATGAGCATTGGATTCGTGTCATTTTGAGCTCTAAATCAAATGTTACGGACGATTTAGTGCAGAAATGTCAAGTTGATCAGCAAGTTAAAATGATCATTCTAAACTGATTATTGGTGCTAATTGAGTAAAGGCTTGTAAATGAAGCATAATGTGGGCATTGGATAAGTTGGATAACTTGGACACTTTTCCAAATCTATTTCTGTCTCAAATTTTGTCACAATGTAGAAAATTGGGCTAGGTTAACGTGGGTGTTGGATTCTTGTCATTCTGAGCTCTAAATCAAAAGTTGACAAGCAAGTTATGGACGATTTAGTGCGGATATGTCAAGTTGACTAGCAAGTGAAAATGATCATTCTAAACTGAGCATTAAAGCTCATTGAGTAAATGCTTATAAATGAAGAATAATACATGGCATCATGTAGCTTAACGTTGGCGTTGGATTCGTGTCATTATGAGCTCTAAATCAAAGGTTACTGAATATTTAGTGCGGACATGTAAAGTTGATCGGAAAGTTAAAATGATCATTCTAAACTGAGCATTGGTGCTCATTGAGTAAATGCTTATAAATGAAGCATAATAAATGGCACACGTAGTTTTGGATAGAGTGGATTACTTGTACGCTTTGTTGTATCTATTTCTTTTTAAAAATTTGTCAGAATATAGAAAATTGAGCTTGGTTAACGTTGTCATTGGATTTGTGTCATTTTGAGATCTAAATCAAAAGTTACGGACAATTTAGTGCAACATGTCAAGTTGACCGTCAAGTTAAAATGATCGTTCTAAACTGATCATAGGTGCTCACTGAGTAATGGCTTGTAAATGAAGCATAATGTAAGGCATCACATAGTTCGGGTTAGAATGGATTATTTGGATGATTGGTCGAATTTGCTTATGTCTTAAATTTTTTCACGATATAGAATATTGAGGTAGCTTAACGTGGGCTTTAGATTGGTGTCATTCCGAGCTCTAAATCAAAAGTTATGTACGATTTAGTGTAGACATGTTAAGTTGATCGGCAAGTTAAAATGATCATTCTAAATTGAGCATGGGTGCTCATTGAGTAAATGAAGCAAAATACATGGTATCATGTAGTTTTGGATAGATTGGATAACTTGGATACTTTGTCATATCTATTTCTGTCTAAAATTTTGTCACAATATAGAAAATTGATCTAGTTTAACGTGGGCTTTTGATTTGTGTCATTCTAAGCATTAAATCAAAAGTTACGGACGATTTAGTGTGGACATGTCAAGTTGATCAGTCGGTCAAAGTGATCATTTGAAACTGATCATTAGTGCTCATTGGGTAAAGGCTATAAATGGCATCATGCAGTTTTTGCTAGATTGGATTAGTTGGATGCTTTGTCGTATCTAATTCTGTCTCAAATTTTGTCAGAATATAGAAATTAGAGCTAGCTTAACGTGTGCATTGGATTCGCGTCATTCTGAGCTCTAAATAAAAAGTTACGAACGATTTACTGCGGACATGTGAAGTTTACTGGCAAGTTAAAATGATAATTCTAAACTGAGCATTGGTGCTCATTGAGTAAAGGCTACAAATGAAGCATAATACATGGCATCACGTAGTTTTAGATGAATTGGATTAATTCGACCCTTTGTTGTATCTATTTCTTTCTTTAATTTTGTCACAATATACAAAATTTAGCTAGGTTAATGTGGGCATTGGAATCATGTCGTGCCGAGCTCTAAATCAAAAGTTACACACGATTTAGTGCAGACATGTCAAGTTGATCGGCCAATTTAAATGGTCATTCTAAACTTATTATTGGTGCTCATTGTGTAAAGGCTATAAATGAAGCATAATGCATGGAATTATGCAGTTTTGGATAGATTGGATTACTTGGACGGTTTGTCGTATCTATTTCTGTCAAAAAAATTTTCCCAATATAGAAAATTGAGCTAGCTTAACGTGGGCGTTGGATTCATGTTATTCGGAGCTCTAAATCAAAGGTTACTGGCAATTTATCGCGGACATGTCAAGTTGATTAGAAAGATAAAATGATCATTCTAAACTGAGCATTGGTGCTCATTGAGTAAAGGCTTAAAAATGAAGCATAATACATGGCTCACGTAGTTTTGGATAGATTGGATTATTTGGAAGCTTTGTTGTATCTTTTTTTTTTTAAAAATAATTCTTAGAATATAGAAAATTGAGCTACGTTAATGTTGCCATTGGATTCGTGTCATTTTGAGATCAAACAGTTACGGACGATTAAGTGCGACATGCGAAGTTGATCGTCATGAGAAATTGATCATTCTAAACTGATCAAAGACGCTCATGGAGTAAAGGCTTGTAAATGAAGCGTAATGCAATGCATGACTTATCTATTTCAGTCTAAAAATTTGTCACGATATAAAAAATTGAACTAGCTTATCGTGGGAAGTAGATTCGGATCATTCCAAGCTCTAAATCAAAAGTTACCGAGGATTTAGTGCAGACATATCTAGTTGATGAGTCCATTAAATTGATTATTCTAAACTGAGCATTGTTGCACAATGAGTAAGGGCTTATAAATGAAGCATAATACATGGCATCACGTAGTTTTGGATACATTGGATAACTTCGATGGTTTGTCGTATCAATTTCTTTTTTAAATTTTGTCACAATATAGAAAACTGAGCTAGGTTAATATGGGCATTGGATTTGTGTCATTTTCAGCTCTAAATCAAATCGTATTGTCAATTTAGTGCAGAAATGTCAAGTTGATCAGCAAGTTAAAATGATCATTCTAAACTCATCATTCTAAACTGATCATTGGTGCTAACTGAGTAAAGGCTTATAAATGAAGCATAATATATGACATCACGTAGTTTTGGATAGATTGGATAAGTTGGACGTTTTGTCATATCTAGTTCTTTCTTAAAATTTGTCACAATATAGAAAATTGAGCTAGGTTAACGTGGACATTAGATTTGTGTCATTTAGAGCTCTAAATCAAAAGTTACCAACGATTTTTTTCGTACATGTTAAGTTGATTGGCAAGTAAAAATGATCATACTAAACTGATCATTGGAACTAATTCAGTAAAGGGTTATAAATGAAGCATAATGCGGGGCATCCCGTAGTTTGGGATAAAATGGATTACTTGGACGATTCGTTGTATCTATTTCTATTTTAAATTTTATTACGATACAAAAAATTGAGTTAGCTTAACATGGGCTTTAGATTGGTGTCATCCCAAGCTATAAATCAAAAGTTACGGACGATTTAGTGCGGACATGTCAAGTTGATCGCATGTTAAAATGATCTTTCTAAGATGAGAATTAAAGCTCATTGAGTATAGGCTTATAAATGAAGCATAATACATGACATCACGAAGTTTTGGGTAGTGTGGATAACTTGGACGCTTCGTCATATCTATTTCTGTCTGAAATTATGTCACAATATAGAAAATCGAGTTAGGTTAAGGTAGGCTTTTAATTTGTGTCATTATGAGCTGCAAATCAAAAGTTACGGATAATATAGTGTGGACATATCAAGTTGATCAGCCAGTTAAAATGATCATTTTAAACTTATCATTGGTGCTCATTGTGTAAATGCTATAAATGAAGTATACTGCATGGCATCATGTAGTTTTGGACAGATTGGATTACGTGGATGACTTTTCGTATCCATTATTGTCTCAAGATTTGTCACAATATAGAAAATCGAGCTAGCTTAACGTGGGCGTTGGATTCATCTCATTCTGAGCTCTAAATCAAAAGTTACGCACGATTTAGTGCGGACATGTCAAGTTGATCGACAAGTTAAAATGATCATTCTAAACTGAGCATTGGCGCTCATTGAGTTAAGGCTTATATATGAAGTATAATACATGGCATCACGTAGTTTTGGATAAATTGGATTACTTAGACACTTTGTTATATCTATCTCTTTATTTAAATTTGTCATAATATAGAAAATTGAGCTAGGTTAACGTTGGCATTGGATTCTTGTCATTTTGGGATCCACTTAAAAAGTTACGGAAAATTTAGTGCGACATGTCAAGTTGATCGCCAAGTTAAAATGATCATTCTAAACTGATAATAGGTGCTCATTGAGTAAAGGGTTGTTAATAAAGCATAATGCATGGCATCACGTAGTTTGGGATAGAATGGACTACTTGGACGCTTTCTCGAATCTATTTCTGTCTCAAATTTTGTCATGGTATAGAAAATTGATCTAGTTTAAATTGGGCTTTAGATTGGTGTTATCCCGAGCTCTAAATCAAATGTTATTGACGATTTGGTGCGGACATGTCAAGTTGATCGGCATGTTAAAATGATCACTCTAAACTGAGCATTGGTGCTCATTAAGTTAAGGCTTATAAATGAAGCATAATACATGGCATCACGTAGTTTTGGATAGATTAGATTACTTAGACACTTTTTTGTATCTATTTGTTTCTTTAAATTTGTCACAATATAGAAAATTGCGCTAGGTTAACGTTGGCATTGGATTCGTGTCATTTTGAGATCTAAATAAAAAGTTACGGACGATTTAGTGTGACATGTCAAATTGAACGCCAAGTTAAAATGATCATTCTAAACTGATCATTGGTGCTCATTGAGTAAAGGGTTGTTAATGAAGCATAATGCATGGCATCACGTAGTTTGGGATAGAATGGATTACTTGGACGCTTCGTCGTATCTATTTATGTCTCAAACTTTGTCACTGTATAGAAAATTGAGCTAGATTAACATGGGCTTTAGATTGGTTTCATCCCGAGCTTCAAATCAAAAGTTAGAGATGATTTAGTGCGGACATGTCAAGTTGATCGGCATGTTAAAACGATCATTCTAAATTGAGCATTAAAGCTCATTGAGTAAAGGCTTATAAATGAAGCAAAATACATGAAATCACGTAGTTTTGGATAGATTGGATATATTGGATAACTTTGACGCTTTGCCAAATTTATTTCCTGAAATTTTCTCCTAATATAGAAAATTGTACTAGCTTAACGTGAGCTTTTGATTTGTGTCATTATGAGCTCCAAATCAGAAGTTACGGATAATATAGTGCGGACATGTCAAGTTGATCAGCCCGTTAACCTGATCAATCTAAACTGATTATTGGTGCTCATTGAGTAAAGGCTTATAAATGAAACATAATATATGGCATCACGTAGTTTTGGATAGATTGGATAAGTTGGATGCTTTGTCGTATCAATTTCTTTATTGAAATTTGTCACAATATAGAAAATTGAGCAAAGTTAACGTGGACATTGGATTCATATTATTTAGAGCTCTAAATCAAAAGTTATGAACGATTTATTTCGAACATGTTAAGTTGATCGGCAAGTTTAAATGATCATACAAAACTGATCATTGGTGCTCATTAAGTAAAGGGTTATAAATGAAACATAATGCAGGGCATCACGTAGTTTGGGAGAGAATGGATTACTTGGATGCTTTGTCATATCTATTTTGGTCTAAAATTTTATCACAATATTAAAAATTGAGCTAGCTTGGCATGGGCAATAGATTGGTGTCATCCCGAGCTCTAAATCAAAAGTTACGGAAGACTTAGTGCGGACATGTCAAGTTGATCAGCATGTGAAAATGATCATTCTAAGATGATCATTAAACCTCATTGAGTAAAGGCTTATAAATGAAGCATAATACATGGCATCACATAGTTTTGGATAGATTGGATAACTTGTACGCCTTGTCATATCTATTTCTGTCTGAAATTTTGTCACAATATAGAAAATTGAGTTAGCTTAGCGTAGGCTTTTAATTTGTGTCATTCTGAGTTGCAAATCAAAAGTTACTGATATTATAGTGTGGACATGTCAAGTTTTTCAGCCAGTTAAAATGATCATTTTAAACTTATCATTGGTGCTCATTGTGTAAAGACTATAAATGTAGCATAATGCATGGCATCATGCAGTTTTGGATAGATTGGATAACTTTGACGGCTTGTCGTATCTATTTAGGTCTCAAATGTTGTCCCAATATAGAAAATTTAGCTAGCTTAACGTGGGCGTTGGATTCATCTCATACTGAGCTCTAAATCAAAAGTTACGCACGATTTAGTGCGGACATGTCAAGTTGATCGACAAGTTAAAATGATCATTCTAAACTAAGCATTGGCGCTCATTGAGTTAAGGCTTATATATGAAGTATAATACATGGCATCACGTAGTTTTGGATAAATTGGATTACTTGGACACTTTGTTATATCTATCTCTTTATTAAAATTTGTCACAATATAGAAAATTGAGCTAGGTTAACGTTGGCATTGGATTCTTGTCATTTTGGGATCCACTTAAAAAGTTACGGACGATTTAGTGCGACATGTCAAGTTGATCGCCAAGTTAAAATGATCATTCTATACTGATCATAGGTGCTCATTGAGTAAAGGGTTGTTAATAAAGCATAATGCATGGCATCACATAGTTTGGGATAGAATGGATTACTTAGATGCTTTGTCGAATCTATTTTTGTCTCAAATTTTGTCACGGTATAGAAAATTGATCTAGTTTAAATTGGGTTTTAGATTGGTGTCATCCCGAGCTCTAAATCCAAAGTTATAGATGATTTGGTGCGGCCATGTCAAGTTGATCGGCATGTTAAAATGATCACTCTAAACTGAGCATTGGTGCTCATTGAGTTAAGGCTTATAAATGAAGCATAATACATGGCATCACGTAGTTTTGGATAGATTAGATTACTTGGACACTTTGTTGTATCTATTTGTTTCTTTAAATTTGTCACAATATAGAAAATTGAGTTAGGTTAACGTTGGCATTGGATTCGTGTCATTTTGAGATCTAAATCAAAAGTTACGGACGATTTAGTGTGACATGTCAAATTGATCGCGAAATTAAAATGATCATTCTAAACTGTTCATAGGTGCTCATTGAGTAAAGGGTTGTTAATGAAGCATAATGCATAACATCACGTAGTTTGGGATAGAATGGATTACTTGGACGCTTCGTCGTATCTATTTATGTCTCAAACTTTGTCACTGTATAGAAATTTGAGCGAGATTAACTTGGGCTTTAGATTGGTTTCATCCCGAGCTTTAAATCAAAAGTTAGAGATGATTTAGTGCGGACATGTCAAGTTGATCGGCATCTTAAAATGATCATTCTAAATTGAGCATTAAAGCTCATTGAGCAAAGACTTATAAATGAAGCAAAATACATGGGATCACGTAGTTTTGGATAGATTGGATATGTTGGATAACTTTGACGCGTTGCCAAATTTATTTCTGTCTAAAATTTTGTGCCAATATAGAAAATTGTGCTAGCTTAACGTGGGCTTTTGATTTGTGTCATTCTGAGCTCCAAATCAGAAGTTACGGATAATATAATGTGGACATGTCAAGCTGATCAGCCCGTTAACCTGATCAATCTAAACTGATTATTGGTGCTCATTTAGTAAAGGCTTATAAATGAAACATAATATATGGCATCACGTAGTTTTGGATAGATTGGATAAGTTGGACGCTTTGTCGTATCAATTTCTTTATTAAAATTTGTCACAATATAGAAAATTGAGCTAAGTTAACGTGGACATTGGATTCATATCATTTAGAGCTCTAAATCAAAAGTTACGAACGATTTATTTTGGACATGTTAAGTTGATCGGCAAGTTAAAATGATCATACTAAACTTATCTTTGGTGCTCATTCAGTAAAGGGTTATAAATGAAATATAATGCAGGGCATTACGTAGTTTGGGATAGAATGGATTACTTGGACGCTTTGTCATATCTATTTTGGTCTTAAATTTTTTCACGATATAAAAAATTGAGCTAGCTTGACATGGGCAATAGATTGGTGTCATCCCGAGCTCTAAATCAAAAGTTACGGAAGCTTTAGTGTGGACATGTCAAGTTGATCGGCATGTGAAAATGATCATTCTAAGATGAGCATTAAACCTCATTGAGTAAAGGCTTATAAATGAAGAACAACACATGGCATCACATAGTTTTGGATAGATTGGATAACTTGTACGCTTTGTCATATCTATTTCTGTCTGAAATTTTTTCACAATATAGAAAATTGCGTTAGCTTAACGTAGGCTTTTAATTTGTGTCATTATGAGTTGCAAATCAAAAGTTACTGATATTATAGTGTGGATATGTCAAGTTTTTCAGCCAGTTAAAATGATCATTTTAAACTTATCATTGGTGCTCATTGTGTTAAGGCTATAAATGAAGCATAATGGATGGCATCATGCAGTTTTTGATAGATTGGATAACTTTGACGGCTTGTCGTATCTATTTAGGTCTCAAATTTTGTCCCAATATAGAAAATTGAGCTAGCTGAACGTGGGCGTTGGATTCATGTCATTCTGAGCTCTAAATGAAAAGTTACGGATGATTTAGTACGGACATGTCAAGTTGATCGACAAGTTAAAATGATCATTCTAAACAGAGCATTGGTGCTCATTGAGTTAAGGCTTATAAATGAAGCATAATACATGGCATCAAGTAGTTTTGGATAGATTGGATTACTTGGACACTTTGCTTTATCTATTTCTTTCTTAAAATTTATCACAATATAGAAAATTGAGCTAGGTTAACGTTGGCATTGGATTCGTGTCATTTTGAGATCTAAATCAAAAATTACGAACGATTTAGTGCAACATGTCAAGTTGATCGCCAAGTTTAAATGATCACTCTAAATTGATCATAGGTGCCCATTGAGTAAAGGGTTATTAATGGAGCATAATGCATGGCATCGTGTACTTTGGGATAGAATGGATTATTTAGACGCTTCGTCGTATCTATTTCTGTCTCAAATTTTGGCACGGTACAGAAAATGATCTAGTTTAAATTGGGCTTTAGATTGGTGTCATTCGGAGCTCTAAATCAAAAGTTATAGACGATTTGGTGCGGACATGTCAAGTTGATCGGCATGTTAAAATTATCACTCAAAACTGAGCATTGGTGCTCATTTAGTTAAGGCTTATAAATGAAGCATAATACATGGCATAACGTAGTTTTGGATAGATTGGATTACTTGGACACTTTGTTGTATCTATTTGTTTCTTTAAATTTGTCACAATATAGAAAATTGAGCTAGGTTAACGTTGGCATTGGATTCGTGTCATTTTGAGATCTAAATCAAAAGTTACGGACGATTTAGTGTGACATGTCAAGTTGATCGCCAAGTTAAAATGATCATTCTAAACTGATCATAGGTGCTTATTGAGTAAAGGGTTGTTAATGAAGCATAATGCATGGCATCACGTAGTTTGGGATAGAATGGATTACTTGGATGCTTCGTCGTATCTATTTATGTCTCAAACTTTGTCACTGTATAGAAAATTGAGCTAGATTAACTTGTGCTTTAGATTGGTTTCATCCTGAGCTTTAAATCAAAAGTTAGAGATGATTTAGTGCGGACATGTCAAGTTGATCGGCATGTTAAAATGATCATTCTAAATTGAGCATTAAAGCTCATTGAATAAAGGCTTATAAATGAAGCAAAATACATGGGATCACATAGTTTTGGATAGATAGGATATATTGGATAACTTTGACGCTTTGCCAAATTTATTTCTGCCTTAAATTTTGTCCCAATATAAAAATTGAGCTAGCTTAACGTGGGCTTTTGATTTGTGTCATTCTAAGCTCCAAATCAGAAGTTACTTATAATATAGTGTGGACATGTCAAGTTGATCAGCCCGTTAACCCGATCAATCTAAACTGATTATTGGTGCTCATTGAGTAAAGGCTTATAAATGAAATATAATATATAGCATCACATAGTTTTGGATAGATTGGATAAGTTGGACGCTTTGTCGTATCAATTTGTTTATTAAAATTTGTCACAATATAGAAAATTGAGCTAAATTAACGTGGACATTGGATTCATATCATTTAGAGCTCTAAATCAAAAGTTACGAACGATTTATTTTGGACATGTTAAGTTGATCGGAAAGTTAAAATGATCATTTTAAACTTATCATTGGTGCTCATTGTGTAGAGGCTATAAATGAAGCATAATGCATGACATCATGCAGTTTTGGATAGATTTGATAACTTTGATGGCTTTTCGTATCTATTTAGGTCTCAAATTTTGTCCCAATATAGAAAATTGAGCTAGCTGAACGTGGGCGTTGGATTCATGTCATCTTGAGCTCTAAATCAAAAGTTACAGACGAATTAGTACAGACATGTCAAGTTGATCGGCAAGTTAAAATGATCATTCTAAACAGAGCATTGGTGCTCATTGAGTTAAGGCTTATAAATGAAGCATAATACAAGGCATGAAGTAGTTGTGGATAGATTGGATTACTTAGACACTTTGCTGTATCTATTTCTTTCTTAAAATTTGTCACCATATAGAAACTTGAGCTAGGTTACCGTTGGCATTGGATTCGTGTCATTTTGAGATCTAAAAAAAAATTACGGACGATTTAGTGCGACATGTCAAGTTGATCGCCAAGTTTAAATGATCATTCTAAACTGACTAGGTTAACGTGGGTATATTGGATTCGTGTCATTTCGAGCTCTAAATCAAAATTTACCGACGATTTAGTGCGGACATGCCAAGTTGTTCGGCCAGTTTAAATGATCATTCTAATCTGAGCATTGGTGCTCATTGAGTAAGTGCTTATAAATGAAGCATAATACATGGAATCACGTAGTTATTGATAGATCGGATAACTTAGATGCTTTTTCGTATCTATTTATATCTCAAATTTTGTCACAATATAGAAAATTGAGCTAGCTTAACGTGGTCATTTGATTCGTATCATTCAGAACTCTAATTCAAAAGTTATAGACGATTTACTGCGAATATGTCAAGTTGAACGGAAAGTTAAAATGATCATTCTAAACTGACTACTGGTGCTCATTGAGTAAAGGCTTATAAATGCAGCATAATACATGTCATCAGGTAGTTTTGGATAGATTAGATTACTTGGATGCTTTGTCATATCTATTTCATTCTTAAATTTTGTCACAATATAGAAATATGAGCTAGGTTAACGTGGGCATTGGATTCGTGTAATTTTGAGTTCTAAATAAAAACTTACGAACGATTTAGTGTGGAAATATCAAGTTGTTCGGCCAGTTAAAATGATCATTCTAATCAGGGCATCGGTGCTCATTGAGTAAGGGCTTATAAATGAAGCATAATACATGGCATCACATAGTTTTTGATAGATCGGATAACTTGTATTTTTTTGTATCTATTTATGTCTCATATTTTGTCACAATATAGAAAATTGAGCTACCTTAACGTGGCCATTTGATTCGTATCATTTTGAGCTCTAAATCAAAAGTTACGGACAATTTAGTGCGGACATGTCAAGTTGAACGACAAGTTAAAATGATCATTCTAAACCTACCATTGGTGCTCATTGGATAAAGGCTTATAAATGAAGCATAGTACATGACATCACATATTTTTGTATAGATTGGATAACTTGGACGCTTTGTCATATCTATTTATGTCTTAAATTTTGTCACAATATTGAAAATTGAGCTAGCTTAATGTGGGATTTGGATTTGTGTAAATCTGAGCTCTAAATAAGCGTTACGGACTATTTAGTGTGGACATGTCAAGTTTGATCAGAATGTTAAAATGATCATTTTAAACTGATCATTGGTGCTCATTGAGTAAAGACTTGTAAATGAAGCATAATGCCAGGCATCACGTAGTTAGGGATAGAATGGATTACTTGGATGCTTGGTCATATCTATTTATGTTTCAATTTTTGTCACGATATAGAAAATTGAGCTAGCTTAACATGGGCTTTAGATTGGTGTCATTCCGTGCTTTAAATCAAAAAATACGGACAATTTATTGTGGGCATGTCAAGTTGATCGGCAAGTTAAAATGATCATTCTATGCTGAGCATTGGTGCTCATTAATGAAAGGCTAATAAATCAATCACAATACATGGCATCATGTAGTTTTGGATAGATTGGATAACTTGGACGCTTTGTCTTATCTATTTCGTTCTCAAAATTTGTAACAATATAGAAAATTGAGCTAGTTTAACGTGGGATTTTGATTTGTGTCATTCTGAGCTCTACATCAAAAGTTACAGACGATTTAATGTGGAAATGTCAAGTTGATCAGTCAGTTAAAATGATCTTTCTAAAATTATCATTACTGCTCATTATGTCAAGGCTATATATGAATCATAATGTTGGGCATCACATAGTTTTGGATAGATTGGATTACTTGGACGTTTTGTCATATCTATTTCTTTCTCAAATTTTGTCACAATATAGAAAATTGAGCTAGCTTAACGTGGTGGTTGGATTCGTGTTATTCTAAGCTTTAAATCAAAAGTTACGGACGATTCAGTGCGGACATGTCAAGTTGATCGCCAAGTTAAAATGATCATTCTAATCTGAGCATTGGTGCATATTGAGTAACTGCTATAAATGAAGCATAATACATGGCATCAATTAGTTTTGGATAGATTGGAGTACTTGAACGCTTTGTCGTATGTATTTCTTTATTAAATTTTGCACAACATAGAAAATTGATCTAGGTTAACGTGGACATTGGATTCGTGTCATTTTGATCTTTAAATCAAAAGTTATAGATTATTTTCGGCGGACCTGTCAAGTTCATCAGCAAGTTAAAATGATCATTCTAAACTAATCATTGGGGGTCATCGAGTAAAGGCTTGTAAATGAAGCATAATGCAAGGCATCACGTAGTTTAGTATAAAATGGCTTACTTGGGCTCTTGGTCGTATCAATTTATGTCTCAATTTTTGTCACGATATAGAGAATTGAGCTACCTAAACGGGGGCTTTAGATTGTTGTCATTCCGAACTCTAAATCAAAAGTTACGGATGATTTAGCGCAGACATGTCAAGTTGATCGGCAAGTTAAAATGATCATTCTAATCTGAGCATTGGTACTCATTGATTAAAGGGTTATAAATGAATCATAATACATGGCATCACGTTGTTTTAGATAGATTGGATAACTTGGAGGATTTGTCTTATCTATTTCGGTTTCAAATTTTGTAACAAAATAGAAAATTGAGCTAGCTTAACGTGGGCTTTTTATTTGTGTCATTCGGAGTTCTAAATCAAAAGTTATGGACGATTTAGTGCGGACATGTCAACGTTATCAGCGAGTTAAAATGATCATTATAATCTTATCATTGATGCTAATTGAATAAAGGCTATAAATGAAGCATAATGCATGGAATCACGTAGTTTTGGATAAATTAGATTACTTGGACGCTTGGTCGTATCTCTTTCGTTCTTAAATTTTGTCATAATATAGAAAACGGAGGTAGGTTAACGTGGGCATTGGATTCGTGTCATTTTGAGCGCTAAATCAAAAGTTAGGAATGATTTAGAGCGGATATGATAAATTGATCGGCAAGTTAAAATGATAATTCTAAACTGATCATTGGTGCTCATTGGGTTAGGATATAAATGAAGCATAATGCAAGGCATCAAGTAGTTTGGGATAGAATGGACTAGTTGGACGCTTCGCCGTATCTGTTGTGGTCTCATATTTTGTCACGATATAGAGAATTGAGCTAGCTTAACGTGGGCTTTTGATTGGTGTCATTACAAGCTCTAAATCAAAAGTTAAAAATGATTTAGTGCGGACATGTCAAGTTGATAAGCAAGTTAAATTGATCATTCTAAACAGAGCATTGGGGCTCATTGATTAAACGGTTATAAATGAATCATAATAAATGGCATCACATAATTTTGGATATATTCGATAACTTGGACACTTCCTCATATCTATTTTGGTATGAAATTTTGTCAGCTGAACGTGTACTTTTTATTTGTGTCATTTTGAGATCTAAAACAAATGTTATGGACAATTTCGTGTGGACATGTCAAGTTGATCAGCGAGTTAAAATGATCGTTCTAGACTGATCATTGGTGCTCATTGTGTAAAGGCTATATATGAAGCATAATGCATGGCATCATGCAGTTTTTTAGATTAGATTATTTGGACGCTTTGTCGTATCTATTTCTGTCTGAAATTTTTTCAAAATATAGAATACTGAGCTAGTTTAATGTGTTCTTTTGATTTATGTCATTCTGAGTTCTAAATCAAAAGTTACAGACGATTTAGTGTGTACATGTCAAGTTGATCCGCCAGTTAAAATAATCATTGGTGCTCATTGTCTAAAGGCTATAAATAAAGCATATTGCATGGCATCATACAGTTTTGGATAGATTGGATTACTTGGACGATTTGTGGTATCTATGTTTGTTTCAAATTTTGTCACAATATAGAATATTGAGCTAGCTTAACGTGTGCGTTGTATTTGTATCATTCTGAGCTCTAAATCAAAAGTTACGGACGATTTAGTGCGGACATGTCAAGTTGATCACCAAGTTAAAATTATCATTCTAAACTGAGCATTGGTGCACATTGTGTAAAGGCTATGAATGAAGCATAATACATGGAATCACGTAATTTTGGATAGATTGGTTTACTAAGACGCTTTGTCGTATATATTTCTTTATTAAATTTTGCACAACATAGAAAATTGATCTAGGTTAACGTGGATATTGGATTCGTGTCTTTTTGATCCCTAAATCAAAAGTTATAGATGATTTTCTACACACATGTCAAGTTCATCAGCAAGTTGAAACGATCATTCTAAACTAATCATTGGTGCTCATTGAGTAAAGGCTTGTAAATGAAGCATAATGCAAGGCATCACGTAGTTTGGGATAAAATGGATTACTTGGGCACTTGGTCGTATCGATTTATGTCTCAATTTTTGTCACGATATAGAAAATTGAGCTAGCTAAACGGGGCTTTAGATTTTTGTCATTCCGAGCTCTGAATCAAAAGTTACGGACGATTTAGTGCAGACATGTCAAGTTGATCACAAGTTAAAATGATCATTCTAAACTGAGCATTGGTGCTCATTGATTAAAGGCTTATAAATGAATCATAATACACGGCATCACGTAGTTTTAGATAGATTGGATAACTTAGATGCTTTTTCATATCTTTTTCATATCTATTTCGTTTGTGACATTCTGATCTCTAAATCAAAAGTTACAAAAGATTTTGTGTGGGCATGTCAAATTGATCAGCCAGTTAAAATGATCATTCTAAATTGATCACTGGTGCTCATTATGTAAAGACTATAAATGAAGCATAATATATGGCATCACTCAGTTTTGGATAGATTCGATTACTTGGATGCTTTGTCATATCTATTTATGTCTCAAAATTTGTCATAATATAGAAAATTGAGCTAGGTTAACGTGAGCGTTGGATTCGTGTCATTTATGCTATAAATGAAGCATAACGAATGGCATCAAGCACTTTTGGATAGATTGGATTACTTGGCCTCTTTATTGTAGCCATTTCTGTCTCAAATTTTGTCACGATACAGAAAATTGAGCTAGCTTAACATGGGCTTTAGATTAGTCTCATTCCGAGCTCTAAATCAAAAGTTACGGACAATTTAGTGCGGACATGTCAAGTTGATCGGCATGTTAAAATGATCATTCTAAACTAAGCATTGGTGCTCATTGAATAAAGGCTTATAAATGAAGCATAATACATGGCATAACGTAGTTTTTCGATAGATTGGATAACTTGGACGGTTTGTCATATCTATTTCTGTCTCAAATTTTGTCACAATATAGAAAATTGAGCGAGCTTAAAGTGGGCTTTTGATTTGTATCATTCTAAGCTCACAAACAAACGTGACGGATGATATAGCGTGGATATGCCTAGTTGATCATCTAGTTACAATGATCATTCTAAACTGATCATTGGTGCTCATTGAGTAAAGGCTTGAAATGAAGCATAATGCAAGCCTTCACGTAGTTTGAGATAGAATGGATTACTTGGACGCTTGATCGTATCTATTTTTATCTCAAATTTGTGACGATATAGAAAATTGAGCTAGCGAAACGTGAGCTTTAGATTGGTGTCATTCCGAGCTCTAAATCAAAAGTTACAAATGATTTAGTGCGGACATATGAATATGATCGGCAAGTTAAAATGATCATTCTAAACTGAGCATTGGTGGTCATTGATTAAAGGCTTATAAATGAATCATAATACATGGCATCACATCGTTTTGGATAGATTGGATAACTTGGACGCTTTGTCATATCTATTTCTTTCTCAAATTTTGTCACAATATCGAAAATTGAGCTAGCTTAAAGTGGCTTTTGATTTGTGTCATTCTGAGCTCTAAATCAAAATGTCCGCACGATTTGGTGTTGACATGTCAAGTTGATCAGCCAGTTAAAATGATCATTCTAAACTGATCTGTGGTCTCATTATCTAAACGCAATAAATGAAGCATAATGCATGTCATCATTCAGTTTTGGATAAATTGGATTACTTGGACGCTTTGTCGTATCTATTTCCTTCTCAAATTTTTTCACAATATAGAAAATTGAGCTAGCTTATCGGGGGCGTTGGATTCGTGTTATTTGAGCTCTAAATCAAAAGCTACGAACCATTTAGTGAGGACATGTCAAGTTGATCGGGAAGTTAAAATGATCATTCTAAACTGATCATTGGCGCTCTGAGTAAAGGCTATAAATGAAGCATAATACATGGGATCACGTAGTTTTGGATAGATTGGATTACTTGGAAGCTTTGTCGTATATATTTCTTTCTTAAATTTGGTTACAATATAGAAAATTGATCTAGGTTAACGTAGGCATTGGATTCGTGTCATTTTGAGCTCTATTTCAATGGTTACAAATGATTTAGTGCGAACATGTCAAGTTTAAATGATCATTCTAAACTTATCATTGATGCTCATTGAGTAAAGGTTTGAAAATGAAGCATAATGCAAGGCATCACGTAGTTTGGGATAGAATGGATTACTTGCATCCTTGGTCATATCTATTTCTGTCTCAAAATTTGTCACGATATAGAAAACTGAGCTAGCTTAACTTGGGCTTTATATTGGTGTCATTTGGAGCTCTAAATCAAAAGTTACAGATGATTTAGTGTGGACATGTCAAGTTGATTTGCAAGGTAAAATGATCATTCGAAACTGAGCATTGGTGCTCATTGAGAAAAAGCTTATAAATGAAGCATAATACATGGCATCTTATAGTTTAGGATAGATTGGATTACTTGGACGCCTTTTCGTATTTCTTTCTTTCTGAAATTTTGTCACAATATAGAAAATTGAGCTAACTTAACGTGGGCTTTGGATTCCGGTTATTCTCAGCTCTAAATCAAAAGTTATGGGCGATTTAGTGCAGACATGTCAAGTTGATTAGCAAGATAAAATGATCATTCTAAACTGCGCGTTGGTGCTCATTGAGTATTAGCTTGTAAATGAAGCATAATACATGGCATCACGTAGTTTTTAATAGATTGGATTACGTGGACGCTTTGCCGTAGCTCTTTCTTTTAAATTTGGTCATAATATAGAAAATTGAGCTAGCTTAATGTGGGCGTTAGCTCTAACTCAAAAGTTATGGACGATTTAGTGCGGACATGTCAAGTTGATCGGCAAGTTAAAATCCTCATTCTAAACTGAGCATTGGTGCTCATTGAGTAAAGGCTATAAATGAAGCATAATACATGCATCACGTAATTTTGGATCGATTGGATTATTTGGACGCTTTGTCGCATCTATTTCTTTTTTAAATGTTGTCACAACATAGAAAATTGATCTCGGGTAACGTGGGCATTGGATTCGTGTCATTTTGATCTCTAAATCAAAGGTTATAGACAATTCAGTAAAGAAATATCAAGTTGATTAGAAAGTTAAAATGATCCTTCTAAACTGATCTTTGGTGCGCGTTTAGTCAAGGCTTGTAAATGAAGCATAATGCAAGGCATCACGTAGTTTGGGATAGAATGGATTACTTGGACGCTTGGTGGTATCTATTTCTGTCTCAAGTTTTTTCATGATATTGAAAATTGAGCTAGGTTAACGTGGGCTTTAGATTGGTGTCATTTTGAGATCAAAAGCTATGGGCGATTTAGTGCGGACATGTCAAGTTCATCGGCAAGTTAAAGTGATCATTCTAAACTAGGCATTGGTGCTTGTACCCTTTGTCATATCTATTTCTGTCTAAAATTTTGTCACAATAGAGACAATTGAGCTAGCGTAATGTGGGATTTTTATTTGTGTCATTCTGAGCTCTAAATCAAAAGTTACGGATAATTTAGTGTGCACATGTCAAGTTGATCAGACAGTTAAAATGATCATTCTAAACAGATCATTGGTGCTCCTTGTGTAAAGGCTATAAATGAAGCATAACACATGTCATCATTCAGTTTTGGATAGATTGGATTGCTAGGAAGCTTTGTCATATATATTTTTGTCTCAAATTTTGTCGCAATATTGAAGATTGAGGTAGCTTGACGTGGGTGTTGCATTTGTGTTATTATGAGCTCTAAATAAAAAGTTATGGAAGATTTAGTGCAAACAGGTCAAGTTGATGGGAAAGTTAAAATGATCATTCTAAACTGAGGAGTTGATGGGAAAGTTAAAATGATCATTGAGTAAAGGTTTATAAATGAAGTATAATACATGGCATCACGTTTTTTTGGATAGATTGTATTACTTGAACGTTTTTTCGTATCTATTTCTTCCTTAAATTTTGTCTCAATATAGAAAATTGATCTATGTTAATGTGGGCATTGGATTCGCGTCATTTTGAGCTCCAAATCAAAAGGTACAAAAGTTTTAGTGCGGACAAAGTTGATCAGCAAGTTAAATGATCATTCTAAACTGCTCATTGGTGCTCATTGATTTAAGGCTTATAAATGAATCATAATACATGGATTCGCTTAGTTTTAGATAGATTGGATAACTTGGACACTTTGTCATATATATATTTCTATCTCAAATTTTGTCACAATATAGAAAATTGAGCTAGCTTAAAATGGGCTTTTGATTTGTGTCGTTATGAGCTCTAAATCAAAAGGTCTGGACGATTTGGTGTGGACATGTCAAGTTGATCAGCCAGTTAAAATGATCATTCTAAACTGATCATTGCTGCTCAATGTGTAAAGGCTATAAAGGAAGCATAATACTTGGCATCATTCATTTTTGGATATATTGGATTACTTAGACGCTTTTTCATATCTATTTCTGTCTCAAATTTTGTCACGATATAGAAAATTGAAATAGCTTAACGTGGGCTTTAGGTTGGTGTCATTCCGAGCTCTAAGTCAAAAGTTACGGAAGATTTATTGCGGATATGTCAAATTGATCTGCAAGTTAAAATGATCATTCTAAACTGAGCATTGCTGCTCATTGATTAAAGGCTTATAAATGAATCATAATACATCGCATCACGAAGTTTTGGATAGACTGGATAACTTGGACGCTTTGTCATATCTATTTCTGTCTCAAATTTTGTCATAATACAGAAAATTTAGCTAGCATAATGTGGGATTTTGATTTGTGTCTTTCTGTGCTCTAAATCAAAAGTTACGGATGATTTAGTGTGGACATGTCAAGTTGATCAGCTAGTCAAAATGATTATTCTAAACTTATCATTGGTGTTCATTTTGTAAAGGCTATAAATGAAGCATAATACATGGCATCATTCAGTTATGGATAGATTGGATTACTTGGACGCTTTGTCATATCTATTTCTATCTCAAATTATGTCACAATATAGAAAATTGAGCTAGCTAAACGTGGGCGTTAGATTCGTGTCATTCTGAGATCTAAATCAAAAGTTACGGACGATTTAGTGCGATCATGTCAAGTTGATCGGCAATTTAAAATGATCATTCTAAATTGAGCATTGGTGCTCATTGATCAAAGGCTTATAAATGAATCATAATACATGGCATCACGTAGTTTTGGATAGATTAGATAACTTGGACGCTTTGTCATATCTATTTCTGTCTCAGATTTTGATTTGTGTCATATAGAGCTCTTAATCAAAAGTTACGGATTATTTAGTGTAGACATGTCAAGTTGATCATCCAGTTAAAATGATCATTCTAAATTGTGCATTGGTGCTCATTGATTAAAGGCTTATAAATGAAGTATAATACATGGCATAACATAGTTTTGGATAGATTGGATTACTTGGATGCTTTGTCGTATCTTTTTCTTTCTTAAATTTTTGTCACAACTTAAAATATAGAGCTTGGTTAACATGGGCATTGGATTCACGTAATTTTGAGCTCTAAATCAAAAGTTACATAAGATTTAGTGTGGACATGTCAAGTTGATCAACAAGTTAAAATGATCATTCTGAGCTAATCATTTGTGCTCATTGAGTAAAGGCTTGTAAATGAAGCATAATGCAAGGCATCACGCAGTTTGGGATAGAATGGATTACTTGGACGCCTGGTCGTATCTATTTTGGTCTCAAATTTTGTCACGATATAAAAAAATTGAAATAGCTTAACGTGGCTTTATATTGGTGTCATTCCGAGCTCTAAATCAAAAGTTACGGACGATCTAGTGCGACATGTCAAATTGATTGGTAAGTTTAAATTGTCATTGTAAACTGAGCATTGGTGCTCACGGGATCATGCTGTTTGGGACAGATTGGATTACTTGCATGCTAAGCCGTATCTATTTATGTCTCAAATTTTGTCACAATATAGAAAAATTACGCTAACTTAACGTGGACTTTGGATTTGTGCCATTCAGAGCTCTAAATCAAAAGTTATAGATGATTTAGTGCGGACACGCCAACTTTATTGGAAGTTAAAATGATCATTCTTAACTGATATTTGGTGCTAATTGAGTAAAGTCTTATTAATGAAGCATTATGCATGGCATCACGCAGTTCGAGATAGATGGGATTACTCGCATGCTTTTCCGTATCTATTTCTGTCTCAAATTTTGTCACAATATAGAACATTATGGTAGCTTAACGTGGGCTTTGGATTTCTGTCAATTTGAGCTCGAAATCAAAAGTTACGGACGATATGGTGTGGACATGTCAAGTTCATCGGCCAGTTAATATGATCATTCTAAATTGATCATTGATGCTCATTGAGTAAAGACATATAAATGAAGCATAATGCATGGCGTCACACAGTTTTGGATATATTGGATTGCTTGGACGGTTTGTCGCATCTATTTATGTCTTAAAATTTGCTACAATATAGAGAGTTGAGCTAGGTTAACGTGGGCATTGGATTCGTGTCGTTCCGAGCTCTGAATCAAAAGTTACAAACGATTTTGTGCGGACATGTCAAGCTGATCGGAAAGTTAATATGATCATTCTAAACTGATCATTAGAGCTCATTAAGTAAAGGCTTATAAATGAAGCATAATGCATGGCCTCACGCAGTTTGGGATAGATTGGATTACTTGGATGCTTTGCCGTACCTGTTTCTGTCTCAAATTTTATCACAATATAGAAAATTACGCTAGCTTAACTTGGGCTTTGGATTTGTGTCATTCTGAGCTCTAAATCAAAAGTTACGGACGATTTAGTGCGGACATGTAAAGTTCATCAGCCTATTAATATGATCATTCTAATTTTATCATTGGTGCTCATTGAGAAAAGCCATATAAATGAGGCATAATGCATGGCGTCACGTAGTTTTGGATATATTGGATTAGTTGGACGCTTTGTCGTATCTATTTATGTCTTAAATTTTGTTACAATATAGAGAATTGACCTAGCTTAACGTGGACATTGGATTCGTGTCATTCTGAACTCTAAATCAAAAGTTACAGACGATCGGCAAGTTAATATGATCATTCTATACTGATCATTGGAGCTCATTGAGTAAAGGCTTATAAATGAAGCATAGTGCATGGCATCACGTAGTTTGGGATAGATTGAATTACTTGGATGCTTTGTCGTATCTATTTTTGTCTCAAATTTTGTCACAATATAGGGACTTGAGCTAGGTTAACGTGGGCATTGGATTCGTGTCATTTTGAGTTCTAAATTAAAAGTTACATAAGATTTAGTTCAGACATGTCAAGTTGATGGGAAAGTTAATATGATCATTCAAAACTGATCATTGGTGCTCATTGAATAAAGGATTATAAATGAAGCATATTGCATGGCTTTACGCAGTTCGGAATGGATTGGATTACTTGGATGCTTTGCCGTATCTGTTTCGGTCTCAAATTTTTTCACAATATACAAACTTGAGCTAACTTAACGTTGGCATTGCATTCTTGTCATTCTGAGCTATAAATCAGAAGTTATGGAAGATTTAATGTACATATGTCAAGTTGATCGGCTAGTTAAAATAATCATTCTAACCTGATGAAGCATAATGCATGGCATCACACAGTTCGGGATACATTGGATAACTTAGACGCTTTGTCGTATCTATTTATGTCTGAAATTTTGTCACAATATAGAGCCTTGAGCTGTAAATTAACGTGGGCATTGGATTCATGTAATTCTGAGCTGTAAATCAAAAGTTACAAACGATTTCGTGCAGACATGTCAAGTTGATCAGAAAGTTAATATGATCATTCTAAATTGATCATTGGTGCTCATTGAGTAAAAAGGCATATAAATCAAGCATAATGCATGGCATCACGCATATTTGGATAGACTAGATTACTTGGACACTTTATCGTACCTATTTTGGTCTCAAAATTTGTCAAAATTTAGAGACTTGAGCTCGCTTAATGTGGGCACTGGAATCGTGTCATTCTGAGCCATAAATCAAAAGTTACAGAAGATTTAGTGCATACATGTGAAGTTGATCAGCCAACTAAAATAATCATTCTAATATGATTATTGATACTCATTGAGTAAATGTTTATAAATGAAGCATAATGTATGGCATTACGCATTTTTAGATGGATACGATTTTTTGGACGCTTTGTCATAATCTCAAATTTGTCAAAATATAGAAAATTGAGCTACCATAACGTGGGCTTTCGATTTGTGTCATTCTGAGCTCTAAATCAAAAGTTATGGACGATTTAGTGCTGACATGTCAAGTTGATCAGCCAGTTAAAATGATCAATCTTAACTGATCATTTGTGCTCATTGAGAAGAGGCCTATGAACAAAGCATAATACATGGCATCACGCAGTTCGGGTAGATTGCATAACTTTGACGCTTTGTCGTATCTATTTTTGTCTCAAATTTTTTCACAATATAGAGACTTGAGCTTGCTTAACGTGGGAATTGGAATCATGTCTTCTGAGCTATAAATCAAAAGTTACCGAAGATTTAGTGTAGACATGTGAAGTTGATCAGCCAGCTAAAACAATCATTCTCAACTGATTTTTGATTCTCATTGAGTAAATGTTTATAAATGAGCCATAATGAATTGAATTACGCAGTTTTGGATAGATAGGATTCTTTGGACGCTTTGTCGTAATTTTAAATTTTGTCAAAATATAGAAAATTGAGCTACCATAATGTGGGCTTTTGATTTGTGTTATTCTGAGCTCTAAATCAAAGGCTATGGACAATTTGTGCTGACATGTCAAGTTGATCTGCCAGTTGAAATTATCATTCTTAACTGATCATTTGTGCTCATTGAGAAGAGCCCTATAAATAAAGCACAATACATGGTATCACGCATTTCGGGTAGATTGGATAATTTTGACGTTTTGTCTCAAATTTGATGCTTTGTATCTATATGTGCTTTGTATCTATTTCTGTCTCAAATTTTATCACAATATAGAGACTTGAGCTAGCTTAACGTGGGCATTAGATTCGTGTCATTATGAGATATAAATCAAAAGTTACAGACGATGTAAATCAACATGGGCTATTTTGGGCTATTTCGGTCTATTTTTGTCTCAAATTTTGTCACAATATACAGACTTGAGCTAGCTTAACGTGGGCATTGGAATCATGTCATTCTGAGCTATAAATCAAAAGGTACGAAGGATTTAGTGCAAACATGTCAAGTTAATTGGCCAATTAAAATGATCATTTTAAACTGATCATTGGTGCTCATTGAGTGAATGCTTATTAAAGAAGAAAAATGCATGGCATCACACAGTTTTGGATAGATTGAATTAATTTAACACTTTTTCGTATCTATTTCCGTCTCAAATTTTGTCACAATATAGAAACTTGAGCTAGTTTAAAGTGGGCATTAGTTTTGTTTCATTTTAAGCTATAAATTAAAGGTTACGTAAGATTTAGTGCAGACATGTGAAGTTGACCAGCCAGCTAAAATGATCATTCTAAACTGATCATTGATGCTCATTGAGTAAATGTTTATAAATCAAGCATAATGAATGGCATTACGCTGTTTTGGATAGATAGGAATATGTGGATGCTTTTTCGTATCTATTTATGTCTCAAATTTTATCAAAATCTAGAAAATTGAGCTACCATAACGTGGTCTTTCGATTTGTGTCATTCTGAGCTCTAAATAAAAAGTTACAGACAATTTAGTACGGATATATCAAGTTGATCGGCAAGTTAATATGATCATTCTTAACTGATCTTTGGTGCTAATTGAGTAAAGGCTTATTAATGAAGCATTATGCATGGCATCACGGAGTTCGAGATAGATTGGATTACTCGCATGGTTTTCCGTATCTATTTATGTCTCAAATTTTGTCACAATATAGAAAATTATGGTAGCTTAACGTGGGCTTTGGATCTCTGTCAATATGAGCTCAAAATCAAAAGTTACGGACGATATGGTGTGGACATGTCAAGTTCATTGGCCATTTAATATGATCATTCTAAATTGATCATTGGTGCTCATTGAGTAAAGCCATATAAATGAAGCATAATGCATGGCGTCACACAGTTTTGGATAAATTGGATTACTTGGACGCTTTGTCGTATCTATTTATGGCTTTAAATATGTTACAATATAGAGAGTTGAGCTAGCTTAATATGGGCATTGGATTCGTGTCATTCTGAGCTCTAAATCAAAAGTTACAAACGATTTAGTGCGGACATGTCTAGTTGATCGGCAAGTTAATATGATCATTCTAAACTGATCATTGGAGCTCATTGAGTAAAGGCTTATAAATGAAGCATCATACATGGCCTCACGCAGTTTGGGATAGATTGGATTACTTGGATGCTTTGCCGTATCTGTTTTTGTCTCAAATTTTATCACAATATAGAAAATTACGCTAGCTTAACATGGGCTTTGGATTTGTGTCATTATGAGCTCTAAATAAAAAGTTACGGACGATTTAGTGCGGACATGTAAAGTTCATCGGCCAATTAATATGATCATTCTAATTTGAACATTGGTGCTCATTGAGAAAATCCATATAAGTGAGGCATAATGCATGGCGTCACGTAGTTTTGGATATATTGGATTAGTTGGATGCTTTGTTGTATCTGCTTATGTCTTAAATTTTGTTACAATATAGAGAATTGACTTAGCTTAACGTGGACATTGGATTCATGTCGTTCTGAGCTCTAAATCAAAAGTTACAGACGATTTAGTGCAGACATGTCATGTTGATTGGCAAGTTAATATGATCATTCTAAACTGATCATTGGAGCTCATTGAGTAAAGGCTTAGAAATGAAGCATAATGCATGGCTTCACATAGTTTGGGATAGATTGGATTACTTGAAGGCTTAGAAATGAAGCTTGATGCATGGCATCACTCAGTTTGGTATAGATTTTATTACTTGGACGCTTTGTCATATCTAGTTGTGTCTCAAATTTCATCACGATATAGAAAATTGAGCCAACTTAACCTGGATATTGGATTCGTATTATTTTGAGCTAAAAATCAAAAGCTATAGACGATTTAGTTCGGACATGTCAAGTTGATCGGCCACTTAAATGATCATTCTAAACTGATCGTTGCTTCTCATTCAGCAAAGGATTATAAATGAAGCATAATGCATGGCATAACTCAATTTGGGACAAATTTGATTACTTGGATACTTTGTCGTATCTATTTTGATCTCAAATTTTTTCACAATATAGAAAAGCCATGACTGCCATGGATGGACTAAAGTTCTCGGGCATGAAAAGCCATGACTGCCATGTTTTTATGGAAAGACTTCTCCCTTTTATATTTGCAGAACTTTTACCACGGAACGCTCATCTAGCATTATCAGGTAAATATAGTAATAACTATATTTTTAATTGGAAATACGTAAATTAATAATAATTGCCTCAACTAATTAATTGTCGATGGTAATTAATATATATATATATGGATTGGAGGATTTTTCCGTGATTTATGCTCCAGATCATTACAACAAAACCGTGTCCAAATTCTGAAGGAAAATATAGTCATAATTTTGTGCAATTTGGAAAAGATCTTTCCGCCTTCATTTTTCGACATCATGGAGCATCTTCCTGTACATCTACCATACGAAGCTAAACTTGGTGGACCTATGCAATATAGGTGGATGTATCCATTTGAAAGGTTTTTTAAAAAACTTAAAAGCAAGGCGAAGAACAAACGATATGCTGCAGGGTCGATTGTTGAATCATATGTGAATGATGAGATATCTTGCTTCTCAGGACATTACTTTGCTGAATACATACGCACGAAAAACACGTCACCTAAATTAATTGTTATGTTTATGAATTAATTATTTTATTATATAATATATGAATGTAAGTAATATAATATATATATATATATATATAAACCATGTACAGGTCTACAAGATTCGATGAAGGTGACGTGCCTGTATATCCAGATCTCGGAGTACCGGATATATTTACGCACATGGGTCGTCCAAGTGGTAAATGTAAAGAAATATGGCTCTCCGAAAAAGAATATAAATATGCACATGCATATATATTACGGAATTGTGAATATTTTTGGCCACTAGAGAGGTATATGAAAACAATTAATTACATTTATTACATTTCATTTCATTGTATTAAGAAATATATAATAATTTGCAATATTTACTGTTGTAGCATGTTTGAAGATCATATTCGATGTACGTATCCATATCTTTCGGAAGATGATATTTCATCTAAAAGAGAGGAAGAGTTCCACATATGGGTTAGGGATTATGTATGTTTAGTTAATTATTTGACATATATATATTATATTTTATTTATTAATTTGGAAATATTAATTAAGTTTAATTTTTGATATATGATCAAAGGTCAATTCATGCAGTTCCACAGATTCACGTGTCTTTCCTATATGGGCTCAGGAATTAGTTCAAGGTCTGATGAATAAAGCATCCACTTGGCCGATGTATTTTACAAGAGGTTATATGTTCCACACGAAGAAACATGGACATAGAAGAAAGATATGTAACTACGGTATTTGTGTGAAGGGGGACAATTACTCAGATGCATCTGATGAAGCTGATTTCTACGGTATTTTAACAGATATCATTCAACTTGAGTATGTCGGACTCCTAAATTTGAAGATCACGCTTTTTAAATGTGAATGGTACGATCCTACGCCCTCGAGAGGTACTCGGAAGTCGGAAAATGGTGTCGTTGATGTCTTATCATCAGGGAAATACTACAAATACAAACCATATATTCTCGGTACGTACGTATTCGGTAATAATTTACTATATATTTTTTCTTACAAATTTATAACTAATTTATATTTCAATACGTACGATTTATCAGCATCTCAACCAAATCAAGTTTGTTATATTCCCTATCCACACGAAATCATCATCAAAACAAACATGGCTCAATGTTTTGAAAGTTAATCCAAGATCTAACATTTTTGGGAAATACAAAAAGAAAGACAAGATTGGCCTTTTGCAACAAGAAAATGATGAAGACGTAATGCATGTTCAAGAGATAGAGGTAGATCGGTTGGTCGATACAGTTAACCATACTGAAGAAATTGATTTCGATGTCGGAGATGTGGAACTAGAAGATGAATTTCAATGTAATATTTCATCTTCAAATGATGACGAGAACGAAGAAATGTAATAAATATAGTTATGCTATGTATTTTGTACATATGATTTTCATATAATTTAATGTATTAGCAATAACCATATAAATATAGGTTTTTTAAGTAATTGAGACTGATTTTCCACAACTTTGCAACTGCTTTGGCAATGTGGTTGCATTTCAGTCACAAAAATTTAATGTAGTCGCAAATCAGTCGCTAATTTGCGACCACATATGATAAATTCACATTTCCCCTAAGTATTTTCCACATTTAAAACTTGTACTTCTATTCTATAAGACTACTAACCATTAGAAGTGATAACATATATTGAAAACCATATTTGTAATGATTTCATATTTAGATAACATTTGGAATGTATATAAGAAGTACTTGTGGTCACAAATCAGTCGCAAATTTGCGACTGATTTGCGACTACCAATTAATTTGTAGGGAGTTTGAACGTTTTCGTTTCC
Source organism: Pugionium cornutum (assembly GCA_018901935.1). Taxonomy (NCBI): domain Eukaryota; kingdom Viridiplantae; phylum Streptophyta; class Magnoliopsida; order Brassicales; family Brassicaceae; genus Pugionium; species Pugionium cornutum. The sequence goes on along the minus strand of CM032157.1, from coordinate 27,201,340 downwards.
ACCAAATTAATTGGTAGTCGCAAATCAGTCGCAAATTTGCGACTGTTTTGCTACCAAAAGTATTTTGCCACTGATTTGCGACCACATCTATGGTCGCAAAAAAATCTATAAATACCCGATGGTTTTCCCTCATTTTTCACAAATCTCTCAAAACTACTTTACAAAACTCTCTCAAAAACACTTCCTAAACGCTTTAAAAAAACACTATTTCTAGAAATGGCAAGTAGTGGTAGGTCGTTGAGAGGTCGTGGAAGACGATCTTTTGGATCGTCTTCCGGCCGAGGAACCTCTTCGGCCTCCTCGAACCCTTCACCATCCGCTAATAGAGCGGCATCCCGCCTCCCTCCCCAATACACTTTTATCCCTCACTCCGTTCCTGAAACCCAAACACCTCCACGGTTTCAGGAATCGGATGAACATGAGGAGGAACAAAATCCCGATTGCAAAACGGGAACGGATGAACAAACTATCACTCTTGATAGTTTGTTACAAACTCTGGGCCGCAAGCAGTATTTGACTATGCTTTCTCCAGAAGCAGCTCCTGCTACAATGTGGTAAGAAGTTTTATAAATAATAAATTTTTTTAATAAATATTTATTATAATTGTAATTATATTAATATAAATTTAAATTTTCTCTATATATTTGAAATATTAGGTTTGACCGCGATAACGGGGCTATTACTCGTCAAATCGCAAAAATTTTGAAAAATAAATTTGACGGTCCGTACTACAGTTGGACCGTCATACCTCCTAAGAGGCAGGAAAAATATTTCATAGAGTTTGCGGTAAGTTTTGTTTTTTAAATTGTGTACATATTTTATAAAATATAAATAATATATAGTAATATTTTCTAATTTAATTTCAAGCAATCGTACACCTGGATCCTCTGATCACCCCGGTGGTACGAAAAGAGTTCGAGGCCGTCTGCATAAGGCGGATGAAAGGGATGGTGAGCATGGTTCATACAACCGGAAAACGTTCCAGATGGATTTCCCCAAGTTTGTACAAAATTATGACAGACTATTGGGGAACAGAAACATCTACCGAGAGGAGTACGAAATCCCCTCATAACCGCAACTCCGCTCCGGACGGTCTTGGCCCGCATAAACATTTATTAGGCCAAAAATCCTATATTCAGATCCAGCAGGAAATGGTAAGTCAAAATTTTTTTTATTTAATTAACATTTTTGGTAGCAATTAAATAATATTTTAATATCTGTGAAGGAACATAATTTGGGACGACCACTCTCAATAGGTGAGGTCTACATGTACATTTATCAAGTGTACAGTCGCACACAAGACCGGATGGTTCGTATGTAGATTTGAAAGCAAAACATATCTGTGAAGCATACGAACGAAACATCCAAGAGAAGATGGCGATCGTGAAGGTCGATCCAACAGAAACATCCGATGGAACCTCCCGTCCAATTGAGCTGACTCAAGCACAGAAGAATGAGATCTTCCTTCAGATAAAAAAAAATTTTCAAACTTTTTTCTTTTAACATATTTTTGCAATTAATTAAATAATTAAATTTATTATTTAAATTATGTTTTTGTTATTTTGTAGTCACCTGTTCCAGATGAACGAGGCCGTCTTTATGGACTTGGTAGCCTCAGCCGCGTATAGTCTACGAGTAGAAGTATTGGGGTACAAACCCATTCACCCGAGTACGTAATGCTTCAAGAACAAAACGCGTTGATTAAAGCACAAAACGCGCAGATTATGGAAAGAAATGAGAAGATTGAAGAGCTCAACAGAGAAAACCAGAAGAAGATCTCGAGCTTGAAGATGCTCTTCGGATATATCCGACGGACGGATCCCGCATTCGCCTCCTATATGCGGGATAACGATTGCACAGGGGAACCATCGATGGCTCCGCCCACCACCCCATTTTTGCCATCAGATTTCCAATTTCCGCCACCTGACAATTAGATTTTTTTTTCATGTATTAAATAATTTTCAATAATAAATATTATAATTTTAAATTTGTATATCTTTTTATTCAATATTTTATATTAATTAGTTCACATATTTTTCATTTAATATTATAATATTTTTAATTCATTAATAAAAATTAGTAATAAATAATATTAATTTTAAACCAATTATATTAATATTTAATATAAATTATTTTATTAATATTTCGAATTTGAAAATATTAATTTTATTATTGACATTTATTTCCAAAATTATTATTGAAATTTAAATTTACAAATATTATTTTATATTTTTTAAAAATAATTTAAATATTTCGAAATTAAATTTAAATAATTAATATTATATTTTTTCCAAATATACGAAATTATTTCAGTAATAATAAAAAATATAATATATTTGTTTTAAATCTAATTACGGTGTAGTCGCAAATTAGTCCTAAATTAGTCGCAATTTTTGCCACCGATTTGTGACTTCTTCATACATGTGGTCGCAAATCAGTCACAAAAAATTGCGACTGATTTGCGACTGCGGTTCTCCTGTAGTCGCACATCAGTCACAATTGTTTGTGACTGTTTTGGGACTGCGAGAGTTGTGCAGTCGCAAAACAGTCACAAAAAATTGCGACTGATGTGCGACTACAGGAGAACCACAGTCGCAAATCAGTCGCAATTTTTTGTGACTGATTTGCGAGTACGGTTCTCCTGCAGTCGCAAAACAGTCACAAAAAACTGTGACTGGTTTGCAACTGCGGTTCTACCGTAGTCGCAAATCAGTCACAAAATTTTGTGAATATTTTGCGACTACATATTTAGCAACCACAACCGTAATCGCAAAACAGTAGCAAAATTTGTTATGGAAATTCAGTGGCAAATTAGTCGCAAAAATAGTCACCACCTTGTGGTCGCAAATTAGTCGCAAAAGAACCACTATTCCCGTGGTCGCAAATCAGTCGCAAATGTGCGACTGATTTGCGACTACTATTTTTTGCGACTAGTATTTTGCGACCACAACCGTGGTCGCAAATCGCATATTTTCTTGTAATGATTGCATTATGTAGTTTTGGATAGATTGAATTTTCTTGGACGCTTTGTCGTATCAATTTAGGTTATAAATTTTGTCGCAATATAGAAACTTGAGCTAGATTAATGTGGGCATTGGATTCGTGTCATTCTGACCTATAAATAAAAAGTTATGAAGGATTTAGTGCAGACATGTCAAGTTGATCGGTCGGTTAAAATGATCAGTCTAAACTGATTATTGGTTCTAACTAAGTAAAGGTTTATAAATAAATCATAATGCATGGCATCACGCTGTTTTAGATAGATTGGATTACTTGGATGCTTTTTCGTATATATTTTTGTATCAAATTATTTCACAATATAGGAAATTGAGCTAGTTTAACGTGGACATTAGAGTCGCTCTAAATCAAAAGTTAGGGATGATTTAGTGCGGACATGTCAAGTTGATCGGCCAGTTAAAATAATGAGTATAAATTTATCATTGGTTCTCATTGAGTAAAGGCTTATAAATAAAGCCTAATGTATCGCATCACGCAGTTTTAGATATATTGGATTACTTGAACACTTTGTCGTATCGATTTGTGTCTCAAATTTTTTCACAATATAGAAAATTGAGCTAGTTTAACGTGGACATTAGATTTGCTCTAAATCAAAAGTTACGGATGATTTAGTGCGGACATGTCAAGTTGATCGGGTAGTTAAGATGATCATTCTAAATTGACCATTGGTGCGAATTGACTAAGGGCTTATAAAAGAAGCATAATGCATTGCATCACACATTTTGGATAGATAGATAACTTTGAAGCTTTGTCATATCTATTTTTGTCAAAAATTTTATCACAATTTAGAAAATTGAGCTAGGTTAACGTGGGCATTGGATTGGTGTCATTTTGAGCTCTAAATCAAAAGTTATGGAAAGTTTAGTGCGGACATGTCAAGTTTATCAGCCAGTTAAGATGATAATTCTAAACTGATCATTGGTTCTCATTAAGTAAAGGCTTATATGAAACAATATGCATGGCATCACATAATTTTTGATATATTGGATTACTTGGACGCTTCTTGCATCTATTTTTGTCTCAATTTTTGTCAGAATATAGAAAATTGATCTACCTTAACGTGGGCATTGGATTCGTATTATTCGGAGCTATAAATCAGAAGTTATGAATGATTTAGTGCATAAATGTCAAGTTGATCGGCTAGTTAAAATGATCAGTCTAAACTGATCATTGGTTCTCATTGAGTAAACGATTATAAATAAAGTATAATACATGGCATCACACTATTTTAGATAGATTGCATTACTTGGATGCACTGTTTTATCTATTTCTATCTCAAAATTTGTCACAATATAGAAAATTGAGCTAGCTTAACATGGGCATTCTATTCATGTTATTCTGAGCTCTAAATCAAAAGTTACGGACGATTTAGTGCGGATATGTCAAGTTGATCGGTTAGTTAAGATGATCATTCTAAACTGATCATTGGTGTTAATTGAGTAAAGGCTTATAAAAGAGGCATAATGCATTGCGTCACGTAATTTTGGATAGATTAGAATACTTGTACGCTTTGTTGTATCTATTTATGTCTCACATTTTCTCACAATATCGAAAATTGAGCTAGATTAACGTGGGCATTTGATTGGTTGCATTATGAGCTCTAAATATAAAGTTACGGATGTTTTAGTGCGGATATGTGAAGTTGATTGGTCAGTTAAGACGATCATTCTAAACTGATCTTAGTGCTAATTGAGTAAAAGCTTATAAAAGAAGCATAATGCATTGCGTTAAGTTGTTCTGGATAGATTGAAATACTTGTACGCTTTGTCGTACCTATTTATGTCTCACATTTTCTGACAATATCGAAAATTGAGCAAGCTTAACGTGGGCATTTGATTAGTGTCATTATGAGCTCTAAATCAAAAGTTACGTACGATTTAGTGCGGATATGTCAAGTTTATTAGCCAGTTAAGATGATTATTCTAAACTGATTATTGGTACTCATTGAGCAAAGGCCTATAAATGAAATATAATGCATGGCATCACGCAGTTTAGAATATATTGGATTACTTGGATGCTTCGACGTATCTATTTATGCCTCAAATTTTGTCCCAATTTAGAAAATGGAGCTAGCTTAATGTGGGCATTGGATTCGTATCATTTTGAGGTATAAATCAAAAATTACAAACGATTTAGTGTAGACATGTCAAGTTGATCGACGAGTTAAAGTGATCAGTGTAAACTGATCATTGGTTCTCATTGAGCAAAGGCTTATAAATAAAGCATAATTCATGGCATAACGCTGTTTTAGATAATTGCATTACTTGGACGTATTGTCGTATCTATTTTTGTCTCAAATTTTGTCACAATTTAGAAATTTGAGCTAGCTTAACATGGTCATTGGATTCATGTCATTTTGAGCTCTAAATCAAAAGTTACGGACAATTTATTGCCGACATGTCAAGTTAAATGACCAATTAAATTGATCATTCTAAATGATCATTGGTGCTCAATGAGTAAAAGCTTATAAATGAAGCATAATGCATTGCATCACGCAATTTTGGAAAGACTGGATTACTTGGACGCTTTGTCGTATATATTTCGTCTCAAATTTTGTCACAGTATAGGAGATTGAGATAGATTAACGTAGGCATTGTATTCTTTTCAATCTGAGCTTAAATCAAAAGTTACGGACGTTTTAGTGCAGATATGTCAAGTTGATATGCTAGTTAAAATGATCGTTCTAAACTGATCATTGGTGCTCCTCGAGTGTTGGCTTACTAGTGAAGCATAATGCATGACATCAAGCAGTTTTGTATGGATTGGATTACTTGGACGATTTGTCGTATCTATTTTTACCTCAAATTTTGTCACTGTATAGGAAATTGAGCTAGCATAACGTGGGCATTGGATTCGTGTCATTCTGAGATCTAAATAAAGTTATCGGTGATTTAGTGCAGATATGTCAAGTTGATTGGTCAGTTAAGATGATCATTCTAAAGTGATCATTGGTGCTAATTGAGTAAAGGCTTATAAAAGAAGCATAATGCATTGCATCACACAGTTTTGGATAGTTTGGATTACTTCGATGCTTTGCAGTATCTATTTTGGTCTCAAATTTTGTCCTAATATAGAAAATTGAGCTAGTTTAACGTTGGCATTGGATTCATGTAATTCTGAGCTCTAAATCAAAAGTTACAGACGATTTAGTGCGGAAATGTCAAGTTGATCGGCCAGTTAAGATGATCATTCGAAACTGATCATTGGTGCCAATTGAGTAAGGGCTTATAAAAGAAGTATAATGCATTGCATCACACAGTTTTAGATATATTGGATTACTTGGTCGTTTGTAGTATCTATTTCTGTCTCAAAGTTTGTCACTATATAGGAAATTGAGCTAGAGTAACGTGTGTATTGAATTTGTGTCATTAGTGTGGACATGTCAAGTTGATTGGCTAGTTAAAATGATCACTTTAAACTGATCGTTGGTGCTCATTGAGTAAAGGCTTGTAACTGAAAAATTATGCAAGGCATCACACAGTTCTTAATATGGGCATTGGATTCCTGTCATTCTGAGCTATAAATAGAAAGTTACAAACGATTTAGTGCAGACATATCAAGTTGATCGGCTAGTTAAAATGATCAGTTTAAACTGATCATTGGTTCTCATTGAGTAAAGGCTTATATATAAAGCATAATGCATAATGCATGGCATCAGGCTGTTTTAGATATATTGGATTGCTTGGACGCTTTTTCGTATCTATTTATGTTTCAAATTTTGTCACAATATAGAAAATTGAGCTAGCTTAACGTGGATATTGGATTCATGCCATTCTAATCTCAAAATAAAAAATTACGGACAATTTTGTGTGGACAAGTAGTTAAAATGATCATTCTAAACTGATCATTGGTTATAGTTGAGTAAAGGCTTATCAAAGAAGCACAATGCATTGCAGCAGGCAGTTTTGGATAGATTGGATTACTTCGATGCTTTCCATTATCTATTTTTTTCTCAAATTTTGTCATAATATTGAAAATTGAGATAGTTTAACGTGGGCATCGGATTCATGTCATTCTGAGCTCTAAATCAAAAGTTACGGACGATTTAGTGCGGAAATGTCAAGTTGATCGTCCAGTTAAGATGATCATTTGAAACTGATCATTGGTGCCAATTGAGTAAAGGCTTATAAAAGAAACGTAATGCATGGTATCACACAGTTTTGGATAGGTTGGATTATTTGGACGCGTTGTCGTATCTATTTATATCTCAAATTTTGTCGAAATATAGAAAATTGAGCTAACTTAAAGTTGGCATTGGATTTGTGTCATTCAAAGCTATAAATCAAAAGTTACAAACGATTTAGTGCAGATAAGTGAAGTTGCACGGCCAGTTAAAATGATTATTCTAAACTGATCATTAGTGATCATTGAGTAATGGCTTATAAATGAAGCATAATGAATGACATTACAAAATTTTGGATAGATTGCATTACCTGGATGCTTTGAGGTATCTATTTCTGTCTCAAATTTTGTCAAAATATAGAAAATTCAGCTAGTTTAAAGTGGGCATTGGATTCATGTAATTCTGAGCTCTAAATCAAAAGTTATGAACGATTTAGTGTCAACATGTCAAGTTGATCGACTAGTTAAAATGATCATTCTAAACTAATCATTGTTGTTCATTGAGTAATAGTTTATAAATGAAGCAAGATGCATTGAATCACGCAGTTTTGGAAAGATTAAATTACTTGGACGCTTTGTCGTATATATTTCTGTCTCAAATTCTCTCACAATAAAGAAGCTTGAGCTATCTAACATAGGCATTGGATTCATGTCAATCAGAGCTTAAATCAAATGTTACGATTGATTTAATGTAGATATTTCAAGTTGATCGGCCAGTTAAAATGATAATTCTAAACTGATCATTGGTTGTCCTTGAGTAAAGGCTTATTAATGAAGCATAATGCATGACATCACGCTGTTTTAGATAGATTGGATTACTTGGACACTTTGTCGTACCAAATTCTGTTTCAAATTTGGTCTCAATATAGAAAATTGAGATAGCTTAATGTGGGTATTAGATTCGTGTCATTTAAAGCTATATTTCAAAAGTTATAGACAATTTAGTGCAAACATGTCAAGTTGATCGGCTTGTTAAAATGATCATACTAAACTGATCATTAGTGCTTATTGAATAAAGGTTTATAAATGAAGCATAATGCATGACATTACGAAGTTTTGGATAGATTGGATTAGTTGGACGATTTGCCTTATCTATTTCTCTTTCAAATTTTGTCGAAATATAGAAAATTGAGCTACCTTAACATGGGCATTGGATTTGTGTCATTGTGAGCTCTAATTCAAAAGTTACGGCCGATTTAATGTGGATATGTCAAGATGACCGGCTAGTTAATATGATCATTACAAACTGACATTGGTGCTCATTGAGTAGAGGCTTATAAATGAAGCATAATGCATGACATCATGGATTTTGGGATAGATTGGATAGATTGGATAGATTGGATAGATTGGATAATTTGGACACTTTTCTAATCTAGCTAGTGAAACGTGGGCATTGGATTCGTGTCATTTTGAGCTCTAAATAAAAAGTTATTGAAAATTTAGTGCAGACATGTCAAGTTGATCGGCCAGTTAATATGATCATTCAAAATTGATTATTGTTGCTCATTGTGTAAAGGCTTATAAATGAAGCACAATGCATGGCATCACGTATTTTGGGATAGATTGGTTTACTTGGATGCTTTGTCGTATCTCTTTATGCCTCAAAATTTAGTGTGTCATTCTGAGCTCTAAATCAAAGGTTACTGACGATTTAGTGCGGAAATGTCAAGTTGATCGGCCAGTTAAAATGACATTCTTAACTGTTCATTGGTGGTCATTGACTAGAGGCTTATAAATGAAGCATAATGTATGTCATCACACAATTTCGGATATATTGGACTATATGGAGGCATGGTCCTAGCTATTTCGGCATTAAATTTTGTCACAATATTGAAAACTGAGCTAGCTTAACATGACCGAAGGTGTCGTCAGAAAATATTCTCTCAACATAAGATCATTGGTGCCCAATTAGTAAAGCCTTTTAAGTCTACTAATAACTGCACTAAAACGAAGAAACAATCAACGGTGTCTCGGTCATCAGCTGAAGCAGAGAATAGGGGAATGACTTTAGCTTATCAACAAGTAAAATGGATTCGTGATATAAGCCTTTACTCAAGGACCACTAATGATCATTTTAGAATGATCACTTTAACTAGCCGATCAACTTGACATGTCCGCATTAAATCGTCCCTAAAGTTTTTATTTAGAGTTCACAATAACACAATCTAACGCCCACGTTAAGCTAACTCAATATAGTAGGCTTCTATTTCTTCATTATGGCCATGTCTAAAGGGATTCCTAGTTCTCCTTGGACCTGTTTCAGTGTTACTATTGTTCTGAAGCCCCAATTGAAGCCCCTGATTTTGCTGATCCAGAAACTATTGAAACAAAGAAAAAGGTGGATGAGGAGACACCTCCTAAGACTAGGGCAGGAACAGGAGGAGAGGAAGCAGCGTTCATTATGGCCATGACTAAAATGATTGAAACATTCATCCATGAGAATTTGTACAATTTGATGCAGGTTGGCCTCCTTATCAACAGTCTTCTTCCCTGTCAGAAGCTCAAGAAGGACGATTCCGAAGCTGTAGATATCAGACTTCTCATTCAGACTTGAATTACGAGCATATTCTGAGCTTTGGATTCATGTCATTCGGAGTTCTAAATTAAAAGTTATGGATGATTTAGTACATAGATTTCGAGTTGATCGGCCGGTTAAAATGATCATTCTTAAGTAATCATTGGTGCTTTTTGAGTTAAGACTTATAAATGAAGCATAATGCATGATATTACGCAATTTTTGATAGATTTGATTACTTTTAGGATTTCTATAAGCAACTTTATTCTTAAATTTTATCACAATATTGATAATTGAGCTAGCTTAACGTGGGCTTTTGATTTCTGTCATTCTGATCTTTAAATAAAAAGTTACAGACAATTTAGTGCGGACATGTCAAGTTGATCGGCCAGTTAATATGATGATTCTAAACTGATCATTAGTGCTCATTGAGTAAAGGCTTATAAATGAAGCATAATGCATGTCATCACGTAGTTTTGGAAAGATTGGATTACTTGGATGCTTTGTCGTATCTATTTCTATCTCAAAATTTGTCAGAATATAGAAAATTGAGCTATGTTAACGTGGTCATTGGATTTTTGACATTCTGAGTTTAAATCAAAAGTTACAGACAATTTAGTGCAGACATGTCAAGTTGATCGGCCAGTTAAAATGACTATCTTAACTAATCATTAGTTCTCACTGACTAAAGCGTTTTAAATGAAGCATAATGCATGACATCATAATTGGATAACTTGGATGCTTTGTCATATCTCTTTATGCCTTATATTTTATCTCAATATAGAAACTTGAGCTAGCTTAATGTGGGTATTGGATTCGTGTCATTCAGAGTTTTGAATCAAAAGTTACGGAGGATTTAATGCGGACATGTAAAGTTGAGGCTTATAAATGAAGCATAATGCATGACATCACGTAGTTTGGGATGGATTGGATAACTTGGATGCTTTGTTGTATCTATTTCTGTCTAAAATTTAGTCACAATATAGTAACTTGAGTTAGCTTAATGTGGGTATTGGATTCGTAACATTCCCAGCTGTAAATCAAATGTTACGGGTGATTTAGTGCGGACATGTCAAGTTGATCGGCCACTTAATATGATCATTTTAAACTGATCACTGGTGCTCAATGAATAAAGGCTTATAAATGAAGCATAATGCATGCCATCACACAGTGTGGGATAGATTGGATTATTTGGATTCCTTGTCGTATCTATTTTTGTCTCGAAATTTGTCACAACATTCAAAATTGAGCTATCTTAACGTGGGAATTATATTTGTGTCATTCTGAGATATCAAGTTGATCGGCCAGTTAAAATGATAATTCTAATTGATCGATGATACTTATTGAGTTACGGAATGGCATCATGCAGTTTGGCTATATTGGATTACTTGGACGCTTTGGTGTATCTATTTTTTTTTCTTAAATTTTGTCACAATATAGAAAATTGAACTAGCTTAACGTCGAATTTGAATTTGTGTCATTCTGAGCTATAAATCAAAAGTTAATGACGATTTAGTGCGTACATCTCAAGTTATTTGGCCACTTAAAATGATCATTGTTAACTGATTATTGGTGCTCATTGCGTGCTCCTTGAGTTGAGGCTTATAAATGAAAATAATGCATTACATTACGCACTTTTTGATAAATTTGATTACTTGGAGGATTTGTATAAGCAATTTTAGTCTTAAATTTTTTCACAATATTGAAAATTGAGCTAGTTTAACGTGAGCTTTGGATTTGTGTCATTCTGACCTCTATATCAAAAGTTACGGATGATTTAGTGCGGACATGTCAAGTTGATCGGACAGTTAAAAATGACCATTCTTAACTGATCATTAGTTCTCATTGATTAGAGCCTTATAAATGAAGCATAATGCATGACATCACGCAGTTCGGGATACATTGGATAACTTGAATGCTTTGTCATATCTATTTCTGTCTTATATTTTGTCACAATATACAATCCTGGGCAAGTTTAACGTGGACATTGGATTTGTGTCATCCGGAGCTCTAAATCAAAAGTTTCAGATGATTTAATGCGGACATTTCAAGTTGATCGCCCAGTTAAAATGATCATTCTAAACTGATTATTGAGAAAAAGCTTATAAATGAAGCATAATGCATGACTTCACCAATTCGGGATAGATTTTATTATTTAGATGCTTTGTCGTATCTATTTCTGCCTCAAAATTTGTCATAATATAGAAAATTGAGCTATCTTAACGTGGACATTGGATTCGTGTCATTCTGAGCTATAAAACAAATGTTACAAATGATTTAGTGCTGACATGTTAAGTTGATCGGCCAGTTAAAATGATAATTCTAAACTGATCATTGATGCTCATTGAGTAAAGGCTTATAAATGAATCACAATGCATGCCATCACACAATTTTGGATATATTGGATTACTTCGATGCTTTGTCGTATCTATTTCTGTCTCAAATTTTGTCACCATATAAAAAATTGAGCTAGCTTAATGTGTGTTTTGGATATTTTTATTCTGAGTTCTAAATCAAAAGTTATTGACGATTTATTGTGTAAATATCAAGTTGATCGACTAGTTAAAATGATCATCTTCACTTATCATTGATGCTCATCAAGTAAAGGCTTATAAATGAAGCACAATGCATGGCATCACACAGTTTTTGATATATTAGATTACTTGGAAACTTTGTAGTATCTATTTCTACCTCAAAATTTGTCACAACATAGAAAAATGAGTAAGCTTAACGTGGGCTTTGGATGTGTGTCATTCTGAGCTATAAATCAAAAAGTTACGGATTATTTAGTGTGGACATGTCAAATTTATCGGCCAATTAAAATGATCATTCTTAACTGATTATTGGTGCTCATTGAGCAGAGGTTATAAATGAAGCATAATGCATGACATCAGTGAGTTTGGGATAAACTGGATAACTTGGACGCTTCTTCGAATCTATTTATGTCTCAAATTTTGTCAAAATATATAAACTTCAGCTACCTTACCGTGGACATTGGATTCCTTTCATTCTTGGCTTCAAATCAAAAGTTATGAACAATTTAGTGCAGGCATGTCAAGTTTATCGACCAGTTAATATGATCATTCTAAGCTGATCACTGGTGCTCATTCAGTAAAGGCATATAAATGAAGCACAATGCATGGTATCATGAATTTTGGGATAGATTGGATTACTTGGATGCTTTGTCGTATCTATTTCTGTCTCAAATTTTTTCACAATATCGAAAATTAAGAAAGTTTAACGTGGGCATTGGATTCATTTCATTGTAAGCAATAAATCCAAAGTTACGGACGATTTATTGCAGATATGTCAAGTTGATCGAACTGTTAAAATGATCATTCTAAACTGACCATTGATGATCACTGAGTAAAGGTTTATAAATGAATCACAACGCATGACATCACTTAGTTTTAGATAGATTGGATAACTTGGATGCTTTTTCGTATCGATTTATGTCTCAACGTTTTCACAATATAGAAACTTGAGCTAGTTTAACGTAGGCATTGGATTCGTGTCATTCTGAGAACTAAATCAAAAGTTATGGACAATTTAGTGCAGACATGTCAAGTTGATCGGTCAGTTAATATGATCATTCTAAACTGATCATTGTGCTCATTAAGTAAAGGCTTATAAATGAAGCATAATGCATGGCATCACGTATTTTGGAATAGATTGGATTACTTGGATGCATTGTTGTATCTATTTCAGTCTAAAAATTTGTCACAATATAGAAAAATTGAGGTAGCTTAACAAGGGCATTGGATTCGTGTCATTCAGAGCTATAAATTAAAACTTAAGTACGATTTAGTGCAAACGTGTCAAGTTGATCGGCCAGTTAAAATGATCACTGGTGCTCATTTAGTAAGAGCTTATAAATGAAGCATAATGCATGGGATTATGTAATTTTTGATAGATTTGATTACTTCGAAGATTTGTTGTAGCAATTTAAGTCTTTAATTTTATCACAATATAGAAAATTGAGGTAACTTAAAGTGGGCACTGGATTTTTGTCATTCTGAGCTCTAAATCAAAAGTTAGGGATGATTTAGTGCGGACATGTCAAATTAATCGGCCAAATAAAATGATCATTCTTAATTGATCATTGGTGCTCATTGATTAGTGGCTTATAAATGAAGCATAATGCATGGCATCACGCAGTTTGAGATAAACTAGATAATTTGGACACTTTGTCGTATCTATTTATGTCTCAAATTTTGTCACAATATAGATAATTGAGCTAGATTAACGTCGGCATTGGATTCGTGTCATTCTGGACTATAAATCAAAAGTTACGAACCATTTTGTGCAAACATGTCAAGTTGATTGACCAGTTAAAATGATTATTCTAAACTGATCATTAATGCTCATTGAGTAAATGCTTATAAATGACGCATAATGCATGACATAACGCAGTTTTGGGTAGATTGGATTACTTGGACACTTTTTCTGTCTCTAGTTTTGTCACAATATAGAAAATTGTGCAAGCATAACGTGTGCATTGGATTCGTGTCATTCTGAGCTCAAAATAAAAAGTTATAGATGCTTTAGTGCAGACATGTCAAGGTTATCGACCAGTTAATTTGATCATTCTATACTGATCACTCGTACTCATTGAGTAAAGGCTTATAAATGAATCATAATGCATGACATTACACAGTTTTTGATAGATTTGATTAGTGGGAAGATTTCTCAAAGCAATTTTAGTCTTAAATTTTATCACAAATTAGAAATTGAGCTATCTTAACGTGGGCATTGGATTCGTGTCATTCTGAGCTCTAAATCAAAAGTTATAGACGATTTAGTGTGGACATGATAAGTTGATCGGCCAGTTAATATGATCATTCTGAACTAATCATTGGTGCTCATTGAGGAAAGGCTTATAAATGCAACATAATACATTACATCACACATTTTGGGATAGATTAGATTAAATGGATGCTTTGTCTCTATTTATGTCTCAAATTTTTTCGCAATATAGAAAATTGAGCTATCTTAACGTGGGCTATGGATTTGTGTAATTCTGAGCTCTAAATCAAAAGTTATAGACAATTTAGTGCTGACATGTCAAGGGTATCGGCCAATTAAAATGATCATTTTTAACTGATCAATGGTGCTCATTGAGTTGAGACTTATAAATTAAGCATAAGGCATGATATCATTTAGTTTGGGATAGATTGAATAATTGGACGTTTTTCGTTTCTATTTCTGTCTCAAATTTTGTCACAGTATAGAAACTTGAGCTAGTTTAACGTGGACATTGGATTCGTATATCTCTGAGATCAAAATTAAAAGTTATGGACGATTTAGTACATACATGTCAAGGTTATCGGCCAGTTAGTTTGATCATTCTATACTGATAACTGGTGCTCATGGAGTAAAGGCTTATAAATGAAGCATAATGCACGACATTACACAGTTTTTGATAAATTGATTACTTGGAGGATTTTTAGAAGCAATTTTAGTCTTAAATTTTATCACAATATAAAAACTTGAGCTAGCTTAATGTGGGCATCAGATTCGTGTCATTTTGAGCTATAAATCAAAAGTTATAGATGATTTAGTGCAGACATGTCAAGTTGATCGGCTAGTTAATATGATCATTCCAAACTAATCAGTGGTGCTCATTGAGAAAAGGCTTATAAATGAAGCATAATACATGACATCACGCAGTTTGGGATAGATTAGATTACGTTGATGCTTTGTCGTATCTATTTGTGTCTCAAATGTTGTCCCAATATAGAAAATTGAGCTAGCTTAACGTGGGCTTTCGATTTGTGTAATTCTTAGCTCTAAATCAAAAGTTATAGAAAATTTAGTCCTGACATGTCAAAGGTATCGACTAGTTAAAATAATCATTCTTAACTGATCATCGGTGCTCATTGAGTTGAGGCTTATAAATTAAGCATGATGCATGGCATCACGTAGTTCGGATATATTGGATAATTGGACGTTTTGTTGTTTCTATTTCTGTCTAAAATTTTGTTACCATATATAAACTTGAGCTAGCTTAATGTGGACATTGTATTCGTGTCATTTTGAGCTCTAAATAAAAATTGATGGACGATTTAGTGCATAATATGTCAAGGTTATAGGCTAGTTAATTTGATCATTCTAAACTGATCATTGGTGCAAACCGAGTAAATGCTTATAAATGAAGCATAATGCATGACATCGTGCATTTTGGGATAGATTGGATTACTTGGAGGCTTTGTCGTATCTATTTCTGTATCAAATTTTGTAACAATATAGAACATTGAACTAGCTTAACGTGGGCTTTGGATTTGTGTAATTCCAAGCTGTAAATAAAACATTACAGAGGATTTCGTGCTGAGATGTCAAGGGTATCAGCCAGTTAAAATGATCATTCTTAACTGATCATTGGTGCTCATTGAGTTGAAGCTTATAAATTAAGCATAATGCATTGCACCAGCTAGTTCGGGATAGATTTGATAATTGGACATTTTGTCGTTTCTATTTCTGTCTCAAATTTTGTCACAATATAGAAACTTGAGCTAGCTTAATGTGGGCATTGGATTTGTGTCATTCGGAGCTCTAAAAAAAGTTATGAACGATTTAATGCGGACATGTCAAGTTGATCGGTAAGTTAAAATGAACATTCTAAACTAAGCATTGGTGCTCATTGAGTAAAGGCTTGTAAATGAAGTATAACACATGGCATCACATAGTTTTGGATAGATTGGATTATTTAGAAACTTTGTCGTATCTATTTCTTTCTTAAATTTTGTCACAATATATAAAATTATGCTAGCTTAACATGGGCATTGGATTCGTGTCATTCCGAACTCAAAACAAGAAATTATGGATAATTTAGTGCAGACATGTCAAGGTTATCGACCAGTTAATTTGATCATTCTATACTGATCATTGGTGCTCATTGAGTAAAAGCTTGTAAATGAAGCATAATGCACGACATTACGCAGTTTTTGATATATACTTGGAGGATTTTTCGAAGCAATTTTGGTCTTAAATTTTATTACAATACAGAAAATTGAGCTAGCTTAATGTAGGCATTGGATTCCTGTCATTCTGAGCTATAAATCAAAAGTTATGGACGATTTAGTGCAGATATGTCAAGTTGATCGGCCAGTTAAAATGATCATTCTTAACTGATCATTGATGCTCATTGAGTAATGACTTATAAATGAAGCACAATGCATGACATCACGCAATTTTGAATAGATTGGATAACTTGGATGCATTGTCATATCTATTTATATCTCAAATTTTGTCACAATATAGAAACTTGAGCTAGCTTAACGTTGGCATTGGATTTGTGTCATTCTGAGCTAAAAAAAAGTTATGGACGATTGAGTGCATTCATGTCAAGGTTATCGGATAGTTAATTTGATTGATCATTGATGTTTATTGAGTAAAGGCTTATAAATGAAGTACAATGCATGGGATCACACAATTTCGGATATATGGGATAATTTGGACGCTTTGTCGTATCTATTAATGTCTCAAATTTTGTCACAATATAGAAAATTGAGCTAGCTTAACGTGGGCATTGGATTTGTGTCATTCTGAGCGAGAAATCAAATATTACGGATGATTTAGTGCAGACATGTCAATTTGATCGACCAGTTAAAATGATCATTCTAAATTGATCATTGATGCTCATTGAGTAAAGGCTTATAAATGAAGCACAATGCATGGCATCACGCAATTTTGGATAGATTGTATTAATGGATGCTTTCCGTATCAATTTCTGTCTCAAATTTTATCAATATTTAGAAAGTTGAGCTAGCTTAACTTAGGCTTTTGCTTTATTTCATTCTGAGCTAAAAATCAAAAGTTACGAAAGATTTAGTGAGGACATGTCAAGTTGATTGGCAGTTAAGATGACCATTCTTAACTTATCATTTGTGCTCATTAAGTAGAGGCTAATAATGAAGCATAATGCATGGCATCACGTAGTTTGGGATAGATTGGATAACTTGTAATGCTTGGTCATATCTATTTGTGTCTCAAATTCAGTCACAATATAGAAGCTGAAACTAGCGTAACTTGGGCATTGGATTCGTGTCATTTTGATTAATAAATCAACATTTACGGATGATTTAGTGCAAATATGTTATGTTGATCAGCCAGTTAAAATGATCATTCTTAACTGATCATTGGTGCTCATTGACTAAAGGCTTATCAATGAAGCGTGATGCATTACACACTTTTTATAGATTTGATTACTTAGAGGATTTGTCAAAGCAATTTAGTCTTATATTTTATCACAATATAGAAAATTGAGTTAGCTTAACGTGGTCTTTGAATTTTTGTCATTCTAAGCTCTAATTCAAAAGTGACGGACGGTTTAGTGCAGACATGTAAAGCTCATCGGCCAGTTAAAATGATCATTCTTAACTAATCATTGGTGATCATTGATTAGAGGCTTAGAAATGAAGAATAATGCATGACATCAAACAGTTCGAGATAGATTGGATAACATGGATGGTTTTTTGTATCTATTTCTGTCTCAAATTTTGTTACAATATAGAAAATTGAGCTAGCTTAACGTGGGCATTGGATTCACGTCATTATGAGCTATAAATCATTAGTTACGGACGATTTAGTGCATACATGCCAAGTTGATCAGGCAGTTAAAATGATCATTCTAAACTGATCCTTGATGCTCATTCACTAAAGGCTTATAAATGAAGCAACAATGCATGGCATCACACAGTTTGGATAGATTGGATTATTTGGACGCTTTGTCGTATCTATATCTGTCTTAAATTTTGTCACAATATAAAAAATTAAGCTAGCTTAACATGGGATTTGGATTTGTGTCAATCTAAGCTCTAAATCAAAAGTTACTAACAATTTAGTGCGGACAAGTCAAATTGATCGGCCATTTAAAATGATCATTATAAATGAAGCATAATGCATGACATCATGCAATTTAAGATAGATTGTATTACTTGGATGCTTTGTCCTATCTATTTCTGTCTCAAAACTTGTAAGAATATAGAAAATTGAGCTAGATTAACGTGGACATTGGATTTATATCATTGTAAGCTATAAATAAAAAGTTACAAACCAGTTAGTGCAAACAAGACAAGTTGATCGACCAGTTAAAATGATCATTCTAAACTGATCATTGATGCTCATTGAGCAAAGGCTTATAAATGAAGCACAACGCATGGAATCACACAGTTTTGGAAAGATTGTATTACTTGGACGCTTTGCGTATCTATTTCGATCTCAAATTTTCTTATAATTTAGAAAGTTGACCTAGCTTAAGGTGGGCTTTGGATTTGTGTCATTCTGAGCTCTAAATCATAAGTTACGAAAGATTTAGTGTGGACATGTCAAGTTGATTGGCAGTTAAAATGATCATTCTTAACTTATCATTGGTGCTCATTGAGTAGAGGCTCATAACTGAAGCATAATGCATGGCATCACGCAGTTCGGATAGATTGGATAACTTGGACGCTTTGTCTCAAATTTTTTTCACAATATAAAAAATTGAGCTAGCTTAACGTGGGCATTATTCGTGTCATTCTGAGCAATAAATCAAAAGTTACGGACAATTAGTTCAGACATGTCAAGTTGTTCAGACAGTTAAAATGATCATTCTACAGTTATCATTGATGCTAATTGAGTAGAGGCTTATAAGTAAAGCACAGTGTATGGCATCACGCAGTTTGGATAGATTGGATTATTTGTACTCTTTGTCGTATCTATTTTTGTCTTAATTTTTGGCACAATATATAAGAATAAGCTAGCTTAACATGGGCTTTGGATTTATGTCATTCTATGCACTAAATCAAAAGTTATGGACGATTTAGTGTTGACATGTCAAGGTTATCGGCCAGTTAAAATGATCATTCTTAACTGACCATTGGTGCTCATTGAGTAAAGGCTTATAAATAAAGCATAATGTATGGCATCACTTAGATCAGGATAGATTGGATAACTTGGACCCTTTGTCATATCTATTTCTTTCTCAAATTTTGTCACATTATTGAAACTTGAGCTAGTTTAACGTGGGCATTGGATTCGTGTCATTTTGAACTCTAAATCAAAAGTTACGGAAGATTTATATAGACATGTGAAGTTGATCAGCCAGTTAAAAAGATAATTTTACACTGATCATTGATGCTCATTGAGTAAAGGCTAATAAATGAAGCATAATGCATGGCATCACTTAGATCAGGATAGATTGGATAACTTGGACACTTTGTCATATCTATTTCTTTCTCAAATTTTGTCACATTATTGAAACTGGAGCTAGTTTAACGTGGGCATTGGATTCGTGTCATTTTGAACTCTAAATCAAAAGTTACGGAAGATTTAGTGCAGACATATCAAGTTGATCGACCAGTTAATATGGTCATTCAAAACTATCATTGGTGCTCATTGAGTAAAGGCTTATAAATGAAGCATAATGCATGACATCAAATAGTTTGGGACAGATTGTATTTTTTGGATGCTTTGTTGTATCTATTTCTATCTCAAACTTTGTCACAATATAGAAACTTAAGCTAACTTAACGTGGGCATCGGATTCATGTCATTATGAGCTCTAACTCAAAAGGATGATTTAGTGCAGACATGTCAACTTGATCAGCTAGTAAAATGATGATTCTAAACTGATCATTGATGCTCATTGAGTAAAGGCTTATAAATAAAGCACAATGCACGACATAACACAGTTTGGGATAGCTTGTATTACTTGGATCCTTTGTGCTAGGCAATATAGAAAATTGTGCTAGGCAAATGTGGGCATTGGATTCGTGTCATTATGAGCTATTAATAAAAAATGATGGACGATTTAGTGCAGACATGTCAAGTTGATCGACCTGTTAAAATGATCATTCTAAATTGATCATTGATGCTCATTGAGTAAAGGCTTATAAATAAAGCACAATGCATGGCATCACGAAGTTTGGAAAGATTGGATTATTTGGATGCTTTGTCATATCTATCTCTGTTTTAAATTTTGTCACAATATAGAAAATTAAGCTAGCTTAACGTGGGCTTTGTATTTATGTCGTTCTGAGCACTAAATCAAAAGTTACAAACGATTTAGTTTGGACATGTCAAGTTGATCGGCCAGTTAAAATGATCATTTTAAACTGACCATTGGTTCTCATTGAGTAATTACTTATAAATGAAGCACAATGCATGGCATCGCGAAGTTTGGATAGATTGGATTTTTTGGACGCTTTGTCGTATCTATTTCTGTCTTAATTTTTGTCATAATATAGAAAATTAAGCTAGCTTAACGTGGGCTTTGTATTTGTGTCGTTCTGAGCGCTAAATCAGAAGTTACAAACGATTTAGTGCGGACATGACAAGTTGATCGGCCAGTTAAAATGATCATTTTTAACTGATCATTAGTGCTCCTTGAGTAGAGGCTTATAAATGAAGCACAATGCATGGCATCACACAGTTTGGGATAGATTGGATAACTTGGACACATTGTCCCATCTATTTCCGTCTCAAATTTTGTCACAATATAGAAACTTGAGCTAGCTTAACGTGGGCATTGGATTCGTGAAAATCTGAGCTCAAAATAAAAAGTTAAAAACGATTTAGTGGAGACATGTCAAGGTTATTGGCTAGTTAATTTGATCATTCAATACTGATCACTAGTGCTGATTGAGTAAAAGCTTATACATGAAGCATAATGCACGATATTACGTAGTTCTTGGTAGATTTGATTACTTGGAGGATTTGTCGAAGCAATTTTAGACTTAAATTTTATCACAATTTTATAAAATTGAGCTAGCTTAACGTGGGCATCGGATTCGTGTAATTCTTACCTTTAAATCAAAAGTTACACACGATTTAGTGCGGAAATGTCTAGTTGATTGGCCAGTTAATATGATCATTCCAAACTAATCATTGGTGTATTGAGTAAAAGCTTATAAATGAAGCATAATACATGACATCACGCAGTTTGGGATAGATTGGATTACCTTGATGCTTTGTTGTATCTATTTCTGTCTCAAATTTTGTCATAATATAGAAACCGCTAGCTTAATGTGGGCTTTGGATTTGTGTAATTCTGAGCTCGACATTAAAAGTTTTGGACAATTTACTGCTTAGATGTGAAGGGTATCGGCCAGTTAAAGTGATCATTCTTAACTAATTATTGGTACTCATTGAATTGAGGCTTATAAATGAATCATAATGCATGGCATCATGCAGTTCAGGATAGATTAGATAACTTGGACGCTTTGTCATCTCTATTTCTCTCTCAAATTTGTCACAATATAGAAACTTGAGCTAGCTTAACGTGGGCATTGGATTCGTGTTATTCTGAACTCTATATCAAGAGTTTCAGATGATTTAGTGTAGACATGTCAAGGTTATCGGCCAGTTAATTTGATCATTCTAATCTGATCATTGATGCTCATTAAGTAAACGCTTATAAATGAATCACAATGCATGTCATCACGCATTTTTTGATAGATTGGATTACTTGGATACTTTTTCATGTCTTTTTGTCTCAAATTTTGTCACAATATAGAAAATTAAGATAGCTTAATGTGGGCTTTGGATTTCTGAGCTCTAAATCAAATGTTACGGACGATTTAGTGCACACATGTCAAGTTGATCAGGCAGTAAAAATGATCATTAAAAACAGATCATTGATGCTCATTGAGAAAAGGCTTATAAATAAAGCACAATGCATGGGATCACGCAGTTTTGGATAGATTGGTTTACTTGAACGTTTTATCGTACCCATTTTGTCTCAAATTTTGTCACAATATAGAAATTGAGCTAGCTTAACATGGGCATTGGATTTGTGTCATTCCGAGCTATAAATCAAAAGTTACGCACGATGTAGTTCAAACATGTCAAGTTGATCGACCAATTAAAATGATCATTTTGAACTGATCATTGATGATCATTGAGTACATGCATATAAATGAAGCACAATGCGTGCCATCACACAGTTTTGGATAGATTGGTTTAGTTGGACATTTTGTCTTATCTATTTATGTTTAAAATTTTGTCACAATATAGAAAATTAAACTAGCTTAACGTGGGTTTTGGTTTTGTGTCATTCAAAGCTTTAAATCAAAAGTTATGGATGATTTAGTTCGGATATGTCAAGTTGATCGACTAGTGAATGTGATCATTCTTACCTAATCATTGGTGCTCATTGAATAGAGGCTTATAAATGAATCATAATGCATGGCATCATGCAAATCGGGATAGATTGGAAAACCTGAACGCTTTGTCATTTCTTTTTCTGTCCCAGAATTTGTCACAAAATAGAAAATTGAGGTAGCTTAACGTGGGCATTAGATTCGTGTCATTCTAACCTATAATTCAAAAGTTGCGGACGATTTAATGCAGACATGTCAAGTTGATCGGCCAGTTCAAATGATCATTCTAAACTGATCACTGGTGCTAATAGAGTAAAGGCTTGTAAATGAAACACAATGCATGGCATCATGCATTTAGGCTAAGATTGGATTACTTGGATATTTTGTCGTATCTATTTTGGTCCCCAAATTTCTTACAATATATAAAATTGAGCTAGCTTAACGTAGGCATTGGATTCATGTAATTCGGAGGTATAAAAAAAAAGTTACGGATGATATATTACAGACATGTCAAGTTGATCGGCCAGTTAAAATGATCATTCTAAACTGATCATTGATGCGCATTGCGAAAAGGCTTATAAATGAAGCACAATACATGGCATCAAACAGTTTTGGATAAATTGGATTACTTGGACGGTTTGTTGAATATATTTCGGTCTCAAATTTTGTCCCAATATAGAAAATTGAGCTAGCTTAACGTGGGCTTTGGATTGGTGTCATTCTGAGCTCTAAATCCAAAATAACAGACAATTTAGTGCAGACATGTCAAGTTGATCGGCCAGTAAAAATGATCATTCTAAACTGATCATTGATGCTCATTGAGTAAGCGCTTATAAATGAATCACAATGCATGACATCTTGCAGTTTTGATAGATTTGATTACTTGGAGGATTTCTCGAAGCACTTTTAGTCTTAAATTTCATCACAATATAGAAAATTGAGCCAGCTTAATGTGAGCTTGTGATTTGTGTAATTCCGAGCTATTAATGAAAACTTACGGACGATTTAGTGTGGATATGTCAAGTTGATCGGCTAGTTGAAATGATCATTGGTGCTTATCGAGTAAAGGGTTATATATGAACCACAATGCATGGAATGACACAGTTTTGGAAAGATTGGATTACTTGGACACTTTTTCATGTCTATTTCTGTCTAAAATTTTGTCACAATATAGAAAATTGAGCTAGCTTAACATGGGCATTGGATTCGTGTCATTCTGAGCTATAAACAAAAAGTTACGGACGATATAGTGCAGACATGTCAAGTTTATCGGCCAGTTGAAATGATCATTCTAAATTGATCATTGATGCTCATTGGGTAAAGTCTTATAAATGAAGCACAATGCATGGCATCACACAGTTTTGTGTAGATTGGATTACTTGGACGCTTTGTCAATTTTATTTCTCTCTCAAATTTTATCACAATATAAAAAGTTGAGCTAGCTTAATTTGGGCAATGGATTCGTGTTATCATGAGCTAGAAATCAAAATTTTTGGACGATTTAGTGCAGACATGTCAAGTTGATCGGGTAGTTAAAATGATGCATTCTAAACTGATCATTGATGCTCATTGAATAGGCTTATAAATGAAGCACAATGCATTGCATCTTGCAGTTTTGGATCGATTGGATTTCTTGGACACTTTTTCATATCTATTTTTCTTGTATATAATTTTATCACAATATAGAAACTTGAGCTAGCTTAACGGGGGCTTTTGATTTATGTCATTTCTAGCTCTACATCAAAAGTTATGGACGATTTAGTGCAGACATGTCAAGTTGATCGGCCAATTAAAATGATCATTCTAAACTGATCATTGATGCTCATTGAGTAAAGGCTTATAAATGAAACACAATGCATGGCATCACGCAGTTTTGGATAGATTGGATTATTTGGAAGCTTTGGATTTGTTTCATTTTGAGCTCTAAATCAAAAATTACGGACAATTTAGTGCACACATCGCAAGTTGATCTGCCAGTAAAAATTATCATTCTAAACTTATCTTTGATGCTAATTGAGTAAAGGCTTATAAATGAAGCACAATGCATGGCATCACGCATTTTTGGGTAGATTGGATAACTTGGATACTTTTTCCTATCTATTTCAGTCTCAAATTTTGTCAGAATATAGAAAATTACGCTAGCTTAACATGTGGTTTGGATTTGTGTCATTCTGAGTTCAAAATCAAAACTTACGAATGATTTAGTGTAGAAATGTCAAGTTGATCGGCCACTTAAAATGATCATTGGTGCTCATTGATTAGCGGTTTATAAATGAAGCATAATGCATGGCGTCACGTACTTTGGATAGATGGGATAACCTGGACGCTTTGTCATATCTATTTCTATCTCCAAATTTGTGACACTATAGAAAATTGAGATAGCTTAACGTGGGCATTGGATTCGTGTCATTCTGTGCTATAATTCAAAAGTTACGGACGATTTAATGAAGACATGTCAAGTTGATGGGCCAGTTCAAATGATCATTCTAAGCTGATCACTGGTGCTCATAGAGTAAAGACTTATAAATGAAACACAATGCATGTCATCATGCATTTAGGGTAAGATTGGATTACTTGGATACTTTCTCGTATATTTTTCGGTCTTCAAATTTGTCACAATATAGAAAATTGAGCTAGCTTAACGTGGACATTGGATTCATGTCATTCAAAGGTATAAATCAAAAGTTATGGACAATATATTGTACACATGTGAAGTTGATCGGCCAGTTAAAATGATCATTCTAAACTGATCATTGATGCTCATTGAGTAAAGGATTATAAATGAAGCACAATGCATGGCATGAAGCAGTTTTGGATAGATTGGATTACTTGGATGCTTTGTCGAATCAATTTTTGTGTCAAATTTTGTCACAATATAGAAAATTGAGTTAGCTTAACGTGGGCTTTCGATTTGTGTCATTATGAGCTCTAAATCCAAAATTATGGACAATTTCGTGCACGCATGTCAAGTTGATCGGCCAGTAAAAATGATCATTCTAAACTGATCATTGATGCTCATTGAGTAAACGCTTATAAATGAAGCACAATGCATGACATGACACAGTTTTTGATAGATTTGATTACTTGGAGGATTTCTCAAAACACTTTTAGTCTTAAATTTCATCACAATATTGAAAATTGAGCTAGCATAATGTGGGTTTGTGATTTGTGTCATTCGGAGCTATAAATGAAAACTTACGGACGATTTAGTTCGGGCATGTCAAGTTGATCGGCTAGTTGAAATGATCATTCTTAACTGATCATTGATGCTCATTGAGTAAAGGGTTATAAATGAAGCACAATGCATGGAATGACGCAGCTTTGGAAAGATTAGATTATTTGGACGCTTTGTCGAATCTAATTCTATGTCAAATTTTTTCACAATATAGAAAATTGAGCTAGCTTAACGTGAGCTTTGGATTTGTGTCATTCTGAGTTATAAATCAAAAGTTATGAACGATTCAGTGCAGATATGTCAAGTTGATCGACCAGTTAAAATGATCATTGATGCTCATTGAGTGAAGGCTTATAAATGAATCACAATGCATGGCATCACGCGGTTTTGATTAGATTGGATTACTTGGACGCTCTGTCGTATCTATTTGTGTCTCAAATTTTGTCACAATATAGAAACTTAAGCTAGCTTAACATGGGCATCGGATTCGTGTCATTCTGAGTTCTAAATCAAAAGGACGATTTAGTGCAGACATGTCAAGTTGATCGACCAACTAATATGATCATTTTAAACTGATCATTGGTGCTCATTGAGTAAAGGCTTATAAATGAACAATAATGCAAGGCATCACGCTGTTTGGGATAGATTGTATACTTGGATGCTGTGTCATAACTATTTCTGTCTCAAAATTTGTAAAAATATAGAAAATTGAGCTAGCTTCACGTTCGCATTGGATTCGTGTCATTCTGAGCTATAAATCTAAAGTTACGGACAATTTAGTGCAAGCATAAAATCATCATTCTAATCTGATCATTGATGCTCATTGAGTAAAGGCTTATAAGTAAATCTCAATGCATGGAATCACACATTTTTTTATAGATTGGATTACTTGGACACTTTTTCATGTCTATTTCTAGCTCAAATTTTGTCACAATATAGAAAATTAAGCTAGCTTAACGTGGGATTTGGATTTGTTCCATTCTAAGCTCTAAATCAAATGTTACGGACGATTTAGTGCACACATGTCAAGTTGATCAGGCAGTAAAAATGATCATTATAAACAGATCATTGATGCTCATTGAGTAAAGGCTTATAAATAAAGCACAATGCGTGGGATCACACAGTTTTGGATAGATTGGTTTACTAGAACCCTTTATTGTACCCATTTTGTCTCAAATTTTGTCACAATATAGAAAACTGAGCTAGCTTAACATGGGCATTGGATTTGTGTCATTCCGAGCTATAAATCAAAAGTTACGGACAATGTAGTTCAAACATGTCAAGTTGATCGACCAGTTAAAATGATCATTTTGAACTGATCATTGATGATTATTGAGTACATGCTTATAAATGAAGCATAATGCGTGCCATCAAATGTTACGATACTTTTTCATTGATTGAATTACTTGGACACTTTTTCATGTCTATTTCTGTCTCAAATTTTGTCACAATATAGAAAATTAAGCTAGCTTAACGTGGGCTTTGGATTTGTGGCATTCTAAGCTCTAAATCAAATGTTACGGACGATTTAGTGCACTCATGTCAAGTTGATCAGGCAGTAAAAATGATCATTATAAACAGATCATTGATGCTCATTGAGTAAAGGCTTATAAATAAAGCACAATGCATGGGATCACGCAATTTTGGATAGATTGGTTTACTTGAACGCTTTATTGTACCCATTTTGTCTAAAATTTTGTCACAATATAGAAAATTGAGCTAGCTTAACGTGGGCATTGGATTTGTGTCATTCCGAGCTATAAATCAAAAGTTACGGACAATGTAGTTCAAACATGTCAAGTTGATCGACCAGTTAAAATGATCATTTAGAGCTGATCATTGATGATCATTGAGTACATGCTTATAAATGAAGCACAATGCGTGCCATCACACCGCTTTGGATATATTGGATTAGTTGAACATTTTGTCTTATCTATTTATGATTAAAATTTTGTCACAATATAGAAAATTAAACTAGCTTAACGTGGGTTTTGGTTTTGTGTCATTCAAAGCTTTAAATCGAAAGTTACGGATGATTTAGTTCGGATATGTCAAGTTGATCGGCCAGTAAATATGATCATTCTTAACTAATCATTGGTGCTCACTGAGTAGAGGCTTATAAATGAATCATAATGCATGGCATCATGCAGTTTGGGATAGATTGGATAACCTGAATGCTTTGTCATATCTATTTTTATCTCAGAATTTGTCACAAAATTGAAAATTGAGCTAGCTTAACGTGGGCATTGGATTCGTGTCATTCTAACCTATAATTCAAAAGTTACAGACGATTTAATGGAGACATGTCAAGTTGATCGGCTAGTTCAAATGATCATTCTAAACTGATCACTGGTGCTAATAGCGTAAAGGCTTATAAATGAAACACAATGCATGGCATCATTCATTTAGGGTAAGATTGGATTACTTGGATATTTTGTCGTATCTATTTTGCTCTCCAAATTTTTCACATTATAGAAAATTGAGCTAGCTTAACGTAGGCATTGGATTCGTGTCATTCGGAGGTATAAATCAAAAGTTACGGACGATATATTGCAGACATGTCAAGTTGATCGGCCAGTTAAAATGATAATTCTAAACTGATTATTGTTGCTCATTGAGTAAAGTCTTATAAATGAAGCACAATGCATGGCATCACGCAGTTTTGTGTAGATTTGATTCCTTGGACGCTTTGTCGATTTTATTTCTATCTCAAATTTTGTCACAATATAAAAAAATTGAGCTCGCTTAACTTGGGCAATGGATTCGTGCTATTATGAGCTATAAATCAAAAAATTTGGACGATTTAGTGCAGACATGTCAAGTTGATCGGGTAGTTAAAATGATCAATTCTAAACTGATCATTGATGCTCATTGAATAAGCTTATAAATGAAGCACAATGCATTGCATCTTGCAGTTTTGGATCGATTGGATTTCTTGGACACTTTTTTCATATCTATTTTTCTTGTCTATAATATTATCACAATATAGAAACTTGAGCTACCTTAACGGGGGTTTGGATTTATGTCATTTCTAGCTCTATATCAAAAGTTATGGACGATTTAGTGTAGACATGTCAAGTCAATCGGCCACTGAAAATGATCATTCTAAACTGATCATTGATGCTCATTGACTAAAGTTTATAAATGAAGCACAATGCATGGCATCACACAATTTTGGATAGATTGGATTCTTTGGACGCTTTGTCGAATCTATTTTTGTCTCAAATTTTGTCACAATATAGAAAATTGAGATAGCTTAACGTGGGCTTTGGATTTGTGTCATTTTGATCTCAAAATCCAAAATTATGGACAATTTAGTGCACACATGTCAAGTTGATCGGCCAGTAAAAATTGTCATTCTAAACCGATCATTGATGCTCATTGAGTAAAGGCTTATAAATGAAGCACAATGCATGGCATCACGCATTTTTGGGTAGATTGGATAACTTGGATACTTTTTCCTATCTATTTCAGTGTCAAATTTTTTCAGAATATAGAAAATTACGCTAGCTTAACGTGGGGTTTGGATTTGTGTCATTCTGAGTTCAAAATCAAAAGTTACGAACGATTTAGTGTAGAAATGTCGAGTTGATTGGCCAGTTAAAATGATCATTGGTGCTCATTGATTAGCGGCTTATAAATGAAGCATAATGCATGACATCGCCTACTTTGGATAGATGGGATAACCTGGACGCTTTGTTGTATCTAATTCTCTCTCAAAATTTTTGACAGTATAGAAAACTGAAATAGCTTAACATTGGCATTGGATTCGTGCCATTCTGAGCTATAATTCAAAAGTTAAGGACGATTTAATGCAAACATGTCAAGTTGATGGGCCAGTTCAAATGATCATTATAAGCTGATCACTGGTGCTCATAGAGAACACTTATAAATGAAACACAATGCATGTCATCATGCATTTAGGGTAAGATTGGATTACTTCGATACTTTGTCGTATATGTTTTGGTCGTCAAATTTGTCACAATATAGAAAATTGAGCTAGTTTAACGTGGACATTGGATTCGTGTCGTTCAGAGGTATATATCAAAAGTTATGGACGATATATTGTAGACAAGTCAAGTTGATCGGCCAGTTAAAATGATCATTCTAAACTGATCAATGATGCGCATTGCGAAAAGGCTTATAAATGAAGCACAATACATGGCATCAAACAGTTTTGGATAAATTGGATTACTTGGACGGTTTGTTGAATCTATTTCGGTCTCTAATTTTGTCCCAATATAGAAAATTGACCTAGCTTAACGTGGGCTTTGGATTTGTGTCATTCTGAGCTCTAAATCCAAAATAACAGACAATTTAGTGCAGACATGTTAAGTTGATCGGCCAGTAAAAATGATCATTCTAAACTGATCGTTGATGCTCATTGAGTAAGCGCTTATAAATGAATCACAATGCATGACATCTTGCAGTTTTGATAGATTTGATTACTTGGAGGATTTCTCGAAGCACTTTTAGTCTTACATTTCATCACAATATAGAAAATTGAGCCAGCTTAATGTGAGCTTGTGATTTGTGTAATTCCGAGCTATTAATGAAAACTTACGGACGATTTAGTGTGGACATGTCAAGTTGATCGGCTAGTTGAAATGATCATTGGTGCTTATTGAGTAAAGGGTTATATATGAACCACAATGCATGGAATGACACAGTTTTGGAAAGATTGGATTACTTGGACACTTTTTCATGTCTATTTCTGTCTAAAATTTTGTCACAACATAGAAAATTGAGCTAGCTTAACATGGGCATTGGATTCGTGTCATTCTGAGCTATAAACAAAAAGTTACGGACGATATAGTGCAGACATGTCAAGTTTATCGGCCAGTTGAAATGATCATTCTAAATTGATCATTGATGCTCATTGGGTAAAGTCTTATAAATGAAGCACAATGCATGGCATCACGCAGTTTTGTGTAGATTGGATTACTTGGACGCTTTGTCGATTTTATTTCTCTCTCAAATTTTATCACAATATAAAAAAATTGAGCTAGCTTAATTTGGGCAATGGATTCGTGTTATCATGAGCTAGAAATCAAAATTTTCGGACGATTTAGTGCAGACATGTCAAGTTGATCGGGTAGTTAAAATGATGCATTCTAAACTGATCATTGATGCTCATTGAATAGGCTTATAAATGAAGCACAATGCATTGCATCTTGCAGTTTTGGATCGATTGGATTTCTTGGACACTTTTTCATATCTATTTTTCTTGTCTATAATTTTATCACAATATAGAAACTTGAGCTAGCTTAACGGGGCTTTTGATTTATGTCATTTCTAGCTTAACGGACGATTTAATGCAGACATGTCAAGTTGATGGGCCAGTTCAAATGATCATTCTAAGCTGATCACTGGTTCTCATAGAGTAAAGACTTATAAATGAAACACAATGCATGTCATCATGCATTTAGGGTAAGATTGGATTACTTGGATACTTTCTCATATATTTTTCGGTCTTCAAATTTGTCACAATATAGAAAATTGAGCTAGCTTAATGTGGACATTGGATTCATGTCATTCAAAGGTATAAATCAAAAGTTATGGACAATATATTGTACACATGTCAAGTTGATCGGCCAGTTAAAATGATCATTCTAAACTGATCATTGATGCTCATTGAGTAAATGCTTATAAATGAAGCACAATGCATGGCATGAAGCTGTTTTGGATAGATTGGATTACTTGGATGCTTTGTCGAATCAATATTTGTGTCAAATTTTGTCACAATATAGAAAATTGAGTTAGCTTAACGTGGGCTTTGGATTTGTGTCATTCTGAGCTCTAAATCCAAAATTACGGAAAATTTCGTGCACGCATGTCAAGTTGATCGGCCAGTAAAAATTATCATTCTAAACTGATCATTGATGCTCATTGAGTAAACGCTTATAAATGAAGCACAATGCTTGACATCACACAGTTTTTGATAGATTTGATTACTTGGAGGATTTGTCAAAGCACTTTTAGTCTTAAACTTCATCACAATATTGAAAATTGAGCTAGCATAATGTGGGTTTGTGATTTGTGTCATTCGGAGCTATAAATGAAAACTTACAGACGATTTAGTTCGGGCATGTCAAGTTGATCGGCTAGTTGAAATGATCATTCTTAACTGATCATTGATGCTCATTGATTAAAGGGTTATAAATGAAGCACAATGCATGGAATGACGCAGCTTTGGAAAGATTAGATTATTTGGATGCTTTGTCGAATCTAATTCTATGTCAAATTTTTTCACAATATAGAAAATTGAGCTAGCTTAACGTGAGCTTTGGATTTGTGTCATTCTGAGTTATAAATCAAAAGTTATGAACAATTTAGTGCAGATATGTCAAGTTGATCGACCAGTTAAAATGATCATTTTAAACTGATCATTGATGCTCATTGAGTGAAGGCTTATAAATGAATCACAATGCATGTCATCACGCGGTTTTGATTAGATTGGATTACTTGGACGCTCTGTCATATCTATTTGTGTCTCAAATTTTGTCACAATATAGAAACTTAAGCTAGCTTAACATGGGCATCGGATTCGTGTCATTCTGAGTTCTAAATCAAAAGGACGATTTAGTGCAGACATGTCAAGTTGATCGACCAACTAATATGATCATTTTAAACTGATCATCGGTGCTCATTGAGTAAAGGCTTATAAATGAATGATAATGCAAGGCATCACGCTGTTTGGGATAGATTGTATACTTGGATGCTGTGTCATTACTATTTCTGTCTCAAAATTTGTGACAATATAGAAAATTGAGCTAGCTTCACGTTGGCATTGGATTCGTGTCATTCTGAGCTATAAATCTAAAGTTACGGACAATTTAGTGCAAGCATAAAATGATCATTCTAATCTGATCATTGATGCTCATTGAGTAAAGGCTTATAAGTAAATCTCAATGCATGGAATCACACATTTTTTTATAGATTGGATTACTTGGACACTTTTTCATGTCTATTTCTATCTCAAATTTTGTCACAATATAGAAAATTAAGCTAGCTTAACGTGGGCTTTGGATTTGTTCCATTCTAAGCTCTGAATCAAATGTTACGGACGATTTAGTGCACACATGTCAAGTTGATCAGGCAGTAAAAATGATCATTATAAACAGATCATTGATGCTCATTGAGTAAAGGCTTATAAATAAAGCACAATGCGTGGGATCACGCAGTTTTGGATAGATTGGTTTACTAGAACCCTTTATTGTACCCATTTTGTCACAATATAGAAAATTGAGCTAGCTTAACATCGGCATTGGATTTGTGTCATTCCGAGCTATAAATCAAAAGTTACGGACAATGTAGTTCAAACATGTCAAGTTGATCGACCAGTTAAAATGATCATTTTGAACTGATCATTGATGATCATTGAGTACATGCTTATAAATGAAGCATAATGTGTGCCATCAAATGTTACGATACTTTTTCATTGATTGGATTACTTGGACACTTTTTCATGTCTATTTCTGTCTCAAAGTTTGTCACAAAATAGAAAATTGAGCTAGCTTAACGTAGGCATTGGATTCGTGTCATTCTAACCTATAATTCAAAAGTTACGGACGATTTAATGGAGACATGTCAAGTTGATCGGCCAGTTCAAATGATCATTCTAAACTGATCACTGGTGCTAATAGTGTAAAGGCTTATAAATTAAACACAATGCATGGCATCATTCATTTAGGGTAAGATTGGATTACTTGGATATTTTGTCGTATCTATTTTGCTCTCCAAATTTTTCACATTATAGAAATTTGAGCTAGCTTAACGTAGGCATTGGATTCGTGTCATTCGGAGGTATAAATCAAAAGTTACGGACGATATATTGCAGACATGTCAAGTTGATCGGCCAGTTAAAATGATAATTCTAAACTGATCATTGTTGCTCATTGAGTAAAGTCTTATAAATGAAGGACAATGCATGGCATCACGCAGTTTTGTGTAGATTGGATTCCTTGGACGCTTTGTCAATTTTATTTCTATCAAATTTTGTCACAATATAAAAAAATTGAGCTTGCTTAACTTGGGCAATGGCTTCGTGCTATTATGAGCTATAAATCAAAAAATTTGGACGATTTAGTGCAAACATGTCAAGTTGATCGGGTAGTTAATATGATTGATTCTAAACTGATCATTCATGCTCATTGAATAAGCTTATAAATGAAGCACAATGCATTGCATCTTGCAGTTTTGGATCGATTGGATTTCTTGGACACTTTTTTCATATCTATTTTTCTTGTCTATAATATTATCACAATATAGAAACTTGAGCTACCTTAACGGGGGCTTTGGATTTATGTCATTTCTAGCTCTATATCAAAAGTTATGGACGATTTATTGTAGACATGTCAAGTCAATCGACCTCTGAAGAATGATCATTCAAAACTGATCATTGATGCTCATTGACTACAGTTTATAAATGAAGCACAATACATGGCATCACACAATTTTGGATAGATTGGATTATTTGGACGCTTTGTCGAATCTATTTTTGTCTCAAATTTTGTCACAATATAGAAAATTGAGATAGCTTAACGTGAGCTTTGGATTTGTGTCATTTTGATCTCTAAATCCAAAATTATGGACAATTTAGTGCACACATGTCAAGTTGATCGGCCAGTAAAAATTATCATTGTAAACTGATCATTGATGCTCATTGAGTAAAGGCTTATAAATGAAGCACAATGCGTGGCATCACGCATTTTTGGGTAGATTGGATAACTTGGATACTTTTTCCTATCTATTTCAGTCTCAAATTTTGTCAGAATATAGAAAATTATGCTAGCTTAACGTGGGGTTTGGATTTGTGTCATTCTGAGTTCAAAATCAAAAGTTACGAACGATTTAGTGTAGAAATGTCAAGTTGATCGGCCAGTTAAAATGATCATTGGTGCTCATTGATTAGCGGCTTATAAATGAAGCATAATGCATGACATCGCCTACTTTGGATAGATGGGATAACCTGGACGCTTTGTTGTATCTATTCCTCTCTCAAAATTTTTGACAGTATAGAAAACTGAAATAGCTTAACGTTGGCATTGGATTTGTGCCATTCTGAGCTATAATTCAAAAGTTAAGGACGATTTAATGCAAACATGTCAAGTTGATGGGCCAGTTCAAATGATCATTATAAGCTGATCACTGGTGCTCATAGAGTAAACACTTATAAATGAAACACAATGCATGTCATCATGCATTTAGGGTAAGATTGGATTACTTGGATAGTTTGTCATATATTTTTTGGTCGTCAAATTTGTCACAATATAGAAAATTGAGCTGGCTTAACGTGGACATTGGATTCCTGTCGTTCAGAGGTATATATCAAAAGTTATGGACGATAAATGATCATTCTAAACTGATCATTGATGCTCATTGAGTAAAGGCTTATAAATGAAGCACAATGCATGGCATCAAGCAGTTTTGGATAGATTGGATTACTTGGACGCTTTGTCGAATTTATTTCTGTCTCAAAGTTTGTCACAATATATAAAATTGAGTTAGCTTAACTTGGGCTTTGGATTTGTATCATTCTGAGCTCTAAATCCAAAATTACGGACAATTTAGTGCATGCATGTCAAGTTGACCGGCCAGTAAAAATGATCATTCTAAACTGATCATTGATGCTCATTGAGTAAACGCTTATAAATGAAGCACAATGCATGACATCATATATTTTTTGATAGATTTGATTACTTGGAGGATTTGTCGAAGCACTTTTAGTCTTAAATTTCATCACAATATTGAAAATTGAGCTAGCATAATGTGGGCTTGTGATTTGTGTCATTCCGAGCTATAAATGAAAACTTGCTGACGATTTAGTGCGTACATGTCAAGTTGATCGGCTAGTTGAAATGATCATTCTTATCTGATCATTGATACTCATTGAGTAAAGGGTTATAAATGAAGCACAATGCATGGAATGACGCAGTTTTGGAAAGATTAGATTATTTGGACACTTTGTCGAATCTAATTCTATCTCAAATGTTTTCACAATATAGGAAATTTAGCTAGCTTAACGTGAGCTTTGAATTTGTGTCATTCTGAGCTCTAAATCCAAAGTTATGGACATTCTGGTGCAGACATGTCAAGTTGATCGGCTAGTTAAAATGATCATTCTAAACTGATCATTAATGCTCATTGAGTAAAGGCTTATTAATGAAGCACAATGCATGTCATGACGCAGTTTTGGATAGATTGGATTACTTGTACACTTTGTCGAATCTATTTTTGCCTAAAATTTTGGTCACAAAATAGAAAACTGAGCTAGCTTTACGTGGGCATTGGATTCGTGTCATTCGGAGCTATAAATAAAACGTTACAGAAAATATAGTGCAGACATGTCAAGTTGATCAGCCAGTTAAAATGATCATTATAAACTGATCATTGATGTTCATTGAGTAAAGGCTTATAAATGAAGCACAATGCATGGCATCACGCAGTTTTGCATAGATTGGATTACTTGGACGCTTAGTCGATTCTATTTTCTCACAATATAAAAAATTAAGCTAGCTTAACTTGGGCAATGGATTTGTGTCATTATGAGCTATAAGTCAAATGTTTAGGACGATTTAGTGCAAATATGTCAAGTTGATTGGCTAGTTAAAATGATCCAGTCTAAACTGATCATTGATGCTCATTGAGTAAAGGCTTATAAATGAAGCACAATGCATGTCGTCATGCAGTTTTGGATCAATTGGATTTCTTGGACACTTTGTCATATCTATTTTTCTTGTATATAATTTTGTCACAATATAGAAACTTGGGCTAGCTTAACATGGGCTTTGGAGTTATGTCATTTTGAAATCTAAATCAAAAGTTATGGACGATTTAGTGTAGACATGTCAAGTCAATAGGCTAGTTAAAATGATCATTCTAAAGCGATAATTAATGCTCATTGAGTAAAGGCTTATAAATGAAGCACAATGCATGGCAAGACACAATTTTGGAAAGATTGGATTACTTAGACGCTTTGTCGAATGTATTTCTGTCTCAAATTTTGTCCCAATATAAAAACTTTAGCTAGCTTAACATGGGCATTGGATTCGTGTCATTCTGAATTATAAAAAAAAGTTACGGACAATATATTGTAGACATATCAAGTTGATCGGCCAATTAAAATGATCATTGTAAACTGATCATTGATGCTCATTGAGTAAAGGCTTATAAATGAAGCATAATGAATGGCATGACGCAGTTTTTGATAGATTTGATTACTTGGAGGATTTCTGGAAGTAGTTTTAGTCGTAAATTTTATTACAATATACAAAATCTAGCTAGTTTAAAGTGGGATTTGGATTTGTCTCATTCCGAACTCTAAATCAAAAGTTACGGACGATTTAATCGAATCTATTTTTGTCTCAAATTTTGTAATAATATAGAAAATTGAGTTAGATTAACGTGGGCATTGGATTCTTGTCATTCGGAGTTATAAATCAAAAGTTACGTACGATATTGTGCAGACATGTCAAGTTGATCGGGCAATTAAAATGATCATTCTAAATTGATCATTGATGCTCATTGAGTAAAGGATTAAAAATGAAACACAAGGCATGGCATTAAGCAGTTTTGTATAGATTGGATTACTTGGACACTTTTTTGAATCTATTTCTGTCTCAAATTTTGTCACAATATAGAAAATTGAAGTAGGTTAACGTGGGCTTTGGATTTGTGTCATTCTGAGCTCTAAATCAAAAGGTACGGATAATTTAGTGCAGACACGTCAAATTGATTGGCCAGTTAGATTGATCATTCTAAACTGATCGTTGATGCTCATTGAGTAAATGCTTATAAATAAAGCACAATGCATGGCATGACAAGGTTTTGGATAGATTGGATTACTTGGATGCTTTGTCGAATCTATTTCTCTATCAAATTTTGCCACAATATAGAAAATTGAGCTAGGTTAACGTGGGCTTTGGTTTCGAGACATTCTGAGCTCCAAATAAAAGTTATAGATGATTTAGTGAGGACATGTCAAGTTGATCGGCCTGTTAAATGACCATTCTAAACTAATCATTGATGCTCATTGAGTTAAGGCTTATAAATAAAGCATAATGCATGGCATGACGCTGTTTTGGATAGATTAGATTACTTGGATGCTTTGTCGAATCCATTCATGTCACAAATTTTGTCAAAGTAAAGAAAATTGAGCTAGGTTAACGTGGGCTTTGGATTTGTGTCATTCTGAGCTCTAAATCAAAAGTTACGGATGATTTAGTGCAGACATGTCAAATTGATTGGCCAATTAGATTGATCATTCTAAACTGATCGTTGATGCTCATTGAGTAAATGCTTATAAATAAAGCACAATGCATGGCATGACAAGGTTTTGGATAGATTGGATTACTTGGATGCTTTGTCTAATCTATTTCTTTATCAAATTTTGCCACAATATAGAAAATTGAGCTAGGTTAACGTGGGCTTTGGTTTTGAGACATTCTGAGCTCTAAATCAAAAGTTATAGATGATTTAGTGAGGAAATGTCAAGTTGATCGGCCTGTTAAAATGATCATTCTAAACTAATCATTGATGCTCATTGACTTAAGGCTTATAACTAAAGCATAATGCATGGCATGACGCAGTTTTTGATAGATTGGATTACTTGGATGCTTTGTCGAATCTATTCATGTCTCAAATTTTGTCAAAGTAAAGAAAATTAAGCTAGGTTAATGTGGGCTTTGGATTTCTGTCATTCTGAGCTCGAAATCAAAAGTTACGAATGATTTGTGCAAACATGTCAAGTTGATCGGCTAGTTATAATGATAATTTTAAACTGATCATTGATGCTCATGGAGTAAGGCTTATAAATAAAGAACAATGCATGGCATGACGCAGTTTTGGATAGATTGGATTACTTGGACGCTTTGTCGAATCTATTTATGTCTCAAATTTTGTCACAATATAGAAAAGTGAACTAGCTTAACGTGTGCTTTTGATTTGTGTCGTTTTGAGTTCTAAATCTACAGTTACATACAATTTAATGCAAACATGTCAAGTTGATCGACCTATTAAAATAAACATTCTAAATTGATCATTGATGCTCATTAAGTAAAGACTTACTAATGGAGCACAATGCATGGCAAGACATAGTTTTGGATAGATTGGATTACTTGGACGATTTTTCGAATCAATTTCTATCTCAAATTATGTCACAATATATAAAATTTAGCGAGGTTAACCTGGGCTATGGATTTGTGTCATTCTGAGGTCTAAATCAAAATTTACGGATTATTTAGTTCGGACATGTCAAGTTGATCGGCCAGTTAAAATGATTATTTTAAACTGATCATTGATGCTCATTGAGTAAAGGCTTATAAATGAGGTAGAATGCATGACATGACGCAGTTTTAAATAAATTGGATTACTTGTCACTTTGTCGAATCTATTTATGTCTCAAATTTTGTCACAATATAGAATATTGAGCTATGTTAACGTGGGCTTTGGATTTGTGTTATTCTTAGCTCTAAATCAAAAGTTACGGACAATTTAGTGCGGAAATATCAAGTTGATTGGCCAGTTAAAATGATCATTCTAAACTGATCATTGATGCGCATTGAGCACAATGCATGGCATATGCAGTTTTGGATAGATTGGATTACTTGGAAAAGTTCACGGACGATTTATTTAGTGCGGAAATAATGTTTGATTGGCCAGTTAAAATGATCATTCTAAACTGATCATTGATGCGCATTGAGTAAATGCTTATAAATAAAGCACAATGCATGGCATGACAGTTTTGGATAGATTGGATTACTTGGACGCTTTGTCGAGCCTATTTCTGTTATGGGCAAATTCTGTCAAATCAAAAGTTATAGATGATTTAGTGAAAAATGTCAAGTTGATCGGCCAGTTAAAATGATCATTCTAAACTAATCATTGATGCTTCATTGAGTAAAGGCTTATAAATAAAGCACAATGCATGGCATGACGCTGTTTTGGATAGATTGGATTACTTGGACGCTTTTTCGAATCTATTTATGTCTCAAATTTTGTCAAATAAAGAAAATTGAGCTAGGTTAACGTGGGCTTTGGATTTGTGTCATTCTGAGCTCTAAATCAAAAGTTACGGATGATTTAGTGCAGACATGTCAAATTGATTGGCGCAATTACGATCGTTGATGCTCATTGAGTAAATGCTTATAAATAAAGCACAATGCATGGCATGACAAGGTTTTGGATAGATTGGATTACTTGGATGCTTTGTCGAATCTATTTCTGTATCAAATTTTGCCACAATATAGAAAATTGAGCTAGGTTAACGTGGGCTTTGGTTTTGAGACATTCTGAGCTCTAAATCAAAAGTTATAGATGATTTAGTGAGGAAATGTCAAGTTGATCGGCCTGTTAAATGATCATTCTAAACTAATCATTGATGCTCATTGAGTTAAGGCTTATAAATAAAGCATAATGCATGGCATGACGCTGTTTTGGATAGATTGGATTACTTGGATGCTTTGTCGAATCTATTCATGTCTCAAATTTTGTCAAAGTAAAGAAAATTGAGCTAGGTTAACGTGGGCTTTGCAATTTTGTCATTCTGAGCTCTAAATCAAAAGTTACGGATGTTTTAGTGCAAACATGTCAAGTTGATCGGCAAGTTATAATGATAATTTTAAACTGATCATTGATGCTCATGGAGTAAAGGCTTATAAATAAAGAACAATGCATGGCATGACGCAGTTTTGGATAGATTGGATTACTTGGACGCTTTGTCGAATCTATTTATGTCTCAAATTTTGTCACAATATAGAAAAGTGAACTAGCTTAACGTGTGCTTTTGATTTGTGTCGTTTTGAGTTCTAAATCTACAGTTACATACAATTTAATGCAAACATGTCAAGTTGATCGACCTATTAAAATAAACATTCTAAATTGATCATTGATGCTCATTAAGTAAAGACTTACTAATGGAGCACAATGCATGGCAAGACACAGTTTTGGATAGATTGGATTACTTGGACGATTTTTCGAATCAATTTCTATCTCAAATTATGTCACAATATAGAAAATTTAGCGAGGTTAACCTGGGCTATGGATTTGTGTCATTCTGAGGTCTAAATCAAAATT
This sequence comes from Pugionium cornutum, assembly GCA_018901935.1. Taxonomy (NCBI): domain Eukaryota; kingdom Viridiplantae; phylum Streptophyta; class Magnoliopsida; order Brassicales; family Brassicaceae; genus Pugionium; species Pugionium cornutum. The sequence continues at coordinate 27,160,354 of CM032157.1, read as the reverse complement.
TACGGATTATTTAGTGCGGACATGTCAAGTTGATCGGCCAGTTAAAATGATTATTTTAAACTGATCATTGATGCTCATTGAGTAAAGGCTTATAAATGAGGTAGAATGCATGACATGACGCAGTTTTAAATAGATTGGATTACTTGGACACTTTGTCGAATCTATTTATGTCTCAAATTTTGTCACAATATAGAATATTGAGCTATGTTAACGTGGGCTTTGGATTTGTGTTATTCTTAGCTCTAAATCAAAAGTTACGGACAATTTAGTGCGGAAATATCAAGTTGATTGGCCAGTTAAAATGATCATTCTAAACTGATCATTGATGCGCATTGAGTAAATGCTTAGAAATAGAGCACAATGCATGGCATGATGCAGTTTTGGATAGATTGGATTACTTGGACGCTTTGTCGAGCCTATTTCTGTATCAAATATTGTCAAAAGTTATAGACGATTTAGTGAAAAAATGTCAAGTTGACCGGCCATATAAAATGATCATTCTAAACTAATCATTGATGCTTATTGAGTAAAGGGTTGTAAATAAAGCACAATGCATGGCATGACGCAATTTTGGGTATATTGGATTACTTGGACGCATTGTCGAATCTATTTATGTCTCAAAAAATTTTAATATACAAAATATTGAGCTACGTTAACGTGGGCTTTGGATTTCTGTCATTCTGAGATCTAAATCAAAAGTTATGGATGATTTAGTGCAAACATATCAAGTTGATCGGCCAGTTAAAATGATCATTTTAAACTGATTATTGATGTTCATTGAGTAAATTCTTATAAATAAAGAACAATGCATGGCATGACGTAGTTTTTCGATAGATTGGATTATTTGGACGCTTTGTCGAATCAATTTCTATCTCAATTTTTGTCACGATATAGAAAATCGAACTAGCTTAACGTGGGTTTTGGATTTGTGTCATTTTGAGTTCTAAATCTAAAGTTACAGACAATTTAGTGTAGACGTGTCAAGTTAATTGACGTGCTAAAATAATCATTCTAAATTGATCATTGATGCTCATTGAGTAAATGCTTACTAATGAAGCACAATGCATGGCAAGACACTGTTTTGGATAGATTGGATTACTTGGACACTTTGTCGAATCTATTTCTGTCTCAAATTATGTCACAATATAGAAAATTGAGGTACGTTAACGTGGGCTTTGGATTTGTGTTATTCTGAACTCTAAATCAAAAGTTACGGATGATTTAGTGCAGACATGTCAAATTGATTGGCCAGTTAGATTGATCATTCTAAACTGATCATTGATGCTCATTGAGTAAATGCTTATAAATAAAGCACAATGCATGGCATGACAAGGTTTTGGATAGATTGGATTACTTGGATGCTTTGTCGAATCTATTTCTGTATCAAATTTTGCCACAATATAGAAAATTGAGCTAGGTTAACGTGGGCTTTGGTTTTGAGACATTCTGAGCTCTAAATCAAAAGTTATAGATGATTTAGTGAGGAAATGTCAAGTTGATTGGCCTATTAAATGATCATTCTAAACTAATCATTGATGCTCATTGAGTTAAGGCTTATAAATAAAGCATAATGCATGGCATGACGCTGTTTTGGATAGATTGGATTACTTGGATGCTTTGTCGAATCTATTCATGTCTCAAATTTTGTCAAAGTAAAGAAAATTGAGCTAGGTTAACGTGGGCTTTGCATTTTTGTCATTCTGAGCTTTAAATCAAAAGTTACGGATGTTTTAGTGCAAACATGTCAAGTTGATCGGCAAGTTATAATGATAATTTTAAACTGATCATTGATGCTCATGGAGTAAAGGCTTATAAATAAAGAACAATGCATGGCATGACGCAGTTTTGGATAGATTGGATTACTTGGACGCTTTGTCGAATCTATTTATGTCTCAAATTTTGTCACAATATAGAAAAGTGAACTAGCTTAACGTGTGCTTTTGATTTGTCCCTTTTTGAGTTCTAAATCTACAGTTACATACAATTTAATGCAAACATGTCAAGTTGATCGACCTATTAAAATAAACATTCTAAATTGATCATTGATGCTCATTAAGAAAAGACTTACTAATGGAGCACAATGCATGGCAAGACACGGTTTTGGATAGATTGGATTACTTGGACGATTTTTCGAATCAATTTCTATCTCAAATTATGTCACAATATAGAAAATTGAGCGAGGTTAACCTGGGCTATGGATTTGTGTCATTCTGAGGTCTAAATCAAAATTTACGGATGATTTAGTGCGGACATGTCAAGTTGATCGGCCAGTTAAAATGATTATTTTAAACTGATCATTGATGCTCATTGAGTAAAGGCTTATAAATGAGGTAGAATGCATGACATGACACAGTTTTAAATAGATTGGATTACTTAGACGCTTTGTCGAATCTATTTTGGTCTCAAATTTTGTCACAATATAGAATATTGAGCTATGTTAACATGGGCTTTGGATTTGTATTTTTCTTAGCTGTAAATTAAAAGTTACGGACGCTTTAGTGCGGAAATATCAAGTTGATTGGCCAGTTAAAATGATCATTCTAAACTGATCATTGATGCTCATTAAGTAAATGCTTAGAAATAAAGCATAATGCAAGGCATGATGCAGTTTTGGATAGATTGGATTACTTGGACGCTTTGTCGAGCCTATTTCTGTATCAAATATTGTCAAAAGTTGTAGACGATTTAGTGAAAAAATGTCAAGTTGATCGGCCATATAAAATGATCATTCTAAACTAATCATTGATGCTTATTGAGTAAAGGGTTATAAATAAAGCACAATGCATGGCATGACGCTATTTTGGATAGATTGGATTACTTGGACGCTTTGTCGAATCTATTTATGTCTCAAAAAATTTCAATATACGAAAAAGTGTGCTACGTTAACGTGGGCTTTGGATTTGTGTCATTCCGAGCTCTAAATCAAAAGTTATGGATGATTTAGTGCAAACATATCAAGTTGATCGGCCAGTTAAAATGATCATTTTAAACTGATTATTGATGCTCTTCGAGTAAATTCTTATAAATATAGAACAATGCATGGCAAGACGTAGTTTTTGATAGATTGGATTATTTGGACGCTTTATCAAATCTATTTATGTCTCAAATTTGTCACGATATAGAAAATTGAACTAGCTTAACGTGGGTTTTTGATTTGTGTCATTATGAGTACTAAATCTAAAGTTACAGACAATTTAGTGCAGACATGTCAAGTTAATTGACGTGCTAAAATAATCATTCTAAATTGATAATTGATGCTCATTGAGTAAATGCTTACTAATGAAGCACAATGCATGGAAAGATACTGTTTTGGATAGATTGGATTACTTGGACGCTTTGTCGAATCTATTGCTGTCTCAAATTATGTCACAATATAGAAAATTGAGGTAGGTTAACGTGGGCTTTGGATTTGTGTCATTCTGAGCTCTAAATCAAAAGTTACGGATGATTTAGTGCAGACATGTCAAATTGATTGGCCAATTAGATTGATCATTCTAAACTGATCGTTGATGCTCATTGAGTAAATGCTTATATATAAAGCACAATGCATGGCATGACATGGTTTTGGATAGATTGGATTACTTGGATGCTTTGTCGAATCTATTTCTGTATCAAATTTTGTCACAATATAGAAAATTCAGCTAGGTTAACGTGGGCTTTGGTTTTGAGACATTCTGAGCTCTAAATCAAAAGTTATAGATGATTTAGTGAGGAAATGTCAAGTCGATCGGCCTGTTAACTGATCATTCTAAACTAATCATTGATGCTCATTGAGTTAAGGCTTATAAATAAAGCATAATGCATGTCATGACGCTGTTTTGGATAGATTAGATTACTTGGATGCTTTGTCGAATCTATTCATATCTCAAATTTTGTCAAAGTAAAGAAAATTGAGCTAGGTTAACGTGGGCTTTGGATTTGTGCCATTCTGAGCTCTAAATAAAAAGTTACGGATGATTTAGTGCAAACATGTCAAGTTGATCGGCTAGTTATAATGATAATTTTAAACTGATCATTGATGCTCATGGAGTAAAGGCTTATAAATAAAGAACAATGCATGGCATGACGCAGTTTTGGATAGATTGGATTACTTGGATGCTGTGTCGAATCTATTTTTGTCTCAAATTTTGTCACAATATAGAAAAGTGAACTAGCTTAACGTGTGTTTTTGATTTGTGTCGTTTTGAGTTCTAAATCTACAGTTACATACAATTAAGTGCAAACATGTCAAGTTGATCGACCTGTTAAAATAAACATTCTAAATTGATCATTGATGCTCATTAAGTAAAGACTTACTAATGGAGCACAATGCATGGCAAGACACAGTTTTGGATAGATTGGATTACTTGGACGATTTTTCGAATCAATTTCTATCTCAAATTATGTCACAATATAGAAAATTGAGCGAGGTTAACCTGGGCTATGGATTTGTGTCATTCGGAGCTCTAAATCAAAATTTATGGACGATTTAGTGCCGACATGTCAAGTTGATCGGCCAGTTAAAATGATTATTTTAAACCGATCTTTGATGCTCATTGAGTAAAGGGTTATAAATGAGGTAGAACGCATGACATGACGCAGTTTTAAATAGATTGGATTACTTGGACGCTTTGTCGAATCTATTTCTGTCTCAAATTTTGTCACAATATAGAAAAGTAAACTAGCTTAACATGTGCTTTTGATTTGTTTCTTTTTGAGTTCTAAATCTACAGTTACATACAATTTAATGCAAACATGTCAAGTTCATCGACCTATTAAAATAAACATTCTAAATTGATCATTGATGCTCATTAAGTAAAGACTTACTAATGGAGCACAATGCATGGCAAGACACAGTTTTGGATAGATTGGATTACTTGGACGATTTTTTGAATCAATTTCTATCTCAAATTATGTCACAATATAGAAAATTGAGCGAGGTTAACTTGGGCTATGGATTTGTGTCATTCTGAGGTCTTAATCAAAATTTACGGACGATTTAGTGCGGACATGTCAAGTTGATCGGCCAGTTAAAATGATTATTTTAAACTGATCATTGATGCTCATTGAGTAAAGGCTTATAAATGAGGTAGAATGCATGACATGACGCAGTTTTAAATAGATTGGATTACTTGGATGCTTTGTCGAATCTATTTCTGTCTCAAATTTTGTCACAATATAGAATATTGAGCTATGTTAACGTGGGCTTTGGATTTGTATTTTTCTTAGCTCTAAATTAAAAGTTACGGACGCTTTAGTGCGGAAATGTCAAGTTGATTGGCCAGTTAAAATGATCATTCTAAACTGATCATTGATGCTCATTGAGTAAATGCATAGAAATAAAGCACAATGCAAGGCATGATGCAGTTTTGGATAGATTGGATTACTTGGACGCTTTGTCGAGCCTATTTTTGTATCAAATATTGTCAAAAGTTATAGACGATTTAGTGAAAAAATGTCAAGTTGATCGGCCATATAAAATGATCATTCTAAACTAATCATTGATGCTTATTGAGTAAAGGGTTATAAATAAAGCACAATGCATGGCATGACGCTATTTTGGATAGATTGGATTACTTGGACGCTTTGTTGAATCTATTTATGTCTCAAAAAATTTCAATATACGAAAAAGTGTGCTACGTTAACGTGGGCTTTGGATTTGTGTCATTCTGAGCTCTAAATCAAAAGTTATGGATGATTTAGTGCAAACATATCAAGTTGATCGGCCAGTTAAAATGATCATTTTAAACTAATTATTGATGCTCATCGAGTAAATTCTTATAAATATAGAACAATGCATGGCATGACATAGTTTTTGATAGATTGGATTATTTGGACGCTTTGTCAAATCTATTTATGTCTCAAATTTGTCACGATATAGAAAATTGAACTAGCTTAATGTGGGTTTTTGATTTGTGTCATTATGAGTACTAAATCTAAAGTTACAGACAATTTAGTGCAGACATGTCAAGTTAATTGACGTGCTAAAATAATCATTCTAAATTGATCATTGATGCTCATTGAGTAAATGCTTACTAATGAAGCACAATGCATGGCAAGATACTGTTTTGGATAGATTGGATTACTTGTACGCTTTGTCGAATCTATTTCTGTCTCAAATTATGTCACAATATAGAAAATTGAGTGAGCTTAACGTGGGCTTTGGATTTGTGTCATTCTGAGCTCTAAATCAAAAGTTACGGATGATTTAGTGCAGACATGTCAAATTGATTGGCCAGTTAGATTGATCATTCTAAACTGATCGTTGATGCTCATTGAGTAAATGCTTATAAATAAAGCACAATGCATGGCATGACAAGGTTTTGGATAGATTGGATTACTTGGATTCTTTTTCGAATCTTTTTCTGTATCAAATTTTGTCACAATATAGAAATTTGAGCTAGGTTAACGTGGGCTTTGGTTTTGAGACATTCTGAGCTCTAAATCAAAAGTTATAGATGATTTAGTGAGGAAATGTCAAGTCGATCGGCCTGTTAAATGATCATTCTAAACTAATCATTGATGCTCATTGAGTTAAGGCTTATAAATAAAGCATAATGCATGGCATGACGCTGTTTTGGATAGATTAGATTACTTGGATGCTTTGTCGAATCTATTCATGTCTCAAATTTTGTCAAAGTAAATAAAATTGAGCTAGGTTAACGTAGGCTTTGGATTTGTGTCATTCTGAGCTCTAAATCAAAAGTTACGGATGATTTAGTGCAAACATGTCAAGTTGATCGGCTAGTTATAATGATAATTTTAAACTGATCATTGATGCTCATGGAGTAAAGGCTTATAAATAAAGAACAATGCATGGCATGACGCAGTTTTGGATAGATTGGATTACTTGGATGTTTTGTCGAATCTATTTATGTCTCAAATTTTGTCACAATATTAAAAAGTGAACTAGCTTAACGTGTGCTTTTGATTTGTGTCGTTTTGAGTTCTAAATCTACAGTTACATACAATTAAGTGCAAACATGTCAAGTTGATCGACCTGTTAAAATAAACATTCTAAATTGATCATTGATGCTCATTAAGTAAAGACTTACTAATGGAGCACAATGCATGGCAAGACACAGTTTTGGATAGATTAGATTACTTGGACGATTTTTCGAATCAATTTCTATCTCAAATTATGTCACATTATAGAAAATTGAGCGAGGTTAACCTGGGCTATGGATTTGTGTCATTCTGAGGTCTAAATCAAAATTTACAGACGATTTAGTGCGGACATGTCAAGTTGATCGGCCAGTTAAAATGATTATTTTAAACTGATCATTGATGCTCATTGAGTAAAGGCTTATAAATGAGGTAGAAGGCCTGACATGACGCAATTTTAAATAGATTGGATTACTTGGACGCTTTGTCGAATCTATTTCTGTCTCAAATTTTGTCACAATATAGAATATTGAGCTATGTTAGCGTGGGCTTTGGATTTGTGTTATTTTTAGCTCTAAATCAAAAGTTACGGACGATTTAGTGCGGAAATTTCAAGTTGATTGGCAAGTTAAAATAATCATTCTAAACTGATCATTGATGCTCATTGAGTAAATGCTTAGAAATAAAGCATAATGCATGGCATGATGCAGTTTTGGATAGATTGGATTACTTGGACGCTTTGTCGAGCCTATTTCTGTATCAAATATTGTCAAAAGTTATAGACGATTTAGTGAAAAAATGTCAAGTTGATCGGCCATATAAAATGATCATTCTAAACGAATCATTGATGCTTATTGAGTAAAGGGTTATAAATAAAGCACAATGCATGGCATGACGCTATTTTGGATAGAATTTATTACTTCTACGCTTTGTCGAACTATATCTGTATCAAATTTTGTCAAAATATAGAAAATTAAGCTACGTTAACGTGGGCTTTTGTTTTGGGTCATTATGAGCTCTAAATCAAAAGTTACGAACGATTTAGTGCGGACATGTCAAGTTTCTCGGCCAATTAAAATGATCATTCTAAACTGATCATTGATGCTCATTGAGTAAAGGCTTATAAATAAAGCACAATGCATGGCATGACAAAGTGTTGGATAAATTGGATTACTTGGATGCTTTGTCGAATCTATTTCTCTGTCAAATTTTGTCACAATATAGAAAATTGAGCTAGGTTAATGTGGGCCCAACATTTTTGTCATTCGGAGCTTTAAATCAAAAAGTATGGACGATTTTGTGCGGACATGTCAAGTTGATCGGCCAGTTAAAATAATCATTTTAAACTGATCATAGATGCTCATTGAGTAAAGGATTATAAATAAAGCACAATGCATGGCATGACGCAGTTTTGCATAGATTGGAATATTTGGACGCTTTGTCGAGTCTATTTCTATCTCAAATTTTGTCACAATATAGAAAATTGAGCTAGGTTAACGTGGGCTTTGGATTTGTGTCATTCTGAGCTCTAAATCCAAAGTTACGGACAATTTAGTGTAGACATATCAAGTTGATCGATCAGTTGAAATGATCATTCTAAACTGATCATTGATGCTCATTGAGTAAGGCTTATAAATCAAGCACAATGCATGGCAAGAAGAAGTTTAGGATAGATTGTATTACCTGGATGCTTTGTCGAATCTATTTCAGTCTCAAATTTTGTCGTAACATAGAAAATTGAGCTACCATAACGTGGGCTTTGGATTTGTGTCATTCTGAGCTCTAAACCAAAAGTTATGGACGATTTAGTGCAGACATGTCAAGTTTATTGGCCAATTAAAATGATCATTGATGCTCATTGAGTAATGGCTTATCAATGAAGCACAGTGCAAGGCATGACACAGTTTTGGATAGATTGGATTTCTTGGACACTTTGTCAAATCAATATTTGTCTCAAATTTTGTCACAATATAGAAAATTGAGATAGGTTAACGTGGGCTTTGGATTTGTGTCATTCTGAACTCTAAATGAAAAGTTATGGACGATTTAGTGCGCACATGTCAAGTTGATCGGCCTGTTAAAATGATCATTCTAAACTGATCATTGATGCTCATTGAGTAAAGGCTTATAAATGAAGCACAATGCATGGCATTACGCAGTTTGGATAGATTGGATTACTTGGACGTTTTTCAAATCCATTTCAGTCTCAAATTTTGTCACAATATAGAAATTTGAGCTAGCTTAAAGTGGGCATTGGATTTTTGTCATTCTGAGTTGTAAATCCAAAGTTACAGACGATGTAGAAATGTCAAGTTGATCGGCTAGTTTAAATGATAATTCTAAACTGATCATTGATGCTCACTGAGTAAAGGCTTTTAAATGAAGCACAATGCATGGCATGAAGAAGTTTTGGATAGATTGGATTACCTGGATGCTTTGTCAAATCTATTTTAGTCTCAAATTTTGTCATAATACAGAAAATTGAGCTGCCATAACGTGGGCTTTGGATTTGTGTCATTCTGAGCTCTACACCACAAGTTATGGGTGATTTATTGTAAACATGTCAAGTTGATTGGCCAATTAAAATGATCATTCTAAACTGATCATTGATGCTAATTGAGTAATGGCTTAGAAATGAAGCACAATGCAAGGCATGACACAGTTTTGGGTAGATTGGATTACTTGGACGCTTTGCCGAATCTATTTTTGTCTCAAATTTTGTTACAATATAGAAAATTGAGCTAGCTTAACGTGGACATTGGATTCGTGTCATTCTCAGTTATATATCAAAAGTTACTGACGATTTAGTGCGGACATGTCAAAGTTATCGGCTCGTTAAAATGATCATTCTAAACTGATCATTGATGCTCATTGAGTAAAGGCTTATAAAAAAGCACAATGTATGGCATGAAGCAAATTTAGATAGATTGGATTAATTGAAAGCTTTGTCAAACTATTTATGTCCCAATCTTTGTCATAATATAGAAAATTGAAATAGCTTAACGTGGCTTTCGATTTGTGTCGTTTGGAGTTATAAATCTAAAGTTAGGGATGATTTAGTGCAGAAATGTCAAGTTGATCGACCAGTTATAATAATCATTCTAAACTAATAATTGATGCTCATTTAGTAAAGGCTTATTAATGAAGCACAATACACAGCAAGACTCAGTTTTTGATAGATTAGATTACTTGTACGCTTTGTCGAATCTATTTCTATCTCAAATTTTGTCACAATATAGAAAATTGAGTTACGTTAACGTGTGCTTTGGATTTGTGTCATTATGAGCTTTAAATCAAAAGTTACGAATGATTTAGTGAGGACATGTCAAGTTGATCGCCAGTTAAAATGATAATTCTAAACTGATCATTGATTCTCATTGAGTAAAGGCTTATAAAAATGAATGGCAAGAACGCAGTTTTGGATTGATTGGATTACCTGGACGCTTCGTCGTATCTATTTCTGTCTCAAATTTTGTCGCAATATAGAAACTTGAGTTAGCTTAAAGTGGGCATTGGAGTTGTGTCATTATGAGCTCTAAATCAAAAGTTACAGACGATTAAGTGAAGCCATGTCAAGTTGGTCAGCTAGTTAATATGATCATTCTAAACTAATCATTGGTTCTCACTAAGTAAAGACTTATGAATGAAACATAATGCATGACATCACGCATGTTGGGTAAGATTGGATTACTTGGATGCTTTTTCTTTTCTATTTTGGTTTCAAATTTTTTTCAAAATATAGAAAATTGAGCTAGCTTAACGTGGGCATTGGATTCGTGTCATTTTGAGCTATAAATAAAACGTTACGGACGATTTAGTTCAGGCATGTCAAGTTGATGGTCCAGATAAAATAATTATTCTAAACTTATCATTGATGCTCATTGAGTAAAGGCTTATTAATGAAGCGCAATGCATGGTATGCCGCAGTTTTGGATTGATTGGATTATTTGGACATTTTTTCGAATCTATTTCAGTCTCAAATTTTTTCAGAATATAGAAAAATGAGCTAGCATAATGTGGGCTTCGGATTTGTGTCATTTTGAGCTCTAAATCCAAAGTTACGGACGCTTTAGTGTAGACATGTCACGATGATTGGCCAGTTTAAATGATCATTCTAAACTGATCATTGATGCTCATTGAGTAAAGGCTTATAAATGAAGCACAATGCATGGCTTGGAAAAGTTTTGGATAGATTGGATTACGTGGATGCTTTGTCGAATCTATTTTAGTCTCAAATTTGCTAATAATATAGAAAATTGACCTACCATAACTTGGGCTTTGGATGTGTCATTCTGAGCTCTAAACCAAAAGTTATGGACGATTTAGTGCCGACATGTCAAGGTTATCGGCCAATTAAAATGATCATTCTAAAGTGATCATTGATGCACATTGAGTAATGGCTTATAAATGAAGCACAATGCAAGGCATGACGCAGTTTTGGATAGATTGGATTACTTGGACGCTTTGTCGAATCTAGTTTTGTCTCAAATTTTGTCATAATATAGAAAATTGAGCTAGCTTAACATAGGCATTGGTTTCGTGTCATTCTGAGTTATAAATCAAAAGTTACGGACAATACATTGCAGACATGTCAAGTTGATTGGGCAGTTAATATCATCATTCTAAATTGATCATTTATTCTCATTGAGTAAAGGCTTATAAATGAATCACAATGCATGGCATGGCGAAGTTTTGGATAGATTGGATTACTTGGATGCTTTGTCGATTCAATTTTTATCTCAAATTTTGTCACAATATAGAAAATTGAGCTAGGTTAACGTTTATCTTTGGATTTGTGTCATTCTGATCTCTAAATCAAAAGTTATGGACGATTTAGTGCAAACATATCAAGTTGATCGGCCGGTTAAAATGATCATTCTATATTGATCATTGATGCTGATTGAGTAAAGGCTTATAAATAAAGCACAATGCATGGCATGACACAGTGTTGGATAGAATTGATTACTTGTACGCTTTGTCGAACTATTTCTGTATCAAAGTTTGTCACATATAGAAAATTGAGCTAGGTTAATGTGGGCTTTTGATTTGGATCATTCTGAGCTCTAAATCAATAGTTACGAACGATTTAGTGCGGATATGTCAAGTTTATCGGCCAATTAAAATGCTCATTCTAAACTGATCATTGATGCTCATTGAGTAAAGGCTTATAAATAAATCACAATGCATGGCATGACAAAGTGTTGGATAGATTGGATTACTTGGATGCTTTGCCGAATCTATTTCTGTGTCAAATTTTGTAACAATATAGACAATTGAGCTAGGTTAACGTGGGCCAAACATTTTTGTCATTTTGAGCTCTCAATCAAAATTTATGGATGATTTGGTGCGGACATGTCAAGTTGATCGGCTAGTTATAATAATCATTTTAAACTGATCATAGATGGTCATTGAGTAAAGGATAATAAATAAAGCACAATGCATAGCATGACGCAGTTTTGGATAGATTAGATTATTTGGACGCTTTTTCGAATCTATTTCTATCTCAAATTTTGTCACAATATAGAAAATTGAGCTAGGTTAACGTGGGCTTTGGATTTGTGTCATTCTGAGCTCTAAATCCAAAGTTACGGACGATTTAGTGTAGACATGTCAAGTTGATCGATCAGTTTAAATGATCATTCTAAACTGATCATTGATGCTCATTGAGTAAAGGCTTATAAACGAAGCACAATGCATGGCTTGAAAAAGTTTTGGATAGATTGGATTACGTGGATGCTTTGTTGAATCTATTTCAGTCTCAAATTTTATCATAATATAGAAAATTGAGCTACCATAACTTGGGCTTTGGATGTGTCATTCTGAGCTCTAAACCAAAAGTTATGGATGATTTAGTGAGGACATGTCAAGGTTATCGGCCAATTAAAATGATCATTCTAAAGTGATCATTGATGCTCATTGAGTAATGGCTTATAAATGAAGCACAATGCAAGGCATGATGCAGTTTTGGATAGATTGGATTACTTGGACCCCTTGTCGAATCTAGTTTTGTCACAAATTTTGTCACAATATAGAAAATTGAGCTCGCTTAACATAGGCATTGGATTCGTGTCATTCTGAGTTATAAATCAAAAGTTACGGACAATATATTGTAGACATGTCAAGTTGATTGGGCAGTTAAAATCAACATTCTAAATTGATCATTTATTCTCATTGAGTAAAGGCTTATAAATGAATCACAATGCATGGCATAGCGAAGTTTTGGATAGATTGGATTACTTGGATGCTTTTTCGATTCAATTTCTATCTCAAATTTTGTCACAATATAGAAAATTGAGCTAGGTTAACGTTTATCTTTGGATTTGTGTCATTCTGATCTCTAAATCAAAAGTTATGGACAATTTAGTGCAAACATGTCAAGTTGATCGGCCGGTTAAAATGATCATTCTAAACTGATCATTGATGCTCATTGAGTAAAGGCTTATAAATAAAGCACAATGCATGGCATGACACAGTGTTGGATAGAATTGATTACTTGCATGCTTTGTCGAACTATTTCTGTATCAAATTTTGTCATAAAAAAGAAAATTGAGTTAGGTTAACGTGGGCTTTTGTTTTGGGTCATTCTGAGCTCAAAACAACAGTTACGAACGATTTAGTGCGGATATGTCAAGTTTATCGGCCAATGAAAATGATCATTGATGCTCATTGAGTAAAGGGTTATAAATAAAGCACAATGCATGGCATGACAAAGTGTTGGATAGATTGGATTACTTGGATGCTTTGTCAAATCTATTTGTGTGTCAAAATTTGTTACAATATAGAAAATTGAGCTAGGTTAATGTGGGCCAAACATTTTTGTCGTTCGGAGCTCTAAATCAAAAGTTATTGACGATTTTGTGCAGACATATCAAGTTGATCGGGCAGTTAAAATAATCATATTAAACTGATCATAGATGCTCATTGAGTAAAGGATTATAAATAAAGCACAATGCATGGCATGACGCAGTTTTGGATAGATTGGATTATTTGGACGCTTTGTCGAATCTATTTCTATCTCAAATTTTGTCACAATATAGAAAATTGAGCTAGGTTAACGTGGGCTTTGGATTTGTGTCATTCTAAGCTCTAAATCCAAAGTTATGGACGATTTAGTTTAGACATGTCACGTTGATGGATTAGTTGAAATGATCATTCTAAACTGATCATTGATGCTCATTGAGTAAAGGCTTATAAATGAAGCACAATGCATGGCGAGAAGAAGTTTTGGATAGATTGTATTACCTGGATGCTTTGTCAAATCTATTTCAGTCTCAAATTTTGTCGTAACATAGAAAGTTGAGCTACCATAACGTGGGCTTTGGATTTTTGTCATTCTGAACTCTAAACCAAAAGTTATGGACGATTTAGTGCAGACATGTCAAGTTTATGGGCCAATTAAAATGATCATTCTAAACTGATCATTGATGCTCATTGAGTAATGGCTTATCAATGAAGCACAGTGCAAGGCATGACGCAGTTTTGGATAGATTGGATTTCTTGGACGCTTTGTCGAATCAATTTTTGTCTCAAATTTTGTCACAATATAGAAAATTGAGATAGGTTAACGTGGGCTTTGGATTTGTGTCATTCTGAACTCTAAATCAAAAGTTATGGACAATTTAGTGCGGACATGTCAAGTTGATCGGCCTGTTAAAATGATCATTCTAAACTGATCATTGGTGCTCACTGAGTAAAGGCTTATAAATGAAGCACAATGCATGGGATTACGCAGTTTGGATAGATTAGATTACTTGGACGTTTTTCGAATCCATTTCAGTCTCAAATTTTGTCACAATATAGAAATTTAAGCTAGCTTAAAGTGGGCTTTGGATTTTTGTCAATCTGAGTTGTAAATCCAAAGTTACAGACGATGTAGAAATGTCAAGTTGATCGGCTAGTTTAAAAGATCATTCTAAACTGATCATTGATGCTCATTGAGTAAAGGCTTTTAAATGAAGCACAATGCATGGCATGAAGAAGTTTTGGATAGATTGGATTACCTGGATGCTTTGTCGAATCTATTTCAGTCTCAAATTTTATCATAATACAGAAAATTGAGCTGCCAATTATGGACGATTGTGTCATTTTGAGCTCTACACCACAAGTTATGGACAATTTATTGTAAACATGTCAAGTTGATCGGCCAATTAAAATGATCATTCTAAACTGATCATTGATGCTAATTGAGTAATGGCTTATAAATGAAGCACAATGCAAGGCATGACGCAGTTTTGGGTAGATTGGATTACTTGGATGCTTTGCCGAATCTATATTTGTCACAAATATTGTTACGATATAGAAAATTTAGCTAGCTTAACGTGAGCATTAGATTCGTGTCATTCTCAGTTGTATATCAAAAGTCACGGACGATTTAGTGCGGACATGTCAAGGTTATCGGCCGGTTAAAATGATCATTCTAAACTGATCATTGATGCTCATTGAGTAAAAGCTTATAAAAAAGCACAATGTATGGCATGACGCAAATTTGGATAGATTGGATTAATTGGAAGCTTTGTCAAAATATTTATGTCTCAATATTTTTCATAATATAGAAAATTGTAATAGCTTAACGTGGCTTTGGATTTGTGTCGTTTGGTGTTATAAATCTAAAGTTGTGGATGATTTAGTGCTGAAATGTCAAGTTTATCGACCAGTTATAATAATCATTTTAAACTGATCATTGATGCTCATTTAGTAAAGGCTTATTAATGAAGCACAATACATAGCAAGACTCAGTTTTTAATAGATTGGATTACTTGTACGCTTTGTCGAATTTTGTCACAATATAGAAAGTTGAGTTACGTTAACGTGTGCTTTGGATTTGTGTCATTATGAGCTTTAAATCAAAAGTTACGAACGATTTAGTGTGGACATGTCAAGTTGATCGGCTAGTTAAATGATAATTCTAAACTGATCATTGATGCTCATTGAGTAAAGGCTTATAAATAAAGCACAATGAATGGCAAGAACGCAGTTTTGGATAGATTGAATTACTTGGACGCTTCGTCGTATCTTTTTCTGTCTCAAATTTTGTCAAAACATAGAAACTTGAGTTAGCTTAATGTGGGCATTGGATTTGTGTCATTATGATCTCTAAATCAAAAAAGACACTCGATTTAGTGAAGACATGTCAAGTTGGTCAGCTAGTTAATATGATCATTCTAAACTAATCATTGGTTCTCACTGAGTGACTTATGAATGAAGCATAATGCATGGCATCACGCATGTTGGGTAAGATTGGATAACTTGGATGCTTTTTCTTTTCTATTTTGGTTTCAATATTTGTCACAATATATAAAATTAAACTAGCTTAACGTGGGCTTTGGATTGGTGTCATTTTGCGTTATAAATCTAAAGTTACGGAATATTTAGTGAAGAAATGTCAAGTGGATAGACCAGTTAAAGTAATCATTCTAAACTGATAATTGACGCTCATTTAGAAAAGGCTTATTAATGAAGCACAATGCAAGGGAAGACGTAGTTTTTGATAGATTGGATTAGTTGAACGCTTTGTCGAAACTATTTTTGTCCCAAATTTTGTCACAATATAGAAATTGAGCTAGGTTAACGTGGGCTTCGGATTTGTGTCATTTTGAGCTCTAAATCAAAAGTTACGAACGATTTAGTGAGGACATGTCAAATTGATCAGCCAGTTAAAATGATAATTCTAAACTGATCATTGATGTTCATTGAGTAAAGGCCTATAAATAAAGCACAATGCATGGCAAGACACAGTTTTGGATAGATTGGATTACTTGGACGCGTTTTCGAATCTATTTTTGTCTCAAAGTTTTTCACAATACAGAAAATTGAGCTAGCTTAACATCGGCCTTGGATTCTTGTCATTCTCAAATATAAATCAAAAGTTACGGACAATATAGTGTTGACATGTCAAGTTGATTGGGTAGTTAAAATCATCATTCTAAATTGATCATTGATGCACATTGAGTAAAGGCTTATAAATGAAGCACAATGCATGGCATGGCACAATTTTTGATAGATTGGATTATTTGGACGCTTTGTCGACACTATTTTTGTCTCAAATTTTGTCACAATATAGAATATTGAGCTAGGTTAACGTGGGCTTTAGATTTGTGATTTTGAGCTCTAAATCAAAAGTTACTAACGATTTAGTGCGGGTATGTCAAGTTGACCGCCCAGTTAAAATGATCATTATAAACTGATCATTGATGCTCATTGAGGAAAGGCTTATAAATAAAGCACAATGCATGGCATGACGCAAATTTGGATAGATTGGATTACTTGGAAGCTTTGTCGAACTATTTCTATCTCAATATTTGTTACAATACAGAAAATTGAACTAGCTTAATGTGGGCTTTGGAATATTTAGTGCAGATATGTCAAGTTGATCGACCAGTTAATATAATCATTCTAAAGTAATCATTGATCCTCATTTAGTAAAAGCTTATTAATGAAGCACAATGCAAGGCAAGATGCAGTTTTTGATAGATTGGATTACTTGGATGCTTTGTCGAATCTAATTATGTCTCAAATTTTGTAACAATATAGAAAATTGAGCTAGATTAACGTGGGCTTTGGATTTGTGTCATTCTGAGCTCAAAATCTCACGTATGATTTACTGCAAACATGACATGTTGATCGGCCAGTTAAAATGGTCATTGTAAACTGATCATTGATGCTCATTGAGTAAAGGCTTATAAATAAAGCACAATGCATGGCATGATGCAGTTTTGGATAAATTGGATTACTTGGCGCTATGTCGAATTTATTTCAGTCCCCAATTTTGTCACAATTTAGAAAATTGAACTACCTTAACGTGGGCTTTGGATTTGTGTCATTTTGAGTTCTAAATCTAAGTTAAGGATGATTAATTGCAGACATGTCAAGTTGATCGACCAGTTAAAATAATCATTTTAAATAGATCATTCATGATCATTGAGTAAAGGCTTATTAATGAAGCAAAATGCATGGCAAGACGCAGTTGTTGATAGATTGGATTACTTGGACGCTTTGTCGAATGAATTTCTGTCTCAAATTTTGTAAAAAAATAGAAAATCGAACTAGCTTAACGTAGGCTTTGGATTTGTGTCATTTTGAGTTATAAATCTAATGTTTTGGACGATTTAGTGCAGACATGTCAATTTGGTCGACCAGTTAAAACAATCATTCTAAACTAGTCATTGATATTCATTGAGTAAATGCTTATTAATGAAGCACAATGCATGGCAAGACGCAGTTTTGGATTGATTGGATTACTTGGACGCTTTGTCGAATCTATTTCCGTCTCAAATTTTGTCACAGTATAGAAAATTGAGCTAGGGTAGTGGGCTTTGGATTTGTGTCATTCTGAGCTCTAAATCAAAAGTTATGGATGATTTATTGCGGACATGTCATGTTGATTACCCAGTTAAAATTATCACTTTTAACTGATCATTGATGCTCATTGAGTAAAAGCTTATAAATGAAGCACAATGCATGGCATGACGCAGTTTTGGATAGATTGGACTACTTGTACATGTTGTCGATTCTATTTATATCTCAAATTTTGTTACAATATAGAAAATTGAGCTAAGTAAACGTGGGCTTTGGATTTCTGTCATTCTGAGCTCTAAATCAACAGTTACGGACGATTTAGTGCGGACATGGCAAGTTGATCGGTCAGTTAAATGATCATTCTAAACTGATCATTGATGCTCATTGAGTAAAGACTTATAAATAAAGTACAATTCATTGGCATGAAGCAGTTTTTTAATAAATTGGATTACTTGGACGCTTTGTCGAACTATTTCTATCTCAATATTTGTCACAATATAGAAAATTGAACTAGCTTAATGTGGGCTTTTGATTGGTGTCATTTTGAGTTATAAATCTAAAGTTATAGATGATTTAGTACAAAAATGTCAAGATTATCGACCACTCAAATAATAAATCTAAACTGATCATTGATGCTCATTTAGTACAGGCTTATTAATGAAGCACAATGCATGGCAAGACGCAGTTTTGGATAGATTGGATTACTGGGACGCTTTGTCGAATCTATTTTTGTCTCAAATTTTTTCACAATATAGAAAATTGAGCTAGTTTAACGTGGGCATTGGATTTGTGCCATTATGAGCTATAAATCCAAAGATATGAACAATATTATGCAGACATGTCAAGTTGATCAGCCAGTGAAATGATTATTCTGAGTTGATCGACCTGTTATGCATACATGTCAAGTTGATCCACCTGTTAAAATAATGATTCTAAATTGATCATTGATACTCATTGAGTAAATGCTTATTAATGAAGAACAATGCATGGCAAGACGCAATTTTGGATAGATTGGATTACTTGGATGCTTTGTCGAATCAATTTCTGTCTCAAATTTTGTCACAATATAGAAAATTGAGATAGCTTAACGTGGGCTTTGGATTTGTGTCATTCTGATCTCTAAATCAAAATTTATGGACGTTATAAATTTCTGTCGAATCAATTTCTGTCTCAAATTTTGTCACAATATAGAAAATTAAGATAGCTTAACGTGGACTTTGGATTTGTGTCATTTTGAGTTATAAATCTAAAGTTATGGATGATTTAATGCAGACATGTCAATTTGATCGACCAGTTAAAACAATCATTTTAAAGTGATCATTGATGCTCATTGAGTAAAGGCTTATTAATGAAGCTTAGTGCATGGAAGACGTAGTTTTGGATAGATTGGATAACTTGGATGCTTCGTCGAATCGATTTCTGTCTTAAATGTTATCACAATATAGAAAATTGAGCTAGCTTAACGTGGGCAGTGGATTTGTGTCATTCTGAGCTCTAAATCAAAAGTTATGGACGATTTATTGCGGACATGTCGTGTTGATTACCCAGTTAAAATTATCATTTTAAACTGATCATTGATGCTCATTGAGTAAAAGCTTATAAATGAAGCACAATGCATGGCATGACGCAGTTTTGGATGGATTGGACTACTTGTACATGTTGTCGATTCTATTTCTATCTCAAATTTTGTCACAATATAGAAAATTGAGCTAAGTTAACGTGGGCTTTGGATTTGTGTCATTCTGAGCTCTAAATCAACAGTTACGGACATTTTAGTGCGGACATGGCAAGTTGATCGGCCAGTTAAAATGATCATTCTAAACTGATCATTGATGCTCATTGAGTAAAGATTTATAAATAAAGCACAATTCATTGGCATGAAGCAGATTTTTAATAAATTGGATTACTTGGACGCTTTGTCGAACTATTTCTGTCTCAATATTTGTCACAATATAGAAAATTGAACTAGCTTAACGTGGGCTTTGAATTGGTGTCATTTTGAGTTATAAATCTAACGTTATAGATGATTTAGTACAAAAATGTCAAGTTGATCGACCACTAAAATAATAATTCTAAACTGATCATTGATGCTCATTTAGTAAATGCTTATTAATGAAGCACAATGCATGGCAAGACGCAGTTTTGGATAGATTGGATTACTGGGACGCTTTGTCGAATCTATTTTTGCCTCAAATTTTTTCACAATATAGAAAATTGAGCTAGTTTAATGTGGGCATTGGATTTGTGCCATTATGAGCTATAAATCCAAAGATACGGACAATATTATGCCGACATGTCAAGTTGATCAGCCAGTAAAATGATTATTCTGAGTTGATCGACCTGTTATGCATACATGTCAAGTTGATCCACCTGTTAAAATAATGATTCTAAATTGATCATTGATACTCATTGAGTAAATGCTTATTAATGAAGCACAATGCATGGCAAGACGCAATTTTGGATAGATTGGATTACTTGGACGCTTTGTCTAATCAATTTCTGTCTCAAATTTTGTCACAATATAGAAAATTGAGATAGCTTAACGTGGGCTTTGGATTTGTGTCATTTTGAGTTATAAATCTAAAGTTATGGACGATTTAGTGCAGATATGTCAATTTGATCGACCAGTTAAAACAATCATTCTAAACTAGTCATTGATATTCATTGAGTAAATGCTTATTAATGAAGAACAATGCATGGCAAGACGCAGTTTTGGATTGATTGGATTACTTGGACGATTTGTCGAATCTATTTCCGTCTAAAATTTTGTCACAGTATAGAAAATTGAGCTAGGTTAGTGGGCTTTGGATTTGTGTCATTCTGAGCTCTAAATCAAATGTTATGGATGATTTATTGCGGACATGTCAGGTTGATTACCAGTTAAAATTATCATTTTAAACTGATCACTGATGCTCATTGAGTAAAATCTTATAAATGAAGCACAATGCATAGCATGACGCAGTTTTGGATAGATTGGACTACTTGTACACGTTGTCGATTCTATTTCTATCTCAAATTTTGTCACAATATAGAAAATTGAGCTAAGTTAACGTGGGCTTTGGAATTGTTTCATTCTGAGCTCTAAATCAACAGTTACAGACGATTTAGTGCGAACATGGCAAGTTGATCGGCCAGTTAAAATGATCATTCTAAACTGATCATTGATGCTCATTGAGTAAAGACTTATAAATAAAGCACAATTCATTGGCATGAAGCAGTTTTTTAATAAATTGGATTACTTGGACGCTTTGTCGAATCAATTTCTGTCTCAAATTTTGTCACAATATAGAAAATTGAGATAGCTTAACGTGGGCTTTGGATTTGTGTCATTCTGATCTCTAAATCAAAATTTGTGGACGTTATAGTGTGGACATGTCAAGTTGATCAGCAATTTAAAATGATCATTATAAACTGATCATTGATGCTCATTGAATAAAGGCTTATAAATGAAGCATAATGCATGGCATGACGCAAATTTGGATAGATTGGATTACATGGAAGATTTTTCGAACTATTTCAGCCTTAATATATGTCACAATATAGAAAATTGAACTAGTTTAACGTGGGCTTTGGATTGGTGTCATTTTGAGTTATAAATCTTAAGTTACGGAATAATTAGTGCATAAATGTCAAGTTGATCGACCAGTTAAATAAATCATTCTAAATTGATCATTGATGCTCATTTAGTAAAGGCTTATTAATGAAGCACAATGCAAGGCAGGACACAGTTTTTGATAGATTGGATTACTTGGATGCTTTGTCGAATCTATTTCTGTCTCAAATTTTGTAACAATATAGAAAATTGAGCTAGGTTAACGTGGGCTTTGGTTTTGGAACATTCTAAGCTCAAAATCAAAAGTTATGGACGATTTAGTGAGGATATTTCAAGTTGATCGGCCAGTTAAAATAATCATTCTAAGCTAATCATTGATGCTTATTGAGTAAAGGCTTATAAATAAAGCATAATGCATGGCTTGAAGCAGTTTGGATAGATGGGATTACTTGGACGCTTTATCGAATCTATTTCTGTCTCAAATTTTATCACAATACAGAAAATTGAACTAGCTTAGTGTGGGCTTTGGATTTGTGTTATTTTGAGTTCTAAATCTGAAGTTACGGACAATTTAGTGCAGAAATGTCAAGTTGATCGACGAGCTAAAATAATCATTGTAAATTAATCATTGATGCTCATTGAGTAAAGGCTTATAAATGAAGCACAATGCATGGCATGACGCAGTTGTGGATAGATTGGAATAATTGGAGGTTTTGTCGAATCTATTTCTGTATCAAATTTTGTCACAATATAGAAAATTGAGCTAGGTTAACGTTGGCTTTGGAATTGTGTCATTTTGATCTCTAAATCAAAAGTTATGGACGATTTAGTGCAGACATATCAAGTTGATGAGCTAGTTGAAATGGTCATTCTAAACTGATCATTGATGCTCATTGAGTAAAGGCTTATAAATAAGGCACAATGCATGGCGTGACGCAGTTTTGGATAGATTGGATTACTTGGACGCTTTGTCGATTCTATTTCTGTCTCCAATTTTGTCACAATATAGCATATTGACTAGCTTAACGTGGGCCTTGGATTCGAGTCATTCTGAGTTATACATCAAATGTAACGGCCGATGTAGTGCTGATCTGTCAAGTTGATTGGGCAGTTAAAATCATCATTCTAAATTGATCATTGATGCTCATTTAGTAAAGGCTTATAGATGAAGCACAATGCATGGCATGGCACAGGTTTGGATAAATTGGATTACTTGGACGCTTTGTCAAATGAATTTCTGTCTCAAATCTTGTAAAAATATAGAAAATTGAACTAGCTTAACGTGGGCTTTGGATTTGTGTCATTTTGAGTTCTAAATATAAAGTTATGGATGATTTAGTGCAGATATGTCAAGTTGCTCGACCAGTTAAAATAATCATTCTAAACTAATCATTGATACCCATTGAGTAATTGCTTATTAATGAAGCAGGATGCATGGCAAGACGCAGTTTTGGATAGATTGGATTACTTGGAGGCTTTGTCGAATCTATTTCTGTCTCAAATTTTGTCACAATATAGAAAATTGAACTAGGTTAATGTGGGCTTTGGATTTGTGTCATTCTGAGCTCTAACAAAAGTTATGGACGATTTAGTGCAGACATGTCAAGTTGATCAGCTAGTTAAAATGATCATTGATGCTCATTGAATAAAGGCTTATAAATGAAGCACAATGCATGGCATGATGCAGTTTTGGATAGATTAGATTACTTGGACGTTTTGTCAAATCTATTTCGGTCTCAAATTTTTTCACAATATAGATAATTGACCTAGCTTAACGTGGGCTTTGGATTTGTGTCATTCTGAGCTCTAAATCCAAAATTACGGACGATATAGTGTAGACATGTCAAGTTGATGGGCCAGTTTAAATAATCATTTTAAACTGATCATTGATGCTCATTGACTATCTACTTATTAATGAAGCACAATGCATAGTACGAAGAAGTTTTGGATAGATTGGATTACATGGATGCTTTGTCAAATCTATTTTAGTCTCAAATTTTGTCATAATATAGAAAATTGAGCTAGATTAACGTGGGATTTGGATTTGTGTCATTCTCAGCTCTAAACCAAAAGTTATGGACATGTCAAGTTGATCGGACAATTAAAATGAACATTCTAAACTGATCATTAATGCTCATTGAGTAAAGGCTTATAAATGAATCACAATGTAAGGCATGATGCAATTTTGGATAGATTGGATTACTTGGACGCTTTGGCAAATATATTTTTGTCACACATTTTGTCAAAATATAGACAATTGAGCTAGCTTAACGTGGGCATTGGATTCATGTCATTCTGAGTTATAAATCAAAAGTTTTGGACGATATAGTGCAGACATGTCAAGTTGACTGTGCAGTTAAAATCATCATTCTAAATTGATCATTGATTCTCATTGAGTAAAGGCTTATAAATGAAGCACAATGCATGGCATGGCACAGTTTTGGATAGATTGGATTACTTGGACACTTTGTCGATTCTATTTCTATCTCAAATTTTGTCACAATATAGAAAATTGAGCTAGGTTAACGTGGGGTTTGGATTTGTTTCATCCTGAGCTTTAAATCAACAGTTACGGACGACTTAGTGCGGACATGGCAAGTTGATCGGCCAGTTAAAATGATCATTCTAAACTAATCATTGATGCTCATTGACTAAAGGCTTATCAATAAAGCGTAATTAATGGCATGACACAATTTTTAATAAATTGGATTACTTGGACGCTTTATCAAACTATTTCTGTCTCAATATTTGTCACAATATAGAAAATTGAACTAGCCTAATGTGGGCCTTGGATTGGTGTCATTTTGAGTTATAAATCTAAAATTACGGATGATTTAGTGCAGAAATGTCAAGTTGATCGACCAGTTAAAATAATAATTCTAAACTGATCATTGATGCTCATTTGGTAAAGGCTTATTAATGAAGCACAATGCATGGCAAGACGCAGTTTTGGATAGATTGGATTATAGGGACGCTTTGTCAAATCTATTTTTGTATCAAAGTTTTTCAAAATATAGAAAATTGAGCTAGCTTAACGTGGGCATTGGATTCGAGTCATTCTGAGTTATAAATCAAAAGTTACGACCGATGTAGTGCAGACCTGTCAAGTTGATTGGGCAGTTAAAATCATCATTCTAAATTGATCATTGATGCTCATTGAGTAAAGGCTTATAAATGAAGCACAATGCATGGCATGGCATAGTTTTGGATAGATTGGATTACTTGGACGCTTTGTCGAATGAATTTCTGTCTCACATTTTGTTAAAATATAGAAACTTGAACTAGATTAACGTGGGATTTGGATTTGTGTCATTTTGAGTTTTAAATCTAAAGTTATGGACGATTTAGTGCAGACATGTCAAGTGGATCCACCAGATAAAATAATCATTCTAAACTGATTATTGATGCTCATTTAGTAAAGGCTTATTAATAAAGCACAATGCAAGGCAAGACGCAGTTTTTGATAGATTGGATTCCTTGGACGCTTTGTCGAATATATTTTTGTCTCAAATTTTGTAACAATATAGAAAATTGAGCTAGGTTAACGTGGGCTTTGGTTTTGGGACATTCTGAGCTCAAAATAAAAAGTTATGGATGATTTAGTGAGCACATGTCAAGGTTATCGGCCAGTTAAAATAATCATTATAAACTAATCATTGATGCTTATTGAGTAAAGGGTTATAAATAAAGAATAATGCATGACTTGACGCAGTTTGGATAGATTGGATTACTTGGACGCTTTGTCGAATCTATTTCTGTCTCAAATTTTATCACAATATAGAAAATTGAACTAGCTTAACGTGGGCTTTGGATTTGTGTTATTTTGAGTTCTAAATCTAATATTACGGACAATTTAGTGCAGAAATGTCAAGTTGATCAACCTGTTAAAATAATCATTGTAAATTAATCATTGATGCTCATGAGTAAGGGCTTATAAATGAAGCACAATGCATGGCATGACGCAGTTTTGGATTGATTAGATTACTTGGACGCTTTGTCGAATCTATTTCTTTCTCAAATTTTCTAACAATATAGAAAATTGAGCTAGGTTAACGTGGGCTTTGGATTTGTGTCGTTCTGAGTTCAAAATCTAATGTTACGGATGATTTACTGCAAACATGACAAGTTGATCGCCCAGTTGAAATGGTCATTTTAAATTGATCATTGATGCTCATTGAGTTAAGGCTTATAAATAAGGCACAATGCATGGCATGATGCAGTTTTGGATAGATGGTATTAGTTGGATGCTTTGTCGATTCTATTTTTGTCCCCAATTTTGTCACAATATATAAAATTGAACTACCTTAACGTATGCTTTGGATTTGTCTCATTTTGAGTTCTAACTCTAAGTTATGGACGATTTAGTGAAGAAATGTCAAGTTGATCGACCAGTTAAAATAATCATTCTAAACAGATCATTGATGCTCATTGAGTAAAGGCTTAATAATGAAGCGCAATTTATGGCAAGGCGCAGTTATTGATAGATTATATTACTTGGACGTTTTGTGGAATGAATTTCTGTCTCAAATTTTGTAAAATTGTAGAAAATTCAACTAGCTTAACGTGGGCTTTGGATTTGTGTCATTTTGAGTTCTAAATCTAAAGTTACGGACGATTTAGTGCAAACATATCAAGTTGATCGGATAGTTAAAATAATCATTCTAAACTAATCATTGATACTCGTTGAGTAAATGCTTATTAATGAAGCACAATACATGGCAAGATGCAGTTTTTGGTAGATTCGATTACTAGGACGCTTTGTCGAATCTATTTTTGTCTCAAATTTTTTCACAATATAGAAAATTGAGCTCGCTTAACGTGGGCATTGGATTCGAGTCATTCTGAGTTAACAATCAAAAGTTACAGCCGATGTAGTGCAGACCTGTCAAGTTGATTGGGCAGTTAAAATCATCATTCTAAATTAATCATTGATGCTCATTGAATAAAGGATTATAAATGAAGCACAATGCATGACATGGCGCAGTTGTGGATAGATTGGATTACTTGGACACTTTGTCGAATGAATTTCTGTCTCAAAATTTGTAAAAATATAGAAATTGAACTAGCTTAACGTAGGCCTTGGATTTCTGTCATTTTGCGTTCTAAATGTAAAGTTAAGGACGATTTAGTGCAGATATGTCAAGTTGCTCGACCATTTAAAATAATCATTTTAAACTAATCATTGATACTCATTGCGTAAATGTTTATTAATGAAGCACAATGCATGGTAAGACACAGTTTTGGATAGATTGGATTAATTGGAGGTTTTGTCGAATCTATTTCTGTATCAAATTTTGATAAAATATAGAAAATTGAGCTAGGTTAACGTGGGCTTTGGATTTGTGTCATTCTGAGCTCTAAATCAAAAGTTATGGAAGATTTAGTGCAGACATGTCAAGTTGATCAGCCAGTTAAAATGATCATTCTAAACTGATCATTGATGCTCATTGAATAAAGGCTTATAAATGAAGCACAATGCATGGTATGACGCAGTTTTGGATAGATTGGATTACTTGGACGTTTTTTCAAATTTATTTTGGTCCCAAATTTTGTCACAATATAGAATATTTAGCTAGCTTAACATGGGCTTTGGATTTGTGTCATTCTGAGCTATAAATCCAAAATTACGGACGATTTAGTGTAGACATGTCAAGTTGATCGGCCAGTTTAAATAATCATTCTTAACTGATCATTGATGCTTATTGAGTAAAGGCTTATTAATGAAGCACAATGCAAAGCATGGAGAAGTTTTGGATATATTGGATTACCTGGATGCTTTGTCCCAATCTATTTCAATCTCAAATTTTGTCATAATATAGAAAATTGAGATAGATTAACCTGGGATTTGGATTTGTGTCATTCTGAGCTCTAAAACAAAAGTTATGGACAATTTAGTGCAGATATGTCAAGTTGATCGGACAGTTAAAATGATCATTCTAACCTGATCATTGATGCTCATTGAGTAAAGGCTTATAATTGAAGCACAATGCATGGTAAGACGCAGTTTTGGATAGATTGGATTACTTGGACGCTTTGTCGAATTGATTTCTGTCTCAAATTTTGTTACAATATAGAAAATTGAGCTAGCTTAACGTGGGCATTGGATTCGTGTCATTCTAAGCAATAAATCAAAAGTTACAAACGATATAATGCAGACATGTCAAGTTGATCGGCTAGTTAAAATGATTATTCTAAACTAATCATTGATACTCATTGATTAAACGCTTATAAATGAAGCACAATGCTTGGCATGATGCAGTTTTGGAAAGATTGGATTACTTGGGTGCTTTGTCGAATCTAATTTTGTCTCAAATTTTGACACAATATAGAAAACTGAGCTAGCTTAACGTGACCTATGGATTTGTGTCATTTTGAGCTCTAAATTAATAGTTGCGGACGATTTAGTGAAGACAAGTCAAGTTTATAGGACAGTTAAAATAATCATTCTAAACTTATCATAGATGCTCATTGAGTAAAGGCTTATAAATAAAGCACAATGCATGGCATGACGAAGTTTTGGATAGATTCGACAATTTGGACACTTTGTTGCAACTATTTCTGTCTTAAATTGTGCCATCATATTGGAAATTGAGCTAGCTTAACGTGGGCTTTGGATTTGTGTCATTCTAAGCTCTAAATCAAAATTTATAGACAATTTAGTGTAAACATGTCAAGTTGAATAACCAGTTAAAATAATCATTCTAAAGTGATCATTGATGCTCATTGAGTAAAGGCTTATTAATGAAGCTTAGTGCATGGGAAGAGCAGTTTTGGATAGATTGGATAACTTGGATGCTTCGTCGAATCGATTTCCGTCTCAAATTTTGTCACAATATAGAAAATTGAGTTAGCTTAACGTGGGCATTGGATTCGTGTCATTCTGAGCTATAAATCAAAAGTTACGGACGATATAGTGCTGACATGTCAAGTTGATCGGCCAGTTAAAATGATCATTCTAAACTAATCATTGATACTCATTGATTAAAGGCTTATAAATGAAGCACAATGCTTGGCATGACGCTGTTTTGGATAGATTGGATTACTTGGACGCATTGTCGAATCTATTTTTGTCTCAAATTTTGATACAACATAGAAAATTGAGCTAGGATAACGTGGGCATTGGATTTGTGTCATTCTTAGTTCTAAAACTAAAGTTACGGGCAATTTAGTGCAGAAATCTCAAGTTGATCGAGTAGTTAAATAATCATTACGAACTGATCACTGATACTCATTGAGTAAAGGCTTATAAATGAAGCACAATGCATTTTTGGATAGATTGGATTACTTGTACGCTTTGTCGAATCGAGTTTGACTCAAATTTTATCACAATATAGAAAACTGAGCTAGCTTAATGTGGGAATTACATTCGAGTTATAAATCCAAAGTAGTGCTGACATGTCAAGTTGATCGGCGAGTTAAAATACTCATTCTAAACTGATCATTGATGCTCATTGAGTAAAGGCTTATTAATGAAGCACAATGCATGGTGAGACGCAGTTTTGGATAGATTGGATTACTTGGACGCTTTGTCGAATCTATTTCTGTCTCAAATTTTGTCACAAATAGAAAATTAAACTAGCTTAACGTGGGCTTTGGATTTCTATCATTCTGAGCTCCTAATCCAAAGTTACGGACGATTTAGTGCAGACATGTCAAGTTGATCAGCCAGTTAAAATGATCATTTTAAACTAATCATTGATGTTCATTGAGTAAAGGCTTATAAATGAAGCACAACACATGGCATGAAGAAGTTTTGGATAGATTGGATTACCTAAATGCTTTTTCGAAAATATTTCAGTTTCAAATTTTGTCACAATATAAAAAAGTAAGCTAGCTTAATGCAGGTTTTGGATTTGTGTCATGCTGAGCTCTAAATCCAAAGTTATGGATGATTTAGTGTAGACATGTCAAGTTGATCGGGCAGTTAAAATGATCATTCTAAACTGATCATTGATGCTCATTGAGTAAAGCCTTATAAATGAAGCATAATGCATGGCATGACTCCGTTTTGGATAGATTGGACTACTTGGACGCTTTGTCGAATCAATTTCTATCTCAAATTTTGTCACAATATAGAACATTGAGCTAGAATGTCGTGGGCTTTGGATTTGTGTCATTCTGAGCTCTAAATAAAAAGTTACAGATGATTTAGTGCGGACCTTTCAAGTTGAGTAGCCAGTTAAAATGATCACTCTAAACTGATCATTGATGCTCATTGAGTAAAGGCTTATAAATGAAGCACAATGCATGGCATGAAGAAGTTTTGGATAGATTGGATTGCCTGAATGCTTTGTCCAATCTATTTTATTCTCAAATTTTATCATAATATAAAAAATTGAGATAGATTAACGTGGGATTTGGATTTGTGTCATTCTGAGCTCTAAAACAAAAGTTATGGACAATTTAGTGCAGATATGTCAAGTTGATCGGACAGTTAAAATGATCATTCTAAACTGATCATTGATGCTCATTGAGTAAATGCTTATAAATGAAGCACAATGCATGGTAAGACGCATTTTTGGATAGATTGGATTACTTGGACACTTCGTCGAATTGATTTCTGTCTCAAATTTTGTCACAATATAGAAAATTGAGCTAGCTTAACGTGGGCATTGGATTCGTGTCATTCTGAGCAATAAATCAAAAGTTACAAACGATACAATGCAGACATGTCAAGTTGATCGGCTAGTTAAGATGATCATTCTAAACTAATCATTGACACTCATTGATTAAAGGCTTATAAATGAAGCACAATGCTTGGCATGACGCAGTTTTGGATAGATTGGATTACTTGGGCGCTTTGTCGAATCTAATTTTGTCTCAAATTTTGACACAATATAGAAAACTGAGCTAGCTTAACGTGGCTTATGGATTTGTGTCATTTTTAGCTCTAAATTAAAATTTGCGGACGATTTAGTGAGGACAAGTCAATTTTATAGGACAGTTAAAATAATCATTCTAAACTGATCATAGATGCTCATTGAGTAAAGGCTTGTAAATAGAGCATAATGCATGGCTTGACGAACTTCTGGATAGATTGGACAATTTGGAAGCTTTGTTTTATCTATTTCTGTCTCAAATTGTGCCATCATATTGGAAATTGAGCTAGCTTAACATGGGCTTTGGATTTGTGTCATTCTAAGCTCTAAATCAAAATTTATAGACAATTTAGTGTAGACATGTCAAGTTGATCGGCCAGTTAAAATGATCATTCTAACCTGATCATTGATGCTCATTGAGTAAAGGCTTATAATTGAAGCACAATGCATGGTAAGACGCAATTTTGGATAGATTGGATTACTTGGACGCTTCGTCGAATTGATTTATGTCTCAAATTTTGTCACAATATAGAAAATTGAGCTAGCTTAACGTGGACATTGGATTCGTGTCAATCCAAGTTATAAATCAAAAGTGACGGATGATATAGTGTAGACATGTCAAGTTGATCGGGCAGTTAAAATGATCATTCTAAACTGATTATTGATGCTCATTGAGTAAAGCCTTATAAATGCAGCATAATGCATGGCATGACTCAGTTTTGGATAGATTGGACTACTTGGACGCTTTGTCGAATCTATTTCTATCTCCAATTTTGTCAAAATATAGAACATTGAGCTAGAATGTCGTGGGCTTTGGATTTGTGTCATTCTGAGCTCTAAATAAAAAGTTATAGATGATTTAGTACGGACCTTTCAAGTTGAGTGGCCAGTTAAAATGATCACTCTAAACTGATCATTGATGCTCATTGAGTAAAGGCTTATAAATGAAGCACAATGCATGGCATTAAGAAGTTTTCGATAGATTGGATGGCCTGAATGCTTTGTCGAATCAATTTTAGTTTCATATCTTGTCACAATATAAAAAAGTGAGCTAGCTTAATGCGGGCTTTAGGTTTGTTCCCATTGACTAACGGCTTATAAATGAAGCACAATGCAAGGCATGATGCTGTTTTGGATTGATTGGATTATTTGTACGCTTTCTCGAATGTATTTTTGTCTCAAATTTTGCCACAATATAGAAAATTGAGCTAGATTAACGTGGGCATTAGATGCCTCTCATTCCAAGTTATAAATCAAAAGTTACGGACGATATAGTGAAGACATGTCAAGTTGATTGGGCAGTTAAAATGATCATTGTAAACTGATCATTGATGCTCATTGAGTAAAGGCTTATAAATGAAGCATAATGCATGGCATGACGCAGTTTTGGATAGATTGGATTATTTGTACGCTTTGTCGAATCTATTTCTGTCTCAAATTTTGTCACAATATAGAAAATTAAGCTAGAATAACGTGGGCTTTGGATTTGTGTCATTCTAAACCCTAAAAAAAAGTTATTGACAATTTACTGCGGACCTTTCAAGTTGAGAGGCCAGTTAAAATGATCATTCTAAACTGATCATTGATGCTCATTGAGTAAAGGTTTATAAATGAAACACAATGCATGGCATGAAGCAGTTTTGGATAGATTGGATTACTTGGACACATTTTCGAATTAATGTCTGTCTCAAATTTTGTCACAATATAGAAAATTGAGGTGGGTTAACGTGGGCTTTGGATTTGTGTCATTCTGAGCTCTAAATCAAAAGTTACGTATGATTTAGTGCGGATATGTCATGTTTATTGGCAAGTTAAAATGATTATTCTAAACTGATCATTGATACTTATTGAGTAACGGCTTATAAATGAAACACAATGTAAGGCATGACAAATTTTTGGATAGATTGGATTACTTGTACGTTTTTCGAATCCATTTTCGTCTCAAATTTTGTCACAGAATAAAAAATTGAGCTAGATTAATGTGGGCATTGGATTCGTGTCTTTTTTAGTTGTAAATCAAAAGTTACGGACGATATCGTGCAGACATCTAAAATTGATCGGGCAGTTAAAATAATCATTCTAAACTGATCATTGATGCTCATTGAGTAAAGGCTTATAAATGAAGCACAATGCATAGCATGACGTAGTTTTGGATAGATTGGATTACTTGGACGCTTTGTCGAATCTATTTGTGTCTCTAATTTTGTCACAATATAGAAAAGTGAGGTAGGTTAACGTGGGCTTTCGATTTGTTTCATTCTGAGCTCTAAAAAAAAGTTGCAGACATTTCAAGTTGATTGGTCAATTAAAATGATCATTCTAAACTTATCATTGATGCTCATCGAGTAAAGGCTTATAAATTAATCACAATGCATGGCATGACGCCATTTTGGATAGATTGGATTACTTGAACACTTTTTCGAATCTATTTCTGTCTCTAATTTTGTCACAGTATAGAAAATTCAACTAGTTTAAGGTATGCTTTAGATTTATGTCATTTTGAGTTCTAAAACTAAAGTAACAGAGGAATTAGTGCAGAAATTTCAAGTTGATCAACAAGTTAAAACGATCATTTTAAACTGATCATTGATGCTCGTTGAGTAAAGGCTCATTAATGAAGCACAATACATGGGAAGACGCAGTTTTGGATAGATTGGATTACTTGGATGCTTCGTCGAATCGATTTCTTGTTTAAGACGATTTCTTAAATTTTGTCGCAATATAGAAAGTTGAGCTTGTGTAACGTGGGCTTTTGATTCGTGTCATTCTGAGCTATAAATCAAAAGTTACAGACGATATAGTGCAAACTTTCAAGTTGATCGACCAGTTAAAATAATCATTCTAAACTGATCATTGATGCTCACTGAGTAAAGGCTTATCAATGAAGCACAATGCTTGGCATGAAGCAGTTTTGGATAGATTGGATTACTTGGACACTTTTTCGAATTTATTTTTGCATCAAATGTTGTCACAATATAGAAATTGAGCTAGCTTAACGTGGGCTATGGATTTGTGTCATTCTAAGTTCTAAATCCAAAGTAGTGCAGACATGTCAAGTTGATCGACCACTTAAAATAATCATTCTGAACTGATCATTGATGCTCCTTGAGTAACGGCTTATAATTGAAGAACAATGCAAGGCATGACGTAGTTTTGGATTGATTGGATTACATGGATGCTCTGTCAAATCATTTCTGTCTCAAATTTTGTCACAATATAGAGAATTGAGCTAGATTAACGTGGGCGTTGGATTTGTGTCATTTTGAGTTCTAAATCCAAAGTAGTGCAAACATGTCAAGTTGATCGGCGAGTTAAAATAATCATTCTAAAATGATCATTGATGCTCTTTGAGTAAAGGCTTATTAATGAAGCACAGTGCATAGCGAGACGCAGTTTTGGATAGATTGGATTACTTGGACGCTTTGTCGAATCTATTTCTGTCTCAAATTTTGTCACAATATAGAAAATTAAACTAGCTTAACATGGGCTTTGGATTTCTATCATTCTGAGGTCTAAATCCAAAGTTACGGACAATTCAGTGCATACATGTCAAATTGATCAGCAAATTAAACTGATCATTCTAAACTAATCATTGATGCTCGGTGAGCAAAGGCTTATCAATGAAGCACAATGCATGGCATGAAGAATTTTTGGATAGATTGGATTACCTGGATGCTTTGTCAAAAATATTTCAGTCTCAAATTTTCTCCCAATATAAAAAAGTGAGCTAGCTTAATGCGGGCTTTAGGTTTGTGCCCATTGAGTAACGGCTTATAAATGAAGCACAATGCAAGGCATGACGCTGTTTTGGATAGATTGGATTACTTGTACGCTTTGTCGAATGTATTTTTGTCTCAAAGTTTGCCACAATATAGAAAATTGAGCTAGATTAACGTGGGCAATAGATTCCTGTCATTCCAAGTTATAAATCAAAAGTTACGGACGATATAGTGAAGACATGTCAAGTGGATCGGGCTGTTAAAATGATCATTGTAAACTGATCATTGATGCTCATTGAGTAAAGGCTTATAAATGAAGCATAATGCATGGCATGACGCAGTTTTGGATAGATTGGATTACTTGTATGCTTTGTCGAATCTATTTCTATCTCAACATTTCTCACAATATAGAAAATTAAGCTAGAATAACGTGGGCTTTGGATTTGTGTCATTCTAAACCCTAAATAAAAAGTTATCGACAATTTACTGCGGACCTTTCAAGTTGAGAGGCCAGTTAAAATGATCATTCTAAACTGATCATTGATGCTCATTGAGTAAAGGCTTATAAATGAAACACAATGCATGTCATGATGCAGTTTTGGATAGATTGGATTACTTGGACACTTTTTCGAATCAATTTCTGTCTCAAATTTTGTCACAAAATAAAATGGAGCTAGGTTATCGTGGGCTTTGGATTTGTGTTATTCTGAGCTCTAAATCAAAAGTTACGTATGATTTAGTGCGGATATGTCAAGTGTATCGGCTAGTTAAAATGATCATTCTAAACTGATCATTGATACTTATTGAGTAACGGCTTATAAATGAAACACAATGTAAGGCATGACAAAGTTTTGGATAGATTGGATTACTTGTACGCTTTGTCGAATCTATTTTCGTCTCAAATTTTGTCACAAAATAAAATTGAGCTAGATTAACGTGGGCATTGGATTCGTGTCTTTTTTAGTTGTAAATCAAAAGTTACGGACGATATAGGGCAGACATGTCAAATTGATCGGGCAGTTAAAATAATCATTCTAAACTGATCATTGATGCTCATGAGTAAAGGCTTATAATGAAGCACAATGCATAGCATGATGCAGTTTTGGATAGATTGGATTAGTTGGACGCTTTGTCGAATCTATTTGTGTCTCAAATTTTGTCACAATATAGAAAAGTGAGGTAGGTTAACGTGGGCTTTGGATTTATTTCATTCTGAGCTCTAAAAAAAAGTTACAAACGATTTAGTGCAGACATTTCAAGTTGATTGGTCAATTAAAATGATCATTTCAAACTTATGATTGATGCTCATCGAGTAAAGGCTTATAAATAAATCACAATGCATGGCATGACGCAATTTTAGATAGATTGGATTACTTGGACGCTTTATCGAATCTAATTTTGTCTTAAATTTTGCCACAATATAGAAAATTGAGCTAACTTAACGTGGGCTTTGGATTTGTGTCATTTTGAGTTCTAAAACTAAAGTTAAGGACCATTTAGTGCATATATGTTAAGTTGATCGACCAGTAAAAATAATCATTCTGAACTGATCATTGATGCTCATTGAGTAAAGTCTGATTAATGAAGCACAATGCATGGCATTAAGAAGTTTTGGATAGATTGGATGGCCTGAACGCTTTGTCGAATCAATTTTAGTTTCATATCTTGTCACAATATAAAAAGTGAGCTAGCTTAACGTGGGCTTTGGATTTATGTGGTTCTGAGCTCTAAATCAAAAGTGATGGATGATTTCGTGCAGATATGTCAATTTGATCGGCTAGTAAAAATGATCATTTTAAACTGATCATTGATGCTTATTGAGTAACGGCTTATAAATGAAACACAATGTAAGGCAAGACAAATGTTTCGGATAGATTGGATTACTTGGACGCTTTGTCGAATCTATTTCTGTCTCAAATTTTGTCACAATATAGAAAATTAAAATAGCTTAATGTGGGCTTTGGATTTCTATCATTTCGAGCTCTAAATCCAAAGTTATGGACGATTTAGTGTAGACATGTCAAGTTGATCAGGCAGTTAAAATGATCATTCTAAACTAATCATTGATGCTCATTGAGGAAAGGCTTATAAATGAAGCACAATGCATGGCGAGACGCAGTTTTGGATAGGTTGGATTACTTGGATGCTTTGTCGAATCTATTTCTGTCTCAAATTTTGTCACAATATAGAAAATTAAACAAGCTTAACGTGGGCTTTGGATTTCTATCATTTTGAGCTCTAAATCCAAAGTTACGAACGATTTAGTGTAGACATGTCAAGGTTATCAGGCAGTTAAAATGATCATTCTAAACTAATCATTGATGCTCATTGAGTAAAGGCTTATAAATGAAGCACAATGCATGGCATGAAGAAGTTTTGGATAGATTGGATTACCTGGATGCTTTGTCGAAAATATGTCAGTCTCAAATTTTGTCACAATATAAAAAAGTGAGCTAGCTTAATGCGGGCTTTGGATTTGTGTCATTCTTATGGACGATTTAGTGCAGTCATGTCAAGTTGATCGGCCAGTTAAAATGATCATTTTAAACTGATCATTGATGCCCATTGAGTAACGACTTATAAATGAAGCACAATGCAAGGCATGATGCAGTTTTGGATAGATTGGATTATTTGTACGCCTTGTCGAATGTATTTTTGTCTCAAATTTTGTCACATTATAGAAAATTGGGCGAGATTAACCTGGCTATTGGATTCATGTCATTCCAAGTTATAAATAAAATGTTACAGACGATATAGTGCAGACATGTCAAGTTTATCGGACAGATAAAATGATAATTCTAAAATGATCATTGATGCTCATTGAGTAAAGGCTTTTAAATGAAGCATAATGCATGGCATGATGCAATTTCTGATAGATTGGATTACTTGGACGCTTTGTCGAAACTATTTATGTCTCAAATTTTGTCACAATATAGAAAATTAAGCTAGAATAACGTGGGATTTGGATTTGTGTCAATCAAAGCCCTAATTAAAAAGTTACAGACGATTTAGTGCGGACCTTCCAAGTTGAGTGGCCAGTTAAAATGATCACTCTAAACTGATCATTGATGCTCATTGAGTAAAGGCTTATAAATGAAGCACAATCCATGGTATGAAGAAGTTTTGGATAGATTGGATTACCTGGATGCCTTGTCGAATCAATTTTGGTTTCAAATTTTGTCACAATATAAAAAAGTGAGCTAGCTTAACGTGGGCTTTGGATTTATGTCATTATGAGCTCTAAATCAAAAGTTAAAGATGATTTAGTGCAGAAATGTCAAGTTGATAGGCTAGTTAAAATGATCATTCTAAACTGATCATTGATGCTTATTGAGTAACAACTTATAAATGAAACACAATGTAAGGCATGACAAAGTTTTGAATAGATTGGATTACTTGGACGCTTTGTCGAATCTATTTTCGTGTCAAATTTCGTCACAATATAAAAAATTTGAGCTAGATTAACATGGACATTGCATTCGTGTCATTCTTAGTTATAATTCAAAAGTTACGGACGATATAATGTAGGCATGTCAAATTGATCGGGCATTTAAAATAGTCATTCTAAACTAATCATTGATGCTCATTGAGTAAAGACTTATAAATGAATCACAATGCATAACATGACGCAGTTTTGGATAGATTGGATTACTTGGACGCTTTGTCGAATCTATTTATGTATCAAATTTTGTCACAATATAGAAAAGTGAGCTAGCTTAACGTGGGAGAAATGATTTGCAACTACATTTGTCCTGTAGTCGCAAATCAGTCGCAATTTTTTCTGCCTGATTTGCGACCACATGTATGAAGGAGTCGCAAATCGGTGCCAAAAATTCCAACTGATTTAGGACTGATTTGCGACTACACACTGTAATTAGATTTTTAAAAAAATATTAAATTTTTTATTATTATTGAAATAATTTTGTATATTTTGGAAAAAAATATTAATAAGTTTTTAAATTTAATTTCAAAAAATTTAAATTATTTTTCAAATAAATGTAAAATAATATTTGTAAATTTAAATTTGAATAATAATTTTGAAAATTAATTTCAATAATACTATTAATATTTTATAATTAGAAATATTAATAAAATAATTTATATTATTATGTTTTAATATTAATAGTAGTTAATTTTTCATAAATAGTAATATAATAGTTTATAATTTATGGTATAAATTCATATTATTTAAATTTTTATTAATTTATAATTAAAATATTTGAAAATTAATTTCCAGAAGTATTATGTTTTAGTAATATTATTAAATTTTTAGTTATTAATATTTTCTTAAATTTATATTTTTTTATTATTAAATATTATAAATAGTTTTAATAAATGAATAATAATATTATTATATTAAATGAAAAATATGTGAACTAATTAATATAAAATATTGAATAAAAAGAAATACAAAATTAAAATTCTAATATTTATTATTGAAAATTTAATTTACATGAAAAAAATATTTAATTCTCAGGTGGCGGAAATTAGAAATCTGATGGCGAAAATGGGCTCGTGGGCGGAGCCGTCGATGGTTCCCCTGTGCAATCGTTATCCCCCATATAGGAGGCGAATGCGGGATCCATCTGTTGGAAATACCCAAGGAGCATCTCCAAGCTCGAGATCTTCTTCTGGTTTTCTCTGTTCAGCCCTTCCATCTTCTGATTTCTTTCCAGAATATGCGCGTTTTGTTGTTTAATTAACGCGTTTTGTTCTTGAAGTATTACGTACTCGGGTGAATTGGTTAGCACCCTAGTACGTCTACCCGTAGACTGTACGCGGTTGAGGCTACCGACTCCATAAAGACGGCCTCGTTCATCCGCAACAAAAGACTACAAAATAACAAAAACAAAATTTAAATAATAAATTTAATTATTTAGTTAATAAGAAAAATATGTTATAAGAAAAAACTTTGAAAATTTTTTTTTACCTGAATGAAGATCTCATTCTTCTGTTCTGGAGTCAGCTCAATTGGACAGGAGGTTCCATCAGATGTTTCTGTTGGATCGACCTCCACGATCGCCATCTTCTTTTGGATGTTTCGTTCGTATGCTTCACAGATTTGTTTTTCTTTCAAATCTAGATACGAACCATCTGGTCTTGTGTGAGTCTTTATAAAGATATCATCTATTGAGATTGGTCGTCCCAAATTATGTTCCTTCACAGATATTGAAATAAATTTTATTTAATTGCTACCACAAATGTTAATTAAATAAAAAAATGACTTACCATTTCCTGCTGGACCTGAATATAGGATTTTTGGCCCGACAAATGTTTGTACGGGCCAAGACCATCCCGACCAGAGTTGCGGTTATGAGAGGATTTGGTACTCCTCTCGGTAGACGTTTCTGTTTCCCAATAGTCTGTCATAATTTTGTACAAACTTGGGGAAATCCATCGGGGACGTTTTCTGGTTGTATGAACCGTGCTCACCATCCCTTTTATCCGTCTTACGCAGACAGCCTCAAACTCTTTTCGTACCACCTGGGTGATCAGAGGATCCCAGGTGTAAGATTGCTTGAAATTAAATTAAATAATATTAATACATATTATTTAAATATTATAAAAGAAATAAAATTTAAAAAAAAAAAGTAACTTACCGCAAACTCTATGAAATATTTTTCCTTCCTCTCAGCAGGTACGACGGTCCAACTGTAGTACGGGCCATCAAATTTATTTTTCAAAATTTTTGCAATTTGACGGGTAATAGCCCTGTTATCGCGGTCAAACCAAATATTTCAATTATACAGAGAAATTTTAAATTTATATTAATATTATTACAATTATAATAAATATTTATTAATTACAGAAATTCTTACCACAATGTATTAGGAGCCGCTTGTGGAGACAACACTGTCAAATACTGCTTGCGGCCCAGAGTTTGTAACAAACTATCAAGAGTGATAGTTTGTTTATTCGTTCCCGTTTTGCAGTCGGGAATTTCTTCCTCCTCATGTTCATCCGATTCAGTCGGGAGGTGTTTGGGTTTCAGGAACGGAGTGAGGGGTAAAGGTATATTTGGGAGGGAGGTGGGATGCCGCTCTATTAGCGGATGGTGAAGGGTTCGAGGAGGCCGAAGAGATTCCTCGGCCGGAAGACGATGC
The DNA here is from genome assembly GCA_018901935.1 of Pugionium cornutum. NCBI lineage: Eukaryota > Viridiplantae > Streptophyta > Magnoliopsida > Brassicales > Brassicaceae > Pugionium > Pugionium cornutum. The sequence goes on along the minus strand of CM032157.1, from coordinate 27,120,000 downwards.
GATAGATCGTCTTCCACGACCTCTTAACGACCTACCGCTACTTGCCATTTTTTGTAAAGGATTTGTGTTTAGAATGTGTTTAGAGAGGATTTTGATTATGAAGTTTTGAGAGATTTGTGAAAAATGAGGGAAAACCTTCGTGTATTTATAGTTTTTTTTGCGACCACGGATGTGGTCGCAAATCAGTGACAAAATTGAAGTTGTCGCAAATCAGTCGCAAATTGCGACTACCAATTAATTTGGTGGGAAACGAAAACGTTCAAACTCCCACAAAATTAATTGGTGGTCGCAAATCAGTCGCAAATTTGCCAATGCAGTGGCAATGTGGTGGCAAATCAGTCACAAATAATACCCTAAACCATAAATTTTGAGATTTTGATGAATACATATAATTATATAAGATTGATTAATTGATTATAAGTTATACAAATTTCAATTACTATGAAAACAATAACATTTCCCAAATTTTCAAATAACTTACCTAAAACACTTAACAAATTTACTTAACCTTATACTTCTTATATACATTTCAAATGTTTTCTAAATATGAAATCATTAGAAATATGGTTTTCAATATATGTTATCACTTATAATGGTTAGTAGTCTCATTAGTATAGAAATACAAGTTTTAAATGTGGAAAATACTTAGGGGAAATGTGAATTTACCATATGTGGTCGCAAATCAGTCGCAAATTTGCGACTGATTTGCGACCACAATTAATTTTTGTGACTGAAATGCCACCACATTGCCAATGCAGTGGCAAAGTGGTGGCAAATCAGTCACAATTACTTAAAAAAATTATATTTATATGGTTATTGCTAATACATTAAATTATATAAAAATCATATGTACAAAATACATAGCATAACTATATTTATTACATTTCTTCGTTCTCGTCATCATCTGAAGATGAAATATTACATTGAAATTCATCTTCTAGTTCCGCATCTCCGACATCGAAATCAATTTCTTCCGTATGGTTAACTCTATCGACCAACCGATCTACTTCTATCTCTTGAACAAGCATTACGTCTTCATCATTTTCTTGTTGCAAAAGGCCAATCTCGTCTTTGTTTTTGTATTTCCCCAAAATGTTAGATCTTGGATTAACTTTTAAAACATTGAGCCATGTTTGTTTTGATGATGATTTAGTGTGCGGATAGGGAATATAACAAACTTGATCTGCTTGAGATGCTGATACATCATAAGTATTGAAATATAAATTAGTTATAAATTTGTAAGAAAAAAATCATATATATAGTAAATTATTAACGAATACGTACGCACCGAAAATAAATGGTTCGTATTTGTAGTATTTCCCCGATGATAAGACATCAATGACGCCATTTTCCGACTTCCGAGTACCTTTCGAGGGCGTAGGATCGTACCATTCACATTTAAAAAGTATGATCTTCAAATTTAGGAGTCCGACATACTCAAATTGAATGATATCTGTTAAAATACCGTAGAAAGCAGCTTCATCAGATGCATCTAAGTAATTTTCCCCCTTCACACAAATACCGTAGTTACATGTCTTTCTCCTATGTCCATGTTTCTTCGTGTGGAACATATAACCTCTTGTAAAATACATCGGCCAACTGGGCGCTTTATTCATTGGACCTTGAACTAATTCTTGAGCCCATATAGGAAAGATACGTGAATCTGTGGAAGTGCATGAATTGACCTATGATCATATATCAAAAATTAAACTTAATTAGTATTTCCAAATTAATAAATAAAATATAATATATATATGTCAAATAATTAATTAAACATACATAATCCCTAACCCATATGTGGAACTCTTCCTCTCTTTTCGATGAAATATCATCTTCTGAAAGATATGGATACGTACATCGAATATGATTTTCAAACATGCTACAACAGTAAATATTAAAAAATATTATATATTTCTTAATACAATGAACTGAAATGTAATAAATGCAATTAATTGTTTTCATATACCTCTCTAGTGGCCGAAAATATTCACAATTCAGTAATACATATGCATGTGCATATTTATATTCTTTTTCGGAGAGCCATATTTCAGTACATTTACCAGTTGGACGACCCATGTGCGTAAATATATCCGGTACTCCGGGATCTGGATATACAGGCACGTCACCTTCATTGAATCTTGTAGACTTGTTTATATATATTATATTGCTTACATTCATATATATATAATAAAATAATTAATTCATAAACATAAAAATTAATTTAGGTTACCTGTTTTTTGTGCGTATGTGCGCAACAAAGTAATGTTCCGAGAAGTAAGATATCTCATCATTCGCATATGATTCAACAATCGACCCTACAACATATCATTTGTTCTTCGCCTTGGTTTCAAGTTTTTTAAAAAACCTTTCAAACGGATACATCCACCTATATTGCATAGGTCCACCAAGTTCAGCTTCGTATGGTAGATGTACAGGAAGATGCTCCATGACGTCGAAAAATGAAGGCGGAAAGATCTTTTCCCAATTGCACAAAATTATGACTATGTTTTCCTTCAGAATTTGGACACAGCTTTGTTGTAATGATATGGAGCATAAATCACGAAAAAATCCTCCAATCCCTATATATATATATATATATTAATTACCATCGACAATTAATTAGTTCTTGCAATTACTATTAATTTACGTAGTTCCAATTAAAAATATAGTTATTACTATATTTACCTGATAATGCTAGATAAACGTTCCGTGGTAAAAGTTCTGCAAATATAAAAAGGAGAAGTCTTTCCATAAAAACATGGTAGTCATGGCTTTTCATGCCCGACAACTTTAGTCCATCCATATCCACATAATTTGCTAAATCTGCCGCATAGCCGTCTGGAAATTAGACATCATTTTTTATACATTCCAATAACCATTCTTTCGCTTTTTGGGTCAATCGAAATATAGGGAATGGAGCATTACCCCCACCATCCACGTGCAACTCTTTTCGAGAGCAAAACTTCGTAATATCCAACCTTGACTTAACTGTATCTTTTGATTTCTCTTTCACATTCATAACAGTATTAATGATTTTATCAAAGAAATTCTTCTCTATATGCATCACATCAAGATTATGTCGAAGGTTAAGATTCCATAAGCGGGAAAATCGCTTATCGTCCAAAGTAACACAACTTTTAGATTGAAATTTTGGTTCAACTATACATCGTATGCATCAACTCCTGTAAACCATAATTCTTTCAACTCATCAATCAAAGGTCGGAAGAATATGTCCAGACTAGCACGCGGATGATTTGGCCCCGAATTCAAAATAGTTAGAAACAAATACTCTTTCTTCATACACATCTCTGGTGGCAAATTATATGGAGTGATAATCACCGGCCATAATGAATGATTACGAGACATCCCAAATGGGTTGAACCATCAGTACATAAGCCAAGATAAACGTTTTGAGATTCAGCAACAAATCTAGGATGTAGATATTGAAAATTTTTCCACTTTGCAGCATCAGATGGATGACTCATTTCTCCGTCTTCTGCATCATGCTCTGTGTGCCACCTCATTGCCTCTACGGTTTTCTCACTTTGATACATTCTTTTAAGTCTATCACCTATAGATAAATACCACATACGACTGAAAGGTATTCTCGTCCTGCCCTCGCTTGGCTTATACCGGGGGGAATCGCAAAATTTGCATTTTTCCCATTTCTCATCTTCTTTCTAGAATATCATACAATTTTGAACACACACGTCAATTGTATAAAACAGGAGGCCTAAATTTCGCATCAATTTTTTGGTTTCATAATATGAACTCGTTGCCTGATTCTCCTCGGGTAAATATTCTGTAAACAGCTCCGCCCAAGAAACCATACATTTTTCTGGTAAATTAAAATTAGACTTGATATTCATAAACCGAGCAGCTAAAGATAACTATGAGTGCCCGTCATGACAACCATCATACAATGGATTTTTCGCAGCTTCTAACATGTTGTAAAGTTTATGTGCTTCTTCATTAGGCCGTTCTTCTTCATTATAATTATACTTATCTTCGTTTTGATTATAGTGCTGTTGATCATCAGTCGTTGTCTCACGAAATGCATCCGTCACCATTTCAACTTATCTATTACCGGATATACCAACTGTTTCATCACTACTACAATCACGTCCCTGATTTCTTTGTACATCACCCTCAGTAGTACTTGTCCCTAACTGAACATTCAGCTCTTCTCCATGTTTATACCAAATATAATAATTTGGTAGAAATCCTCGACTATATAGATGACTCCATATTTTTCGTCCCGGAATAAATTTAACATTTTTGCAATTAATACAAGGACAGAAAAACTTACCTCCGCTACTTTGAGCTATTGGTTGACTACATGCAAAATTTATGAACTGCTCCATGCCTTGTGCAAATTCCGCCGATATATTTCTTGTTTCATTATCAATTCTTCTGTACATCCAATCTCTCGAATTGTTATAATTTCCCCACATGTTTTACATAAATTTTTACCTTTGATTTCACAAATGAGAGAATGGGAGGGTGCATATATATACAACATTTTGCGACTACTTTGCCACTACTTTGCCACTGATTTCCCACTACTTTGTGACTACAGCAATGTAGTCGCTTAAATGTCGTTATACCTAACACGCACATGTTTTTTCTGTTGGCACTTTGCCACCACTTTGTGACTGCAGAGCCACTACATAACGTAGTCGCAAATTGGTCGCATTTTTAGCAACCACTAAGCGACTACCACCTCATTTTCCATATGTAGTCTCTAATCAGTCGCTATTTTGCGACTGATTAGCAACTACATGGGTCAGTCTCAAGGCAGTCGCATTTCAGTCGCTAATTGGTTGCATATTGCGACTGATTTGTGACCACACTTATTGGTCACATTTTTGTGACCAATTTGCGACTACTTCGCCGTAGTCACAAATTAGTCGCTAAACCGTGGCAAATGTGGTCGCAGAAATTGTGACCACGTATGTAGTCGCAAATTGCAGTCGCAAACTGGTAGTTTTCTTGTACTAAATAAAGCACAATGCATGGCATGACACAGTTTTTGATCGATTGGATTACTTGGATGCTTTGTCGAATCTATTTCTGTTTTAAATTTTGCCACAATATAGAAAATTGAGCTAGATTAACATGGGGTTTGGATTTATGTCATTTCGAGTTCTAAAACTAAAGTTACGGACCATTAAGCGCAAAAATGTCAAGTTGATCGAGCAGTTAAAATAATCATTCTAAACTGATCATTGATGATCATTGAGTAAAGGCTTATAAATGAAGCACAATGCATGGCATGATGCAGTTTTGGATAGATTGGATTACCTGGACGCTTTGTCCAATCTATTTCTGTCTCAAATTTTTTCACAATATAGAAAATTGAGCTAGGTTAACGTGGGCTTTGGATTTGTGTCATTCTGAGCTTTAAATAAAAAGTTACAAAAGATTTAGTGCAGACAAATCAATTTGATTGGTCAATTAAAATGATCATTCTAAATTGATCATTGATGCTCATTGAGTAAATGCTTATAAATAAAGCACAATGCATGGCATGAAAAAGTTTTGGATAGACTGGATTACTTGGACGCTTTGTCAAATCTATTTCTATCTCAAATTTTGTCAGAATATAGAAAATTGAACTAGCTTAACGTGGGCTTTGGATTTGTGTCTTTTTGAGTTCTAAAACTAAAGTTACGGATAAGTTAGTGCAGACATGTCAAGTTGATCGACAAGTTAAAATTATCATTCTAAACTGATCATTGATGCTCATTGAGTAAAGACTTATTAATGAAGCACAATGCATGGCAAGATGCAGTTTTGGATATATTGGACTACTAATGTTTTGGATCATTCTAAACTGATCATTCATGCTCATTGAGTAACGGTTTATAAATGAAGCACAATGCAAGCATGACGCAGTTTTGGATAGATTGTATTACTTGGACGCTTTGTCGAATCATTTCTGTCTTAAATTTTGTCACAATATAGAAAATTGAGCTAGCTTAATATGGGCATTGGATTCGTGTCATTCGGAGCTATAAATCAAAAGTTATGGACGATATAATGAAGACGTGTGAAGTTGATCGGTCAGTTAAAATGATCATTGTAAACTGATCACTGATGCTCATTGAGTAAACGCTTATAAATGAAGCACAATGTATGGCATGACGCCGCTTTGGATAGATTGGATTACTTGGATACTTTGCAGAATCTATTTCTTTCTCAAATTTTGTCACAATATAGAAAATTGAGCTAGATTAACGTGGGCTTTGGATCTGTCTCATTCTGAGTTCTAAATCCAAAGTTATGGATGATTTAGTGCAAACATGTCAAGTTTATCGGCCACTTAAAATAATCGTTCTAAACAGATCACTGATGCTCCTTGAGTAACGGCTTATAAATGAAGCACAATTCAAGGCATTATGCTATTTTGGATATATTAGATTACTTGGATGCTTTGTCAAATCATTTATGTCTTAAATTTTGTCACAATATAGAAAATTGAGCTAGCTTCAAATGGGCTTTGGATTTGTGTCTTTCTGAGTTCTAAATCCAAAGTGACGGACGACTTAGTGTAGACATGTCAAGTTGATCAGCCAGTTAAAATAATCATTTTAAACTAATCATTGATGCTCACTATGCAAAAGCTTATTAATGAAGCACAATGCATGACAAGACGCAGTTTTGGATAGAATTGATTACTCGTACGCTTTGTCGAATCTATTTCTGTCTCAAATTTTGTTACAATATAGAAAATTGAGCTAGCTTAATGTGGGGATTGGATTCGTGTAATTCGGAGCTATAAATCGAAAGTTACGAACGATATAGTGAAGACATATCAAGTTGATCGGCCGGTTAAAATGATTATCCTAAACTGATCATTAATTCTCATTGAGTAAAGCTTCATAAATGAAGCACAATGCATGGCATGACTTAGTTTTGGTTAGATTGGATTACTTGAACGCTTTGTTGAATCTATTTTTTTCTCAAATTTTGTCACAATCTAGAAAATTAAGCTAGCTTAACATGGGCTTTGGATTTCTGTCATTCTGAGCTCCAAATCCAAAGTTACAGAAAATTTAGTGCATACATGTCAAGTTGATCAGCTAGTTAAAAGGATCATTCTAAACTGATTATTGATGCTTATTGACTAAAGGCTTATAAATGAAGCATAATGTATGGCATGAAGAATTTTTTGATAGATTGGATTACCTGGATGCGTTGTCGAATCTATTTCTGTCTCAAGATTTGTCACATTATCAAAAAAAGAACTTGCTGAATGTGGGCTTTGGATTTGTGTCTGTCTGAGCTCTAAATCAAAAGTTATGGACGATTTAGTGTAGACATGTCAAGTTGATCGGCAAGCTAAAATGATCATTCTAATTTGATCATTGACGCCCATTGAGTAACGGCTTATAAATGAAGCACAATGCAAGGCAAGACGAAGTTTTGGATAGATTGGATTACTTGGATACTTTGTCGAATCTGTTTTTGTCTAAACTTTTGTGACAATACAGAAAATTGACCTAGTTTAACGTGGGCATTGGATTCGTGTCATTCGGAGATATAAATCAGAAGTGACGAACGATTTAGTGCAGACATGTCAAGTTGACTGGGCAGTTAAGATGATCATTCTAAACTATTCATTGATGCTCATTGAGTAAAGGCTTATAAATGAAGCACAATGCATGGCATGATGAAGTTTTGGATAGATTGGATTACTTGGACCCTTTGTCGAATCTATTTTTGTCTGAAATATAGTCACAATATAGAAAATTGAGTCAGGTTAATTTGGCATTGGATTTGTGTCATTCTGAACTCTAAATAAAAAGTTACAGACAATTTAGTGTGCATATGTCAAGTTGATCGGCCAGTTAAAATGATCATCCTAAACTGATCATTAATGCTCATTGAGTAAAGGCTTATAACTAAAGCACAATGCATGACATGACGCAGTGTTGGATAGATTGGATTACTTGGACACTTTGTCGAATCTATTTTTCTCTAAAATTTTGTCATAATATAGAAAATTGAACTAGTTTAACGTGGGCCTTGGATTTGTGTCATTTTGAATTCTAAACCTAAAGTTACCGACGATTTAGTGCAGACATGTCAAGTTGATCGACCAGTTAAAATAATCATTCTAAACAGATCATTGATGATCATTGAGTAAAGGGTTATTATTGAAGCACAATGCTTGGCATGACGCCGTTTTTGATAGATTGGATTACTTGGATGCTTCTTCGAATCAATTTTTTTCACAAATTTTGTCACAATATATAAAATTGAGCTAGATTAATGTGGGCTATGGATTTGTGTAATTCTGAGCTTTAAATCCAATCTAGTACAGACATGTAATTCTGGGCTATAGATTAAAGTTACGGACCATTTAGTACAGACATGTCAAGTTGATCGGCCATTTAAAATAATCATTCAAAGCAGATCATTGATTCTCCTTGAGTAACGGCTTATAAATGAAGCACAATGCATGGCATGAAGAAGTTTTGGATAGATTGGATTACCTGGATGCTTTGTCAAAAATATTTCAGTATCAAATTTTGACACAATATAAAACTGTGAGCTAGCTTAACGTTGGCTTTGGATTTGTGTCACTCCGAGTTATAAATCAAAAGTTATAGACGATATAGTGCAGACATGTCAAGTCAGATAAAATGATCATTCTAAACTGATCATTGATGTTCATTGAGTAAAGGCTTATAAATAAAGCACAATGCTGGCATGACGCAGTTTTGGATAGATTGGATTACTTGGACACTTTGTCGAATCTATTTTTGTATGAAATATAGTCACAATATAGAAAATTGAGTAAAGTCTTATTAATGAATCAAAATGCAAGGCAAGACGCAGTTTTGCATAGATTGGATTATTTGGACACTTTGTCGAATCTATTTCTGTCTCACATTTTTTCACAATATAGAAAATTAAGCTAGCTTAACGTGGGATTTGGATTTCTATCATTCTGAGCTCTAAATCCAAAGTTACGGACGATTTAGTGCAGACATGTCAAGTTGATCAGCCAGTTAAAATGATCATTCTAAACAAATCATTCATGCTCATTGAGTAAAGGCTTATAAATGAAGCACAATGCATGGCATGAAGAAGTTTTGGATAGATTGGATTACGTGGATGCTTTGTCGAAATTGGATATTTCAGTATCAAATTTTGGGATAGATTGGATATTTCAGTATCAAATTTTGTCCTAATATGAAACTGTGAGCTAGCTTAACGTGGGCTTTGGATTTGTGTCATTTCGAGTTATAAATCAAAAGTTACGAACGATATAGTGTAGACATGTCAAGTTGATCGTACAGTTAAAATGATTGTTCAAAACTGATCTTTGGTACTCATTGTTTAAAGGCTTATAAATCAAGCACAATGCATGGTATGACGCAGTTTTGGATAGATCTGGTTACTTGTACGCTTTACCGAATCTATTTATGTCTCAAATTTTGTCACAATAAAGAAAATTGAGCTACCTTAACGTGCGCTTTGGATTTGTATCAGTCTAAGCTCTAAATCAAAAGTTATGGACAATTTAGTGCGAACATGTCAAGTTGATAAGGCTGTTAAAATAATCATTCTAAACTGATCATTGATGCTCATTGAGTAACAGCTTTTAAATGAGGCACAATGCAAGGCATAACTCTGTTTTAGATAGATTTGATTACCTGGACAATTTGACGAATAATTTCTATCTCAAAGTTTGTCACAATATAAAAAATTGAGCTAGCTTAACGTGGGCTTTCGATTTGTGTCATTCTAAGTTCTAAATCTAAAGTTTGGGATGATTTAGTGCACACATGTCAAGTTAATCGGGCAGTGAAAACAATCATTCTAAAACAATCATTGATGCTCATTGAGTAAAATCTTATTAATAAAGTACAATGCATGGCAAGACGCAGTTTTGGATAGATTAGATTACATGGATGCTTAGTCGAATCTATTTCCATCTCAAATTTTGTTACAATATACAAAATTGAGTTATCTTAACGTGGGCTTTAAATTTGTGTTATATGGCCTCCAAATCAAAAGTTACAGACGATTTAGTGCATACATGTCAAGTTGATCGGCCAGTTAAAATGATCATTCTTACGTGATCATTGGTGCTCATTGAGTAAAAGCTTATAAATCAAATACAATGCATGGTATGACGAAGTTTTGGATAGATTAGATAACTTGTACGCTTTGGTGTATCTATTTCTGTCTAAAATTTTGTCACAATATTGAAAACTGAGCTAGTTTAATGTGGACTTTGGATTTGTGTCATTCTAAACTCCAAATCAAAAGTTACGTACGATATAGCGCATACCTGTCAAGTTGATCGGCCAGTTAAAATGATCATTCTAAACTGATCATTGATGCTCATCGACTAACGACTTATAAATGAAGCACAATGCAAGGCATGATGCAGTTCTAGATAGATTTTATTACTTGGACGCTTTGTCGAATTTATTTATTTTACAAATTTTGTCACATTATAGAAAATTGAGTTAGTTCAACGTGGGCTTTGGATTTATGTCGTTCTGAGCACTAAGTCAAAATTTACGGACGATTTAGTGCAGACATGTCAGTTTGATCGGCCAGTTAAAATGATCATTATAAACTGATCATTGATGCTCATTGAGTAAAGGCTTATAAATGAATCACAATGCATGGCATGACGCATTTTTGGATAGATTGGATTAATTGGATGCATTGTCGAATCTATTTCTTTCTCAAATTTTGTCATAATATAGAAAATTGAACTAGTTTTACGTGGGCATTGGAATCGTGTAATTTTGAGCTATAAATCAAAAGTTACTGACGATATAGTGCACACATATCAAGTTGCTCAGGCAGTTAAAGTGATCATTCTTAACTTATAATTGGTCCTCATCCTTTAAAGGCTTAAAAATCAAGCACAATGCATGGTATGACACAAATTTGGATAGATTGGATTACTTGGACGCTTTGTCAAATCTATTTCGGTCTCAAATTTTGTCACAACATAGAAAATTGAGCTAGCTTAACGTGGGCATTGGATTCGTGTCATTATGAGCTATAAAACAAAAGCTACGGATGATATAGCGCATATATGTCAAGTTGATCGGCCAGTTAAAATGATTATTCTAAACTGATCATTGATGTTCATTGAGTAACGGCTTATAAATGAAGCACAATGCAAGGCATGACGCAATTCTTGATAGATTATATTACTTGGACGCTTTGTCGATTCTATTTCTGTCTCAAATTTTGTCACAACATAGAAAATTGAGCTAACTTAACGTGAGCTATGGATTTGTGTCATTCTGATTTCTAAATCCCAAGTTACGGACAATTTAGTTCAGTCATATCCGGTTGATCGGCCAGTTAAAACAATCATTGTAAACTGATCATTTATGCTCATTCAGTAAAGGCTTATTAATAAAGTACAATGCATGACAAGACACAGTTTTGGATAGATTGGATTACTTGGACGCTTTGTCGAATCTATTTCAGTCTCAAATTTTGTCCCAATATAGAAAATTGAGGTAGCTTAACGTGGGCATTGGATTGGTGTCATTCTGAGCTAAAAATCAAAAGTTACAGACGATATAGTGAAGACATGTCAAGTTGATCGGTCAGTTAAAATGATCATTGTAAACTGATCATTGATGCTCATTGAGTAAAGGCTTATAAATGAAGCATATTGCATGGCATGACACAGTTTTGGATAGATTGGATTACTTGGACGCTTTGTCAAATCTATTTCTATCTCAAATTTTGTCACAATATAGAAAATGGAGCTAGCTTAACGTGGGCTTGGGATTTGTGTCACATGAGCTCTAAATAAAAAGTTACGGACGATTTAGTGCAGACATGTCAAGTTGATCAACCAGTTCAAAAGAACATTCTTAACTGATCATTGGTGCTCATTGAGTAGAGGCTTGTAAATGAAGCACAATGTTTTGCATGACAAAGTTTTGGAGAGATTGGATAACTTGGATGCTTTGTTCTATCTATTTCTGTCTCAAATTTTGTCACAATATAGAAAATATAGCTAGATTAACATGGGCTTTGGATTTGTATCAGTCTAAGCTCTAAATCAAATGTTATGGACGATTTAGTGTGGACATGTCAAGTTGATCGGGCTGTTAAAATGATCATTCTAAACTGATCATTGATGCTCATTGAGTAACGGCTTTTAAATGAGGCACAATGCAAGGCATGACGCAGTTTTGGATAGATTGGATTATTTGGACAATTTGTCAAATAATTTCTATCTCAAATTTTGTCACAATATAAAAAATTGAGCTAGCATAACGTGGGCTTTGGATTTGTGTCATTATGTGTTCTAAATCTAAAGTTAGGGACGATTTAGTGCAGACATGTCAAGTTAATTGGACAGTTAAAACAATCATTCTAAAATGATCATTGATGCTCATTGAGTAAAAGCTTATTAATAAAGTACAATGCATGGGAAGACGCTGTTTTGGATAGATTGGATTACGTGGATGCTTAGTCGAATCTATTTCCATCTCAAATTTTGTTACAATATAGAAAATTGAGTTAGCTTAACGTGGGCTTTAAATTTGTGTTATCTGACCTCTAACTCAAAAGTTACGGACGATTTAGTGAAGACATGTCAAGTTGATCGGCCAGTTAAAATAATCATTCTTAGCTGATCATTGGTGCTCATTGAGTAAAGGCTTATAAATGAAACACAATGCATGGCATGACGAAGTTTTGGATAGATTGGATAACTTGGACGATTTGTCGTATCTATTTATGTCTCAAATTTTATCACAATATAGAAAACTGAGCTAGTTTAACGTGGACTTTGGATTTGTGTCATTCGAACTCCAAATAAAAACTTATGGACGATTTATTGCGGACATGTCAAGTTGATCGACCTGTGAAAATGATCATTCTAAACTGATCATTGATGCTAATTGAATAACGGGTTTTAAATGAACCACAATGCAAGGCATGACACAGTTTTGGATAGATTGGATGCTTTGTCAATCTATTTTTGTCTCAAATTCTGTCACAATATAGATACTTGAGCAAGCTTAACGTGGGCTTTGGATTTGTGTCATGTGAGCTCTAAATTAAAAGTTATGGACGATTTAGTGCAGACATGTCAAGTTGATCGACGAGTTAAAATAATCATTCTTAACTCATCATTGGTGCTCATTGAGTAGAGGCTTATAAATGAAGCACAATGCATGGCATGACGAAGTTTTGGATAGATTTGATAACTTCGACGCTTTGTCGTATCTATTTCTGTCTCAAATTTTGTCACAATATAGAAAATTGAGCTATCTTAACGTGGGCTTTGGATTAGTGTCATTCTAAGCTCAAAATAAAGAGTTACATACGATTTAGTGCAGACATGTCAAGTTGATCGGCCGGTTAAAATGATCATTCTTAACTGATCATTTGTGCTCATTGAGTAGAGGCTTATAAATGAAGCACAATGCATGGAATGACGAAGTTTTGGCAAGATTGGATAACTTGAACGCTTTGTTGTGTCTATTTTTGTCCCAAATTTTGTCAGAATATAGATAATTGAGCTAGCTTAATGTGGGCTTTGGATTTGTGTCATCTGAGCTCTAAATCAAAAGTTACGGACGATGTAGTGCAGACATGTCAAGTTCATCAGCCACTGAAAATAATCATTCTTAATTGTTCATTGGTTCTCCTTGAGTAGAGACTTATCAATGAAGCACAATGCATGGCATGACGAAGTTTTAGATAGATTGGATAACTTGGACGCTTTGTCAATCTATTTCTCTCTCAAATTTTGTAACAATATAGGAAATTGAGTTAGCTTAACGTGGGATTTGGATTTATGTCATTCTAAGCTCTTAATTAAAAGTTATGGACGATTTAGTCCGGACATGTCAAGTTGATCGGCAAGTTAAAATGATCATTCTAAATTTATTATTGATGCTGATTGAATAACGGCTTATAAATGAAGCACAATACAAGGCATGACACTGTTTTTTATAGATTGGATTACTTGAATTTTTTGTCGAATCATTTCTGTCTGAAATTTTGTCACAATATAGACAATTGAGCTAGCGTAACGTGGGCTTTGGATTTGTGTCATTCTGAGTTCTAAATCCAAAGTTACGGACGATTTAGTGCAGACATGTCAAGTTGATCGGCCAGTTAAAACAATCAATCTAAACTGATCATTTATGCTGATTGAGTAAAGGCTTATTAATAAAGTACAATGCATGGCGAGACGCCGTTTTGGATAGATTGGATTACTTGGATACTTTGCCGAATCTATTTATATCTCAAATTTTGTCACAATTTAGAAAATTGGGGTAGCTTAACGTCGGCATTGGATTCGTGTCATTCTGAGCTATAAATAAAAAGTTGCGGACGATATAGTGAAGACATGTCAAGTTGATAAGTCAGTTAAAATGATCATTGTAAACTGATCATTGATGCTCATTGAGTAAAAGCTTATAAATGAAGCACAATGATGGCATGACGCAGTTTTGAATAGATTGCATTACTTGGACGCTTTGTCGAATCTATTTATGTTTCAAATTTTTTCACAATATAGAAAATTGAGCAAGCTTAACTTGGGCTTTGGATTTGTGTCATCGGAGGTCTAAATCAAAAGTTTCGGATGATGTATTGCGGACATGTCAAGTTGATTGACCAATTAAAATAATCATTCTTAGTTGATTATTGGTGGTCATTGAGTAGAGGCTTATAAATGAAGCACAAGGCATGGCATGACAAAGTTTTGGATAGCGTGGACAACTTGGACTCTTTGTCGTATCTATTTCAGTCTCCAATTTTGTCACAATATAGAAAATTGGATAGCTTAACGTGGACTTTGGATTTATGGATGATTTAGCACTAAATCAAAAGTTATGGATGATTTAGTGCGTACATGTTAAGTTGATCGGCCAGTTAAAATGATCATTCTAAACTGATCGTTGATGCTCATTGAATAACGGCTTTTAAATGAACCACAATGCAAGGCATGATGCAATTTAGGATAGATTGGATTACTGGGACGCTTTATGGAATCATTTCTGTATCAAATTTTGGCAAAATATAGACAATTGAGCCAGCTTTACGTGGGCTTTGGAGTTGTGTCATATGAGCTCTAAATAAAAAGTTATGGACGATTTAGTCCAGACAGGTTAAGTTGATCGGCCAGTTAAAATGATCATTATTAACTGATCATTGGTCCTCATTGAGTAGAGGCTTATAAATGAAGCACAATGCATGGCATGACAAAATTTTGGATAGATTAGATAAGTGTGACAGTTTGTCGTATCTATTTCTCTCTCAAATTTTGTCACAATATAGAAAATTGATCTTGTTTAACGTGGGCTTTGGATTTGGGTCATATGAGCTCTAAAAAAGTAATGGACGATTTAGTGCATACATCGCAAGTTGATCGGCCATTTAAAATGATCATTCTTAACTGATCATTGGTGCTCATTGAATAGAGCCTTATAAATGAAGTAGAATGCATGGCATGACGAAGTTTTGGACAGATTGGATAACATGGACGCTTTGTCGTATCTATTTCGGTCTCAAATTTTGTTACAATATAGAAAATTGAGTTAGCTTAACGCGGGATTTGGATTTGTGTCATTCTTAGCTCTTAATCAAAAGTTATGGACGATTTAGTGCGGACATGTCAAGTTGATCGGCCTGTTAAAATGATCATTCTAAACTAATCATTGATGCTCATTGAGTAACGGCTTATAAATGAAGCACAATGCAAGGCATGGCGCTGTTTTGTATAGATTGGATTACTTGAACGCTTTGTGAATCATTTCTGTCTCAAATTTTGTCACAATATATAAAATTGAGCTAGCTTAACGTGGGCTTTGGATTTGTGTCATCCTGAGTTCTAAATCCAAAGTTACGGACAATTTGGTGCAGACATTTCAAGTTGATCGGCCATTAAAACAATCATTCTAAACTGGTCATTGATGCTTATTGAGTAAAAGCTTATTAATAAAGTACAACGCATGGCGAGACGCATTTTTGGACACACTAGATTACTTGGATGTATTGCCAAATCTATTTTGGTCTCAAATTTTGTCACAATTTAGAAAATTGAGCGAGCTTAATGTGGACATTGGATTCGTGTCATTCTCAGCTATAAAATAAAAGTTATAGACGATATAGTGAAGACATGTCAAGTTTATCGGTCAGTTAAAATGATCATTGTAAATTGATCATTGATGCTCATTGAGAAACGGCTTATAAATGAAGCACAATGCATGGCATGACGCAGTTTTGGATAGATTGGATTACTTGGACGGTTTGTCGAATCTATTTCGGTCTCAAATTTTGTCACAATATATAATATTTAGCAAGCTTAACATGGGCTTTGGATTTGTGGCATCGGAGCTCTAAATCAAAAGTTATGAACGATGTAATGCGGACATGTCAAGTTGTTCGGCCTGTTAAAATAAACATTCTTAGCTGATCATTGGTGCTCATTGAGTAGAGGCTTATAAATAAAGCACAAGGCATGGCATGACAAAGTTTTGGATAGCTTGGACAACTTGGATGCTTTGTTGTATCTATTTTAGTCTCAATTTTTGTCACAATATAGAAAATTGAGATAGCTTAATGTGGACTTTGGATTTGTGTCATTCTAAGCACTAAATCAAATGTTATGGATGATTTAGTGCGAACATATTAAGTTGATCGGCCAGTTAAAATGATCATTCAAAACTGATCATTGATGCTCATTGAATAACGGCTATTAAATGAACCACGATGCTATGCATGACGCAATTTAGGATAGATTGGATTACTAGTATTCTTTATGGAATCATTTCTGTATCAAATTTTGTCGAAATATAGAAAATTGAGCTAGCTTTACGTGGGCTTTGGATTTGTGTCATATGAGCTCTAAATAAAAAGTTACGAACGATTTAGTGCAGACATGTCAAGTTGATCGGCCAGTTAAAACAATCATTGGTGCTAATTGAGGAGAGCCTTATAAATGAAGCACAATGTATGGCATGAAAAAATTTGAGATAGATTTGATAACTTGGACGCTTTGTCGTATCTATTTCTCTCTCAAATATTGTCACAATATAGCAAATTGATCTAGCTTAATGTGGGCTTTGGATTTGTGTCATATGAGCTCTAAAAATAAGTTATGGATGATTTAGTGCAGACATGTCAAGCTGATCTGCCAATTAAAATGATCATTCTTAACTGATCATTGGTGCTCATTGAGTAGAAGCTTATAAATAAAGCACAATGCATGGGATGACAAAGTTTTGGATATATTGGATAACTTGGACGCTTAGTCGTATGTATTTTTGTCTCAAATTCTGTCACAATATAGAATATTGTGCTAGGTTAACGTGGGCTTTGGATTTATTTCATTGGAAGCTCTAAATCAAAAGTTATGGATGATTTATTGCATGCATGCCAAGTTGATCGGCTAGTTAAACTGATCATTCTAAACTGATCACTGTTGCTCATTAAGTAACGGCTTATAAATGAAGCACAATGGAAGGAATGACACAATTTTGGAGAGATTGGCTTACTTGGATGCTTTGTCGAATAATTTCTATCACAAATTTTTTCACGATATAGAAAATTGAGCTTGCTAAACGTGGGCTTTGGATTTGTGTCATATGAGCTCTAAATAAAAAATTACAGACAATTTAGTGCAGACATGTCAAGTTGATCGGCCAGTTAAAATGATCATTCTTTACGGGTCATTGGTGCGCATTGAGTAGAGGCTTATAAATGAAGCAAAATGCATGGCATGACGAAGTTTTGGATAGTTTGAATAACTTGAAAGCTTTGTCGTATCTATTTCTATCTCAAATTTTGACACAATATATAAAATTGAGCTATCTTAACGTGGACTTTGGATTTGTGTCATTGTAAGCTATAAATCAAAAGTTATGGACGATTTAGTGCGGACATGTCAAGTTGATCGTCCAGGTAAAATGATCATTCTAAACTGATCATTGATGCTCATTGAATAACGGCTTTTAAATGAACCACAATGCAAGGCATGACGCAGTTTTGGATAGATTGGATTACTTGGATGCTTTATCGAATCATTTTTATGTCAAATTTTGTCATAATATAGAAAATTTAGCTAACTTAACATGGGCTTTGGATTTGTGTCATTCTGAGTTCTATATCCAAAGTTATGGACGATATAGTGCAGACATGTCAAGGTTGATCTGCCAGTTAAAACAATCATTCTAAACTGATCATTACTGCTCATTGAGTAAAAGCTTATTAATAAAGCACAATGCATGGCAAGACGAAGTTTTGGATAGATTGGATTACATGGATGCTTAGTTGAATCTATTATTGTCTCAAATTTTGTCACAATATAGAAAATTTAGCTAACTTAACGTGGGATTTGGATTTGTGTCATTTTGAGTTCAATATCCAAAGTTACGGACAATTTAGTGCAAACATGTCATGTTGAGTTAAAATAATCATTCTAAGATCATTGATGCTCAGAGTAATACATGGCAAGACGTAGTTTTGGATAGATTGGATTACGTGGATGCTTAGTTGAATCAATTTCTTTTTCAAATTTTTTTCACAATATTTAAAATTGAGCTTGGTTAACGTGGGCATTGGATTCGTGTCATTGTAGGATATAAATCAAAAGTTATGGACGATATAGTGCAGACATGTCAAGTTGATCTGTCAGTTAAAATGATCATTGTAAACTGATCATTGATGCTCATTGAGTAAAGGCTTATAAATGAAGCACAATGCATAGCATGATACAGTTTTGGGTAGATTGGATTACTTGGACACTAATTTTGTCAAAATATAGAAAATTGAGCTAGGTTAACGTGGGCTTTGGATTTGACGATTTAGTGTAGAAATTTCAAGTTGATCGGCTAGTTAAAATGATCGTTCTAAAGTGATCCTTGATGCTCATTGAGTAACGGCTTATAAATGAAACACAATGCAAGGCATGACGTAGTTTAGGATAGATTCGATTACTTGGATGCTTTGTCGAATGTATTTCATTCTCAAATTTTGTCACAATATAGTGAATTGTGCTACCTGAACATGGGCATTGGATTCATGTCATTCTGAGCTATAAATCAAAAGTTATAGACAATATAGTGCAAATATGTCAGGTGGATTGGCCAGTTGAAATGATCATTCTAAACTAATTATTGATGCTCATTTATTAAGGGCTTATAAATGAAGCACAATCCATGGCATGAAACAGTTCTAGATAGAATGGATTACTTTGATGCTTTGTCGAATTCTGTCTCAAATTTTGTCACAGTTTATAAAATTTAGCTAGCTTAACGTGGGCTTTAAATTTGTGACATTCTAATCTCTAAATCAAAAGTTATGTACGATTTGGTGAGGAGATGTCAAGGTTATCGGCCGTAAAAATGATCATTCTAAACTTATTATTGATGATCATTAAGTAAATGCTTATAAATAAAGGACAATGCATGGCATGACGAAGTTTTGGATAGATTGGATAACTTGACACTTTTTCGTATCTATTTCTTTCTCAAATTTGGTCAAAATACAGAAAATTTAGCTAACGTGGGCCTTGGATTTGTGTCATTCTAAACTCCAAATCAAAACTTATGGACGATATAGTTCCAACATGTCAAGTTGATCGTCCAGTTAAAATGATCATTCTAAACTTTTCATTGATGCTCATTGAGTAACGGCTTATAAATGAAGCACAATGCATAGCATGATCTACATTTGGATAGATTGAATGACTTGGAGCCTTTATAGAATCAATTTCCATCTCAAATTTTGTCACAGCATAGAAAATTGAGTTAGCTTAACGTTGGCATTGGATTCGTGTCATTCTGAGCTATAAATCAAAAGTTATGGATGATATAATGTAGACATGTCAAGTTACTCGGGCAGTTAAAATGATCATTTTAAACTGATCATTGATGCTCATTGAGTAAAGGCTTATAAATGAAGCACAATGTATACGGCATAACGAATTTTTGCATAGATTGGATAACTTGACGATTTTTGGTATCTATTTCTTTTTCAAATTTAGTCACAATATAGAAAATTGAGCTAGCTTAATGTGGGCATTGGATTAGTGTCATTCTGAGCTATAAATCAAAATTTATGGACGATATAGTGTAGACATGTCAAGTTGATCGGCCCGTTAAAATGACCATTCTAAAGAGATCATTAATGCTCATTGAGTAAAGGCTTATAAATGAAGCAGAATGCATGGCATGACAAAGTTTTGGATAGATTCGATTACTTGGACGCTTTGTCAAATCTATTTCTGTCTCAAATTTTGTCACAATATAGAAAATTGAGCTACATTAACGTGGGTTTTAGATTTGTGACATTATGAGTTTTAAATACAAAGTTACGGACGATATAGTGCCAACATGTCAAGTTGATCGGCTAGTTAAAATGATCATTCTAAATTGCTCATTGGTGCTCATTGAGTAATTGCTTATAAATGAAGCACAATGCAAGGCATGATGCAGTTTTGGATAGATTGAATTACTTGGACGCTTTGTTGAATCTATTTCTATCTCAAATTT
The DNA here is from genome assembly GCA_018901935.1 of Pugionium cornutum. Lineage (NCBI taxonomy): Eukaryota > Viridiplantae > Streptophyta > Magnoliopsida > Brassicales > Brassicaceae > Pugionium > Pugionium cornutum. The sequence goes on along the minus strand of CM032157.1, from coordinate 27,099,481 downwards.
TGTCACAATATAGAAAATTGAGTTAGCTTAACGTGGGCATTGGATTCGTGTCATTCAGAGCTATAAATCAAAAGTTATGGACGATATAGTGCAGACATGTCAAATTAATCCCCCACTTAAAATGATCATTCTAAACTGATTATTGATGCTCATTGAGTAAAAACTTATAAATGTAGCACAATGCGTGATATGACGAAGTATTGGATAGTTTGGGTAACTTGACGCTTTTTTGTATCTATTTCTTTCTCAAATTTTGTCACAGTACAGAAAATTGAGGTAGCTTAACGTGTGCCTTGGATTTGTGTCATTTTAAACTCTAAATCAAAAGTTCTGGACAATTTAGTGCATACATGTCAAGTTGATCGGCCAGTTGAAATGATCATTCTAAAGTGATCATTGATGCTCATTGAGTAACGGCTTATAAATGAAGTACAATGCAAGGCATGACACAATTTTCAATAGATTGGATTACTTGGACGCTTTGTCGAATCTATTTCATTCTCAGATTTTGTCATAATATATAAAATTGAGCTAGATTAACGTGGGCTTTGGATTTGTGTAATTCTAAGTTTTAAATCCAAAGTTACGGATGCTATAGTGCTAACATGTCAAGTTGATCGGCCTGTTAAAATGATCATTCTAAACTAATCCTTGATGCACATTGAGTAAAGGCTTATAAATGAAGCACAATGCATGGCATGAAACAGTTCTGGATAGATTGGATTACTTGGATGCTTTGTTGAATCTATTTCTGTTTCAAATTTTGTCAAAATATAGCTAACGTGGACTTTGGATATGTGTCATTCTAACCTTTAAATCAAAAGTTATGGACGATTTAGTGCGGACATGTGAAATTGATCGGCCAGTTAAAATGATCATTCTAAACTGATCATTGATGCTCATTGAGTAACGACTTATAAATGAAGCACAATGCAAGGCATGATGGAGTTTTGGCTAGATTGAATTACTTGGACGCTTTGTCGAATCTATTTCTGTCTCAAATTTTGTTACAATATAGAAAATTGAGCTAGCTTAACGTGGGCATTGGATTCGTGTCATTCTGAGCTATAAATCAAAAGTTATGGATGATATAGTGCAGACATGTCTAGTGCATCGGCCAGTTAAAATGATCATTCTAAAGTGATCATTGATGTTCATTGAGTAAAGGCTTATAAATGAAGCACAATGCATGGCATGACAAAGTTTTGGATAGATTGGATAACTTAATGCTTTTTCGTATTTATTTCTTTCCCAAATTTTGTCACAATACAAGAAATTGAGCTAGATTAACGTGGGCGTTGGATTTGTGTCATTCTAAGCTCTAAATCAAAAGTTACTAACGATTTAGTTATGACATGTCAAGTTGATCGGGCAGTTAAAATGATCATTCTAAACTGATCATTGATGCTCATTGAGTAACGGCTTATAACGGAAGCACAATGCAAGGCATGACACAGTTTTGGATAGATTTGATTACTTGAACAATTTGTCGAAAATATTTATGTCCCAATATTGAAAATTGAGCTAGCTTAACGTGGGCGTTGGATTTGTGTCATTGTAAGTTTTAAATCCAAAGTTACGCACGATATGGTGCCGACATGTCAAGTTGATTGCCTAGTTAAAATGATCATTATAAACTGATCATTATGCTCATTGAGTAAAGGCTTATAAATGAAGCACAATGCATGGCATGAAAAAGTTCTGGATCGATTGGATTACTTGGATGCTTTGTCGAATTTATTTCTGTCGCAAATATTGTTACAATATAGAAAATTGAGCTAGATTAACGTGGGCTTTGGATTTGTGTCATTCTAAGCTCTAAATAAAAAGTTATGGATGATTTAGTGCGTACATGTCAAGTTGATCGGCCAGTTAGAATGATCATTCTAAACTGATCTTTGATGCTCATTTAGTAACGGCTTATAAATCAAGCACAATGCAAGGCATGAAGCAGTTCTGGATAGATTGGATTACTTGGTTGCTTTGTCGAATTGTGTCTCAAATTTTGTCCCAATATAGAAAATTAAGCTAGCTTAACGTGGGCTTTGGATTTGTGTCATTCTAATCTCTAAATCAAAAGTTATGTACGACTTTGTGCGGATAGGTCAAGTTTATCGGCCACTTAAAATGATCATTCTAATCAGATCATTGATGCTCATTGAGTAATGGCTTATAAATGAAGCACACTGCAAGGCATGACACAGTTTTTGATAGATTGGATTACCTTGACACTTTGTCGAATCTACTTCTGTCTCAAATTTTGTCATAATATAGAAAATTGAGCTAGCTTAAGGTGGGCTGATGAACTCTGTCATTCTGAGTTCTAAATCTAAAGTTAATTACAATATAGTGCAGACATGTCAAGTTGATCGGCCAGTTAAAATGATCATTCTAAACTGATCATTGATGCTCATTGAGTAACTGCTTATAAATGAAGCACAATGCAAGGTCTGACGCCATTTTGGATAGATTGGATTACTTGAACGCTTCGAATCTATTTCGGTCTCAAATTTTGTTACAATATAGAAAATTGAGCTACCTTAACGTGGGCTTTGGATTTGTGTCATTCTTAATTCTAAATCCAAAGTTATGGATGATTAAGTGCAGACATGTGAAGTTGATGAGCCAGTTAAAATGATCATTGTAAGCTGATCATTGATGTTGATTGAGCAAAGGCTTATAAATGAAGGACAATACATGGCATGACACAGTTTTAGATGGATTGAATTACTTGGACGCTTTGTCGAATCTATTTATGTCACAGTATAGATAATTGAGCTACCTTAATGTGGACATTGGAATTGTGTCATTCTAAGCTATAAATCAAAAGTTACGGATGATATAGTGCAGACATGTCAACTTGATCGGCCAGTTAAAATGATCATTCTAAACTTATCATTGATGCCCATTGAGTAACAGCTTATAAATGAAGCGGCATGAAGCAGTTCTGGATAGATTGGATTACTTGCATGCTTCGTCGAATCTATTTATGTCTTAAATTTTGTCACAATATAGAAAATTGAGCTAACTTAACGTGTGCATTGGATTCGTGTCATTCAAAGCTATAAATCAAAAGTTATGGACGATATAGTGCAAACATGTCAAGTTGCTCGGCCAGTTAAAATGATCATTCTAAACTGATCATTGATAGTCATTGAGTAAAGTTTTATAAATGAACCACAATGCATGGCATGAAGCAGTTCTGGATAGATTGGATATCTTGGATGCTTTGTCGAATCAATTTCGGTCTCAAATTTTGTCACAATATAGAAAATTGAGCTAGCTTAACGCGGCTTTGGATTTGTGTCATTCTAAGCTCCAAATGAAAAGTTATGTACGATTTAGTGCGGAAATGTCAAGTTGATCATCCAGTTAAAATGATAATTCTAAACTGATCATTGATGCTCATTGAGTAATGGCTTATAAATGAAGAACAATGCAAGGCATGATGCAGTTTTGGATAGATTAAATTACTAGGAGGCCTTGTCTAATCTATTTCTATCTCAAATTTTGTCACAATATGGAAAAATGAGCTAGCTTAACGTGGGTATTGGACTCGTGTCATTCTGAGCTATAAATCAAAAGTTATGGACAATATAGTGGAGACATTTCAAGTTGACCGGCCAGTTAAAATAATCATTCTAAACAGATCATTGATGCTAAGTGAGTAATGGCTTATAAATGAAGCACAATGCATGGCGTGACACAGTTGTGGATAGATTGGAATACTTGGATGCTTTGTCGAATCAATTTCTGTCTCAAATTTTGTCATAATATAGAAAATTGAGCTAGCTTAAAGTGGCCATTGCATGTGTGTCATTCTGAGCTATAAATCAAAAGTTACGGACTATTTAGTGCAAACATGTCAAGTTGAACGGCCAGTTAAAATGATCATTCTAAACTGATCATTAATGCTCATTGAAAAGGCTTATAAATAAAGTACAATGCATGGCATGAAGAAGTTTTGGACAGATTGGATTACTTGGATGATTTGTCAAATCTTATTCTATCACAATATAGAAAAGTTAGCTAGCTTAACGTGGGCTTTGGATTTGTGTCATTCTAAGCTCTAATACAAAAGTTATGGACGATTTTGTACGGAAATGTCAATTTTATTGGCTACTTAAAATGATCATCTAATCAGATTATTGATGCTCATTGAGTAACGGCTTATAAATGAAGCACAATGCAAGGTATGACACAATTTTTGATAGATTGGATTACTTGGAGTCTTTGTCGAATCTATTTTGCTCTCAAATATTGCCACCATATAGAAAATTAAGCTAGCTTAACATTGGCTTTGGATTTGTATCATTCTGAGTTCTAAATCTAAAGTTACAGACGATATACTAGAGACATGTGAAGGTTATCGACCAGTTAAAATCATCATTCTAAACTGATCATTGATGCTCATTGAGTAACGGCTTATAAATGAAGCACAATGCAAGGCATGACACAGTTTTGGATATATTGGAGTACTTGGACTCTTTGTCGTGTCTATTTTGCTCTCAAATTTTGCTAACATATAGAAAATTGAGCTAGCTTAAAGTGGGCTTTGGATTTGTGTCATTCTGAGTTCTAAATCTAAAGTTACAGATGATATAGTGCATACATGTGAAGTTGATCGGTAAGTTAAAATGATCGTTCTAAACTGATCATTGATGCTCATTGAGTAACGGCTTTTAAATGAAGCACAATGCAAGGCATGAAACAGTTTTGGATAGATTGAATTACTTGGACACTTTGCCGAATCTATTTTTGTCTCAAATTTTGTCACAATATAGAAAATTGAGCTAGCTTAACGTGGGCATTAGATTCGTGTCATTCAGAGCCATAAATAAAACGTTATGGATGATATAGTGCAGACATGTCAAGTTGCTCGGCCAGTTAAAATGATTATTCTAAAATCATCATTGATGGTCATTGAAAAAAGCCTTATAAATGAAGCATAATGCATGGCATGAAGCAGTTCTGGATAGATTGGATTTCTTTGATGCTTTGTCGAATCTATTTTTGTCTCAAATTTTGTCACAATATAGGAAACCGAGCTAGCTTAACGTAGGCTTTGGATTGGAGTCATTCTAAGCTCTAAATCAATAGTTATGGACGATTTAGTGTGGACATGTCAAGAGTATTGGCCAGTTAAAATGATCATTCTAAACTGATCATCGATGCTCATTGAGTAACGGCTTATAAATAAGCACAATGCAAGGCATGACACAGTTTTGGAATGATTGGATTACTTGGACGCTTTGTCGAATCTATTTTTTCTTTCAAATTTTGCCACCACATAGAAAATTGCGATAGCTTAACGTGGGCTTTGGATTTGTGTCATTCTGAGTTCTAAATCTAAAGTTACAGACGATATAGTGCATACATGTCTAGTTGATCGGCCAGTTAAAATGATCATTCTAAACTGATCATTGATGCTCATTGAGTAACGGCTTATAAATCAGGCATAATGCAAGGCATGACACAGTTTTGGATAGATTGAATTACTTGAACGCTTTGTCAAACCTATTTTTTTCTTAAATTTTGATACAATATAGAAAATTGAGCTACCTTAACGTGGACATTGAATTCGTGTCATTCTATGCTCTAAATCAGAATTCATGGAGTATTTAGTGCGGAAATGTCAAGTTGATCGGCTAGTTAAAATTATCATTCTAAACTAATCATTGATTGTCATTGACCAACGGCAAATGATGCACAATGCAAGGCATGCCACAGTTTTGGATAGATTAGATTACTTGGACGATTTGTCCAATCTATTTCATTCTAAAAATTGTCACTATATAGAAAATTGAGCTAGTTTAACGTGGGCACTAGATTTGTGTCATTAAGAGCTATAAATCAAAAGTTATAGACGATATAGTGCAGACATGTAAAGTTGATCGACAAATTAAAATGATCATTCTAAACTAATCATTGATGCTCATTGAGTAGAGGCTTGTAAATGAAGCAAAATGCATGGCATGAAACAGTTCTGGATAGATTGGATTACTTGGATGATTTGTCGAATCTATTTCTATCTCAAATTTTTGTCACAATATAAAAAATTGAGCTAGATTAACGTGGGCTTTGGATTTGTATCAGTCTAAGCTCCGAAACAAAATTTATGCACGATTTAGTGCGGACATGTCAAGTTGATCGGCCAGTTAAAATAATCATTCTAAACTGATCATTGATGCTCATTGAGTAAGGCTTATAAATGAAGCACAATGCAAGGCATGATTGTGTTTTGGATAGATTGAATTACTTGTACGCTTTGTCGACACCATTTCTGTCTCAAATTTTGTCACAATATAGAAAATTGAGCTAGCTTAACGTGGACAATGGATTCGTGTCATTGTGAGCTATAAATCAAAAGTTATGGACGATATAGTGCAGAAATATTAAGTTTATCGGCCAGTTAAAATGATCATTCCAAACTGATCATTGATGCTCATTGAGTAAAGGCTTATAAATGAAGCACTCCGCATGCCATGACGAAGTTTTGGATAGATTGGATGACTTGACGATTTTTTGTATCTATTTCTTTGTCAAATTTCGTCACAAGACAGAAAATTTTGCTAGCTTAACGTGGGTCTTGGATTTGTGTCATTCTAAGCTCTAAATCAAAAGTTATGAACGATTTAGTGAAGACATGTCAAGTTGATCGGCCAGTTAAAATGATCTTTCTAAACTGATCATTGATGCTCATTGATTAACGGCTTATAAAAGAAGCACAATGCAAGGCATGATGCAGTATTGGATAGATTCAATTACTTGGACACTTTGTCGAATCTATTTCTGTCTCAAATTTTGCCACAATATAGAAAATTGAGTTAGCTTAACGTGGTCATTGGATTCGTATCATTCTGAGCTATAAATCAATAGTTATGGATGATATAGTGCAGAAATGTGAAGTTGATCGGCCAGTTAAAATGATCATTCTAAACTGATCATTGATGCTCATTGAGTAACGGCTTTTAAATGAAGCACAATGCAAGGCATGATGCAGTTTTGGATAGATTGAATTACTTGGACACTTTGTCGAATCTATTTTTGTCTCAAATTTTGTCACAGTATAGAAAATTGAACTAGCTTAACGTGGACATTGGATTCGTGTCATTCAGAGCCATAAATCAAAATTTATGGATGATATAGTGGAGACATGTCAAGTTGCTCTTCCAGTCAAAATGATCAATCTAAAGTCATCATTGATGCTCATTGAGTAAAGGCTTATAAATGAAGCATATTGCATGGCATGAAGCAGTTTTGGAAAGATTGGATTTCTTTGATGCTTTGTCGAATCTATTTCTGTCTCAAATTTTGTCACAATATATGAAATTGAGCTAGCTTAACGTAGGATTTGGATTCGAGTCATTCTAGCTCTAAATCAATAGTTATGGACGATTTAGTGCGGACATGTCAAGTTGATCATCCAGGTAAAATGATCATTCTAAACTGATCATTGATGCTTATTGAGTAAAGGCTTATAAATGAAGCAGTATGCATGCCATGACAAAGTTTTGGATAGACTGGATAACTTGACGATTTTTTGTATCTATTTCTTTGTCAAATTTTGTCACAAGACAGAAATTGTGCTAGCTTAACTTGGGTCTTGGATTTGTGTTATTCTAAGCTCAAAATCAAAAGTTATGAACGATTTAGTGATGACATGTCAAGTTGACCGGCCAGTTAAAATGATCATTCTAAACTGATCATTGATGCTCATTGAGTAACGGCTTATAAAAGAAGCACAATGCAAGGCATGATGGAGTTTTGGATAGATTCAATTACTAGGACGCTTTGTCAAATCTATTTCAGTCTCAAATTTTGTCACAATATAGAAAATTGAGTTAGCTTAACGTGGGCATTGGATTCGTGTCATTCTGAGCTATAATTCAAAAGTTATGGATGATATAGTACAGACATGTGCAGTTGATCGGCTATTTAAAATGATCATTCTAAACTGATCATTGATGCTCATTGAGTAACGGCTTATAAAAGAAGCACAATGCAAGGCATGATGCAGTTTTGGATATATTCAATTACTTGGACGCTTTGTCGAATCTATTTCTCTCTCAAATTTTGTCACAATATAGAAAATTGAGTTAGCTTAACGTGGGCATTGGATTCGTGTCATTCTGAGCTATAAATCAATAGTTATGGATGATATAGTACTAACATGTGAAGTTGATCGGCTAGTTAAAATGATCATTCTAAACTGATCATTGATGCTCATTGAGTGACAGCTTTTAAATGAAGCACAATGCAAGGCATGATTCAGTTCTGGATAGATTGAATTACTTGGACACTTTGTTTAATCTATTTTTGTCTCAAATTTTGGCACAATATAGAAAATTGAGCTACCTTAACATGGGCATTGGATTCGTGTCATTCAGAGCCATAAATCAAAAGTTATGGATGATATAGTGCAGACATGTCAAGTTGCTCGGCCAGTTAAAATGATCATTCTAAACTCATCATTGATGCTCATTGAGTAAAGGCTTATAAATGAAGCATAATGCATGGCATGAAGCAGTTCTGGATAGATTGGATTTCTTTGATGCTTTGTCGAATCTATTTCTGTCTCAAATTTTTTCACAATATAGGAAATTGAGCTAGCTTAACGTAGGATTTGGATTCGAGTCATTCTAAGCTCTAAATCAATAGTTATGGACGATTTAGTGCGGACATGTCAAGTTGATCGTCTAGTTAAAATGATCATTCAAAACTGATCATCGATGCTCATTGAGTAACGGCTTATAAAAAAGAATGGATTAAACTGGATTACTTGGACGCTTTGTCGAATCTATTTTTTTCTTAAATTTTGACACAATATTGAAAATTGAGTTACCTTAACGTGGGCATTGGATTCCTGTCATTCTAAGCTCTAAATCGGAATTCATGGAGGATTTAGTGCGGAAATGTCAAGTTGATCGGCCAATTAAAATGATCATTATAAACTAATCATTGATGGTCATTGACTAACGGCAAATGAAGCACAATGCAAGGCATGCCGTAGTTTTGGATAAATTGGATTACTTGGACGATTTGTCGAATCTATTTCATTCTCAAATTTGTCACAGTATAGAAAATTGAGCTAGCTTAACATGGGTACTAGATTCGTGTCATTCAGAGCTATAAATCAAAAGTTATAGACGATGTAGTGCAGAAATGTCAAGTTGATCGGCCAATTAAAATGATCATTCCAAACTAATCATTGATGCTCATTGAGTAAAGGCTTGTAAATGAAGCACAATGCATGTCATGAAACAGTTCTGGATAGATTGGATTACTTGGATGCTTTGTCGAATCTATTTCTGTCACAAATTTTGTCACAATATATATAAAATTGAGCTAGCTTAATGTGGGCTTTGGATTTGTATCAATCTAAGCTCTAAATCCAAAGTTATGCACAATTTAGTGCGAACATGTCAAGTTGATCGGCCAGTTAAAATGATCATTCTAAACTGATCATTGATGCTCTTTGAGTAAGGCTTATAAATGAAGTACAATGCAAGGCATGATGTTGTTTTGGAAAGATTGAATTACTTGAACGCTTTGTCGAATCCATTTCTGTCTCAAATTTTGTCACAATATAAAAACTGAGCTAGCTTAACGTGGACATTGGATTCGCGTAATTCTGAGCTATAAATCAGAAGTTATGGAGGATATAGTGCAGACATATTAAGTTTATCGGCCTGTTAAAATGATCATTCTAAACTGATCATTGATGCTCATTGAGTAAAGGCTTATAACTGAGGCACTATGCATGGCATGACGAAGTTTTGGATAGATTGGATAACTTGACGATTTTTTGTATCTATTTCTTTCTCAAATTTTGTCACAAGGCAAAAAATTGTGCTAGGTTAACGTGTGTCTTGAATTTGTGTCATTCTAAGCTCTAAAACAAAAGTTATGGACGATTTAGTGATGACATATCAAGTTAATCGGCCAGTTAAAATGATCATTCTAAACTGATCATTGATATTCATTGAGTAACGGCTTATAAATGAAGCACAATGCAAGACATGGCGCAGTTTTGGATAGATTGGATTACTTGGACGATTTGTCGAATCTATTTCTGCCTCAAATGTTGTGCAATATAGAAAATTGAGTTAGCTTAACGTGGGGATTGGATTTGTATCACTCTAAGTTTTAAATCCAAAGTTATGGACGATCTAGTGCCAACATGTCAAGTTGATAGGCCAATTAAAATGATCATTATAAACTGATCATTGATGCTCATTGAGTAAAGGCTTATAAATGAAGCCCAATGCATGGCATGAAGCAGTTCTGGATAGATTGTATTACTTGGATGCATTGTCGAATCTGTTTCAGTCTCAAATTTTATCAAAATATAGAAAATTGACCTAGCTTAACGTTGGCTTTGGATTTGTGTCATTCTAAGCTCTAAATCAAAAGTTATGAACGATTTAGTGCGGACACGTGATGTTGATCTGCCAATTAAAATGATAATTCTAAACTGATCTTTGATGCTCATTGAGTAACAGCTTATAAATGAAGCATAATGCAAGGCATGAAGCAGTTCTGGATAGATTGGATTTCTTGGATGCTTTGTTGAATCTATTTTTGTCTCAAATTTTGTCACAATATAGAAAATTGAGCTAGCTCAACGTGGGCACTGAATTCGTGTCATTCTGATCTATAAATCAAAAGTTACACACGATATAGTGCAGACAGGTCAAGTATATCGGCTAGTTAAAACGATTATTCTAAACTATTCATTGATGCTCAATGAGTAAAGGCTTATAAGTGAAGTACAATGCATGGCATGAAGTAGTTCTGGATAGATTGGATTACTTGGATGCTTTGTCAAAATATGTCTCAAATTTTGTAACAAAATAGAAAATTGAACTAGATTAACGATATGGTGCTGGCATGCCAAGTTGGTCTGCCTGTAAAATTGATCATTCTTAACTGATCATTGATGCTTATTGAGTAAAGGCTTATAAAGAAGCACAATGCTTGGCATGAAGTAGTTCAGGATAGAATTGATTACTTGGATGCTTTGTCGAATCTATTTTGGTCTCAAGTTTTGTCACAATATAGAAAATTGAGCTAGCTTAACGCGGGCTTTGGAATTGTGTCATTCTAAGCTCTAAATCAAAAGTTATGGATGATTTAGTGCAGAAATTTCAAGTTGATCGGGCAGCTAAAATGATAATCTTAACTTATCATTGGTGCTCATTGAGTAGAGGCTTATAAATGAAGCACAATGCATGGCATGACGATGTTTTGGATAGATTGGAGTACTTCACGCTTTTTCATATCTATTTCTTTCTCAAATTTTGTCACGATATAGAAAATTGAGCTAGTTTAACGTGGGGTTTGGATTTGTGTCATTCTAAGTTCTAAATCCAAAGTTACAGACGATATAGCGTCGACATGTCAAGTTTATTGGCCAGTTAAAATGATTATTATAAACTGATCATTAATGCTCATTGAGTAAAAGGTTCTAAGTGAAGCACAATTCATGGCATGACGCAGTTTTTAATAGATTGGATTACTTAGACGCTTTGTCTAACCTATTACTGTCTCAATTTTTGTGACAATATACAAAATTGAGCTAGTTTAACGTGGGCATCGGATTCATTATGAGCTATAAATTAAAAGTTACGAACGATATAGGTGAGTCATGTCAAGTGGATTGGCCAGTTAAAATGTTCATTTTAAACTGATCATTGACGCTCATTAAGTAAAGGTTTATAAATGAAGCACAATTCATGGCATGAAGCATTTCCGGATATATTGGATTACTTGACAGTTTATCGTATCTATTTCTCCCTCAAACTATGTCACAATATAGAAAATTGAGTTAGCTTAACATGGGCCTTGGATTTGTGTCATTCTAAGATTTAAATCAAATGTTACGGACGGTATAGTGCGGACATGCCAAGTTGATCGGCCAGTTAAAATGATCATTTTAAACTGATCACTGATGCTCATTGAGTAACGGTGTATAAATGAAGCACAATGCATGTCATGAAGCAATTCTGGATAGATTGGATTACTTGGATACTTTTTTCGAATCTACAATGTCTACAATTTTCACAATATAGAAAATTGAGCTAGTTTAACGTGGGCATTGAATACATGCATTCCGAGCTATAAATCAAAAGTTATGGACGATATAGTGTAGACATGTAAAGTTGATCGGCCAGTTAAAATGATCATTCTTAACTGATAACTGATGCTCATTAAGTAAAGGCTTATAAATGAAACACAATTCATGGCATGAAGCACTTCTAGATAGATTGGATTACTTGATGGTTTTTTGTATCTATATCTGTCTCAAATTTTGTCACAATATAGAAAATTGAGCTAGCTTAACGTTGGCTTTGGATTTGTGTCATTCTAAGCATAAATCAAAAGTTATGGACGATTTAGTACTAAAATGTCAAGTTGATCGGCCAGTTTAAATGATCATTCTAAGCTGATCATTGATGCTAAGTGAGTAACGGCGGCACAATGCAAGGAATGACACAGTTTTGGATAGATTTGATTACTTGGACGCTTTGTCGAATATATTTCGGTCTCAAATTTTGTCACAATATAGAAAATTATGCTAGCTTAACGTGGACTTTGGATTTGTGTCATTCTAAGTTTTAAATCCAAAGTTATGGACGATATAGTTCCGACATGTGAAGTTGGTCGCCAGTTAAAATGATCATTATAAGCTGATCATTGATGCTCATTGCGTAAAGGCTTACAAATGAAGCACAATGCATGGCATGAAGCAGTTCTGGATAGATTGGATTACTTGGATGCTTTGTCCAATCTATTTCTGTCTCAAATTTTGTCACAATGTAGGAAATTGAGTTAGATTAACGTGGGTTTTGAATTTGTGTTATTCTAAGCTCTAAATCAAAAAGTTATGGACGATTTAGTGCGGATATGTCAAGTTGATCGGCCAGTTAAATTGATTATTCTAAACTGATCTATGATGCTCATTGAGTAACGGATTATAAATGAAGCACAATGCAAGACATGATGCAGTTTTGGATAGACTGAATTACTTAGACGCTTTGTCAAATCTATTTCTATCTTAAATTTTGTCACAATATAGAAAATTGAGCTAGCTTAACGTGGGCTTTGGATTTTTGTCATTCTAAGCTCTAAATCAAAAGTTAAGGATAATTTAGTGAGGAAATGTCAAGTTGATCGGCCTGTTAAAATGATAATTCTTAACTGATCATTGGTGCTCATTGAGTAGAGGCTTATAAATGAAGCACAATGCATGGCATGACGAAGTTTTGGATCGATTGGATAGCTTATATGCTTTTTCGTATCTATTTCGGTCTCAAATTTTGTCATAATATAGAAAATTGAGCTACCTTAAAGTGGGCTTTGGATTTGTGTCATTCTGAGTTCTAAATCTAAAGTTACAGAAAATTTAGTGCAGACATGTCAAGTTGATCGACTAGTTAAAATGATCATTCTAAACTGATCATTGATGCTCATCAAGTAAAGGCTTATAAATGAAGCACAATGCATGGCATGACGCAGTTTTCGATAAATTTGATTACTTGGACGCTTTGTCGAATATATTTCTGTAACAAATTTTGCTACAATATAGAAAATTGAGCTAGTTTAACGTGGGCATTGGATTCGTGTCATTCTGAGCTATAAATCCAAAGTTATGGACGATATAGTGCAGACATGTCAAGTTGATCGGCCAGTGAAAACGATCATTCTAAACTAATCATTGATGCTCATTGAGTGAAGGCTTATTAATGAAGCACAATGGATGGCATGATGCAATTTTGGATAGATTGGATTACTTGTACGCTTTGTCCAATCTATTTCTGTCTCAAATTTTGTCATAGTATAGAAAATTGAGATAGCTTAATGTGGGCATTGGATTCCTGTCATTTTGAGCTATAAATCAAAAGTTATGGACGATATATTGCATACATGTCAAGTTGATAGGCCAGTGAAAATGATCATTCTAAACTGATCATTTATGCTCATTGAGTAAAGGCTTATTAATGATGCACAATGCATGACAAGACGCAGTTTTGGAAAGATTCGATTACCTGGACGCTTTGTCAAATCTATTTCTACCTCAAATTTTGTATCTATTTCTTTCCCAAATCCGTCACAATATAGAAAATTGAGCTTGCTTAACGTGGGCTTTGGATTTGTGTTATTATGAGTTCTAAATCAAAAGTCATCGACGATTTAGTGCGGACATGTCAAGTTGGTCGGCCAGTTAAATTATTATTCTAAACTGATCATTGATGCTCATTGATTAACGGCTTATAAATGAAGCACAATGCAAGGAATGACACAGTTTTGGATAGATTGGAATACTTGGACGCTTTGAAGAATCTATTTCTATCCCAAATTTCGTCACAATATAGAAAATTAAACTAGTTTAACGTGGGTTTTGGATTTGTGTCATTCAGATTTCTAAATCCAAAGTTACGAACGTTTTAATGCAGACATGTCAAGTTTATCGGCAGTTAAAATGATCATTCTAAAATGATCATTGATGCTCGTTGAGTAAAGGCTTATAAATGAAGCACAATGCATGGCATGACGCAGTTTTAGATAGTTTGGATTACTTAGACGCTTTGTTGAATCTATTTCTTTCTAAAATTTGTCACAACAGAAAATTGAGCTAGCTTAAGGTGGGCATTGGATTCGTATCATTCCGAGCGATAATCAAAAGTTATGGACTATAAGTGCAGACATGTCAAGTTGATCGGTCAGTTAAAATTATCATTCTAAACTTATCATTGACGCTCACTTAGTAAAGGCTTATAGATGAAGCACAATGCATGGCATGAAGCAGTTCTATATAGATTGGATTACTTGATGGTTTATCGTATCTAATTCTATCTCAAATTTTGTTACAATATAGAAAATTGAGCTACCTAAACGTGAGTCTTGGATTTGTATCAATTTAAGCTATAAATCAAAAGTTACAGACGATATAGAGCGGAAATGTCAAGTTGATCGGCCAGTTAAAATGATCATTCTAAATTGATCATTGATGCTAATGAGTAACGGCTTATAAATGAAGCACAATGCATGGCATGAAGCAGTTATGTATCGTTTGGATTTCATGGTTTTGTGGAATCTATTTTTGTCTCAAATTTTGTCACAATATAGAAAATTGAGCTAGATTAATGTGAATTTTGGATTTGTGACATTCTACGTTCTAAATCCGAAGTTACAAACGATTTAGTGCAGAAAAGTCAATTTGATCGGCCAGTTAAAATTATCATTTTAAACTGATCATTGATGCTCAGTGAGTAAAGGCTTATAAATGAAGCACAATACATGGCATGAAGGAGTTCTAGATAGATTGGATTACTTGGATGCTTTGTCGAATCAATTTCTTTCTCAAATTTTGTCCCAATATAGAAAATTGAGCTAGCTTAACGTGGGCATTGGATTCGTGTCATTATGAGCCATAAATCAAAAGTTACAGACGATATAGTGCGGACATGTCAAGTTGATCAGCCAGTTAAAATTATAATTATAAACTGATCATTGATGCTCATTGAGTAACAGCTTCTAAATGAAGCGGCATGAAGCAAATCTGGATAGATTAGATTACTTGCATGCTTTGTCAAATCTATTTATGTTTTAAATTTTGTCACAATATATAAAATTGAGCTAGGTTAACGTGGGCTTCAGATTTGTGTCATTCTAAGCTCTAAATCAAAAGTTATGGACGATTTATTGCGGAAATGTTAAGTTGAACAGCCAGTAAAAATGATTATTCTAAACTGATCATTGATGCTCATTGAGTAACGGTTTATAAATGAAACACAATGAAAGGCATGACGCAGTTTTGGATAGATTGGATTACTTGGACGATTTGTCGAATCTATTTTTGTCTCCAATTTTCTCACAATATTGAAAATTGAGCTAGCCTAACGTGGGGTTTGGATTTGTGTCATTCTGAGTTCTAAATCCAAAGTTACGGACGATTTAGTCCATATATGTCAAGTTTATCAGCCAGTTAAAATGATCATTCTAAAGTGATCACTGATGCTGATTGAGTAAAGGTTTATAAATGAAGCACAATGCATGGCATGATACAATTTTAGATATATTGGATTACTTGGACGCTTTGTCGAATCTATTTCTTTCTCAAATTTGTCATAATATAGAAAATTGGGCTAGCTTAAGGTGGGCATTGGATTTGTGTCATTCTGAGCTATAAATAAAAAATGATGGATGATATAGTGCAGACATGTCAAGTTGATTGGCCAGTTAAAATGATCATTCTAAACTTATCATTGATGCTAATTTAGTAAAGGCTTATAAATGAAGCACAATGCATGGCATGAAGCAGTTCTAGATAGATTGGATTACTTCACAGTTTATCGTTTCTATTTCTGTCCCAAATTTGGTCACAATATAGAAAATTGTGGTAGCTTAACGTCGGTGTTGGATTCGTGGCATTCGATGCTATAAATCAAAAGTTATGGACGATATAGTGCAGACATGCCAAGTTGATCGACCAGTTAAAATATCATTCTAATATGATCATTGACGCTTATTGAGAAAAGACTTACCTGAACAATGCATGGCAAGACGATATTTGGATAGATTAGCTTACCTGAACACTTTGTCGAATCTACTTCTATCTCAAATTTTGTAACAATATAGAAAATTGAGCTAGCTTAACGTGGGTCTTTGATTTGTGTCATTCTAGGCTCTAAATCAAAAGTTATGGACAATATATTGCGGACATGTCAAGTTGATTTGCCAGTTAAAATGATCATTGTAAACGGATCATTAATGCTCATTGAGTAAATGCTTATAAATGAAGCACAATGCATGGCATGAAGCAGTTCTGGATAGATTGGATTACTTGGATGCTTTGTCGAATCTCTTTCTTTGTCAAATTTTGTCACAGTATAGAAAATTGAGCTAGCTTAACGTGCGCTTTGGATTTATGTCATTCTGAGTTCTAAATCAAAAGTTATGGACGATTTAGTGCGGACATGTCAAGTTGATCGACAAGTTAAAATGATCATTCTAAACTGATCATTGATGCTCATTGAGTAACTGCTTATAAATGAAGCACAATGCAAGGTCTGACGCCATTTTGGATAGATTGGATTACTTGAACGCTTCGAATCTATTTCGGTCTCAAATTTTGTTACAATATAGAAAATTGAGCTACCTTAACGTGGGCTTTGGATTTGTGTCATTCTTAATTCTAAATCCAAAGTTACGGATGATTAAGTGCAGACATGTGAAGTTGATGAGCCAGTTAAAATGATCATTGTAAGCTGATCATTGATGTTGATTGAGCAAAGGCTTATAAATGAAGGACAATACATGGCATGACGCAGTTTTAGATGGATTGAATTACTTGGACGCTTTGTCGAATCTATTTATGTCACAGTATAGATAATTGAGCTACCTTAATGTGGACATTGGAATTGTGTCATTCTAAGCTATAAATCAAAAGTTACGGATGATATAGTGCAGACATGTCAACTTGATCGGCCAGTTAAAATGATCATTCTAAACTTATCATTGATGCCCATTGAGTAACAGCTTATAAATGAAGCGGCATGAAGCAGTTCTGGATAGATTGGATTACTTGCATGCTTCGTCGAATCTATTTATGTCTTAAATTTTGTCACAATATAGAAAATTGAGCTAGGTTAACGTGGGCTTTGGATTTGTGTCATTCTAAGCTCTAAATAAAAAATTATGGATGATTTATTGCGGACATCTCAAGTTGATCGGCCAGTTAAAATGATTATTCAAAACTAATAATTGATGCTCAATTAGTAACGGTTTATAAATGAGACACAATGCAAGGCATGACGCAGTTTTGGATAAATTGGATTGCTTGGATTATTTTTCGAATCTATTTCTGTTTCAAAATTTGTCACAATATTGAAAATTGAGCTAGGTTAACGTGGGCTTTGGATTTCTGTCATTCTGAGTTTTAAATCCAAAGTTACGGACGATTTAGTGCAGACATTTCAAGTTTATCGGCCAGTTAAAAGGATCATTCTAAAGTGATCATTGATGCTCGTTGAGTAAAGGCTTTTAAATGAAGCATGATGCATGGCATGACACATTTTTAGATAGATTGGATTACTTGGACGTTTTGTCGAATCTATTTCTTTCTCAAATTTTCTCACAATATAGAAAATTGAGCTAGCTTAACGTGGGCTTTGGATTTATGTCATTCTGAGTTCTAAATAAAAAGTTATGGACGATTTAGTGTGGACATGTCAAGTTGATCGGGCAGTTAAAATGATCATTCTAAACTAATCATTGATGCTCATTGAGTAATGACTTATAAATGAAGCACAATGCAAGCCATGGCGCAGTTTTGGATATATTGGATTACTTGGACAGTTGGTCGAATCTATTTCTGTCTTAAATTGTGTCACATTATGGAAAATTGAGCTAGCTTAACGTGGGATTTGGATTTGTGTCATTTTCAGTTCTAAATCCAATGTAACGGACGATTAAGTGCAAACATGTCAAGTTGGTCGGCCAGTTAAAATGATAATTCTAAACTGATCATTGGTGTTGATTGAGTAAAGGCTTATAAATGAAGGACAATGCATGGCATGATGTAGTTTTAGATATATTGGATTATTTAGACGCTTTGTCGAATCTATTTCTGTCACAAATTTTGTCACAATATAGAAAATGAGCTAGCTTAACGTGGGCATTGGATTCGTGTCATTCTGAGCTATAAATCAAAAGTTACGGATGATATAACGCGGACATGTCAAGTTGATCGGCCAGTCAAAATGATCATTCTAAACTAAGCATTGATGTTTATTGAGTAACAACTTATAAATGAAGCGGCACGAAGCAGTTCTGGATAGATTAGATTAGATTGCATGCTTTGTCTAATCTATTTATGTCATAAATTTTGTCACAACATAGAAAATTGAGCTAGGTTAACGTGGGCTTTGGATTTGTGTCATTCTAAGCTATAAATCAAAAGTTATGGACAATTTAGTGCGGACATGTCAACTTGATCGGCCAGTTAAAATAATTATTCTGAATTGATCATTGATGCTTATTGAGTAAAGGCTTATAAATGAAGCACAATGCATGACATGAAGCAGTTCTAGGTAGATTCGATTACTTGGATGCATTGAAGAATCTATTTCTTTCTCAAATTTTGTCACAATATAGAAAATTGATCTAGCTTGACGTGGGCTTTGGATTTATGTCATTCTGAGTTCTAAATCAAAAGTTATGGACAATTTAGTGCGGACATATCAAGTTGATCGGGCAGTTAAAATGATCATTGATGCTCATTGACTAACGGCTTACAACTGAAACACAATGCAAGCCATGACGCTGTTTTGGATAGAATGGATTAATTGAACGCTTTGTCGAATCTATTTCTGTCTCAAATTTTGTCAAAATATAGAAAATTGAGCTATCTTAACATGGGATTTGTATTTGTGTCATTCTTAGTTCTAAATCCAAAGTTACAAACGATTAAGTGTAGACATGTCAAGTCGATGAGCCAGTTAAAATGATCATTTTAAGCTGACCATTGATGATGATTGAGTAAAGGCTTATAAATGAAGGACAATGCATGGTATGACGTAGTTTTAGATAGATTGGATTACTTGGACGCTTTGTCGAATCTTTTTCGGTCACCAATTTTATCACAATATAGAAAATTGAGTTATCTTAACGTGGGCATTGGATTCGTGTCATTCAGAGCTATAAATCAAAAGTTATGAATGATATAGTGCGGACATGTCAACTTAATCGGCCAGTTAAAATGATCATAAACTGATCATTGATGCTCATTGAGTAACAAGTTATAAATGAAGTGGCTTGAAGCAGTTCAGGATAGATTGGATTACTTGCATGCTTTGTCGAATCTATTTATTTCCAAAATTTTCTCACAACATAGAAAATTGAGCTACGTTAACGTGGGCTTTGGATTTGTGTCATTTTAAGCTCTAAATCAAAAGTTATGTACTATTTAGTGCGGACATGTCAAGTTTATCGGCCAGTTAAAATGATTATTCTAAACTGATCATTAATGCTCATTGAGTAATGGTTTATAAATGAAACACAATGAAAGGGATGACGCAGTTTTGGATAGATTGGAATACTTGGACGATTTGGAGAATCTATTTCTGTTTCATATTTTGTCATAATATTGAAAATTGAGCTAGCTTAATGTGGGCCTTGGATTCGTGTCATTCTGAGTTCTAAATCCAAAGTTACGGACAATTTAGTACAGACGTGTCAAGTTTATCGCCCAGTTAAAATGATCATTTTAAAGTGATCATTAGTGCTCATTGAGTAAAGGCTTATAAATGAATCAAAATGCATGGCATGACAAAGTTTTAGGTAGATTGGATTACTTTGACGCTTTGTCAAATCTATTTCTTTCTCAAATTTGTCACAATATAGAAAATTGAGCTAGAGTAAGGTGGGCATTGGATTCGTGTCATTCTGAGCTATAAATCAAAAGTTATGGACGATATAGTGCAGACATGTCAAGTTGATCGGCTCGTTAAAAATATAATTCTAAATTGATCATTGATGCTCGTTGAGTAAAGACTTATTAATTAATCACAATGCATGGCAAGACACAATTTTGCATAGATTAGATTATTTGAACACTTTGTCGAATCTATTTCTATCTGAGATTTTATAACAATATAGAAAATTGAGCTACCTCAACGTGGGCATTGGATTCATGTCATTATGAGCTAAATCAAAAGTTATGAACGATATAGTGCAGACATGTCAAGTTGATCGGCCACTTAAAATGATCATTATAAACTGACCATTGATGCTCATTGACTAAAGGCTTATAAATGAAGCACAATGCATGGCATGAAGCAGTTCTGGATAGATTGGATTACTTGGATGCTTTGTCGAATCTATTTCTTCTCAAATTTTGTCACAATATAGAAATTTGAGTTAGCTTAACGTGGGCTTTGGATTTATGTCATTTTGAGTTCTAAATCAAAAGTTACGCACGATTTAGTGCGGATATATCAAGTTGATCGGCCAGTTAAAATAATCATTATAAACTGATCATTGATACTCATTGAGTAACGGCTTATAAATGAAGCAAAATGCAAGGCATGATACCATTTTTGGATAGATTGGATTACTTGGATAATTTCTCGAATCTATTTCTGTCTCAAATTTATTCACCATATAGAAAATTGAGTTATCTTAACGTGGGCATTGGATTCGTGTCATTCAGAGCTATAAATCAAAAGTTACGAATGATATAGTTCGGACATGTCAACTTGATCGGCCACTTAAAATGATCATTCTAAACTGAACACTGAAGCTCATTGAGTAACAGCTTATAAATGAAGCGGCATGAAGCAGTTCTGGATAGATTGGATTACTTGCATGCTTTGTCAAATCTATTTATGTCTTAAATTTTGTCACAACATAGAAAATTGAGCTAGGTTAACGTGGGCTTTGGATTTGTGTCATTCTAAGCTCTAAATCAAAAGTTAAGTACGCTTTAGTGCGGACATCTCAAGTTGATCGACCAGTTAAAATGATTATTCTAGACTGATCATTGATGCTCTTTGAGTAATGGTTTATAAATGAAACACAATGAAAGGCATGACGCAGTTTTGGATAGATCGGTTTACTTGGACGATTTGGCGAATCTTTTTCTGTTTCAAATTTTATCACAATATTGAAAATTGAGCTACCTTAACGTGGGCTTTGGATTTGTGTCATTCTTAGTTCTAAATCCAAAGTTACGGACGATTTAGTGCAGACGTGTCAAGTTTATCACCCAGTTAAAATGATCATTCTAAAGTGATCATTGATGCTCATTGAGTAAAGGCTTATAAATGAAGCACAATGCATGGCATGACGCAGTTTTAGGTAGATTGGATTACTTGGATGCTTTGTCAAATCTATTTATTTCTCAAATTTGTCACAATATAGAAAATTTAGGTAGATTAAGGTGGGCATTGGATTCATGTCATTCTGAGCTAGAAATCAAAAGTTATGGACGATATAGTGCAGACATGTCAAGTTGATCGACCACTTAAAAATATCATTCTAAATTGATCATTGATGCTCGTTGAGTAAAGGCTTATCTAAAGTCATGATATTGAAAATTGAGCACTTTGAGTAAAGACTAACTTGGATGCTCATTGCGGAATGAAGTAGTTCTGGATAGTTTAACTTGGATGCTTTGTCGAATCTATTTCTGTCTGAAATTTTGTCATGATATTGAAAATTGAGCTAGTTTAACGTGGGGTTTGGATTCATGTCATTCTGAGCTCTAAATCAAAACTTACGGATGATATAGTGCACACATGTCAAATTGATTGGCTAGTTAAAATGATCATTGTAAACTGATCATTGGTGCTCATTGAGAAAAGGCTTATAAATGAAGCACAATGCATGGCATGACGCAATTTTGGATAGATATGATTACTTGGATGCTTTGTCGTATCTATTTATGTCTCAAATTTTGTCACAATATAGAATATTGAGCTAGCTTAATGTGGGCTTTGGATTTGTGTCATTCTAAGCTCTAAATCAAAAGTTACGGACGATTTATTACATACATGTCAAGTTGATCGGCTAGTTAAAATGATCATTTTTAACTGATAATTGGTGCTCAGTGAGTAGACGCTTCTAAATGAAGCCCAATGCATGACATGACTAAGTTTTTGATAGATTGGATAACTTGGATGCTTTGTAGAATCTACTTTTGTAACAATTTTTGTCATGATATCGAAAATTGAGATATCTTAACGTGGGCTTTGGATTCGTGTCATTGTGAGCTCTAAATCAAAAGTTACGTACGATTTATTGCAGACATGTCAAGTTGATCGGCCAGTTAAAATGATCATTCTAAACTGATCAGTGATGTTTATTGAGTAACGGCTTATAAATCAAGCACAATGCAAGGCATGAAGCAGTTCTGGATAGATTGGATACCTTGGTGGCTTTATCATAGCTATTTTTGTCTCAAATATTGTCACGATATAGAAAATTGAGCTAGCTTAACGTGGGCTTTGGATTTGTGTCATTCTAAGCTGTAAATCAACAGTTACGGATGATTTAGTGCATACATGTGAAGTTGATCGGCCAGTTAAAATGATCATTCTAAACAAATCTTTGATGCACATTGAGTAAAGGCTTATTAATGAACTATAATGCATGGCAAGATGCAGGTTTGGATAGATTGGATTACTTGGACACTTTGTCGAATCTATTTCTTTCTCAAATTTTGTCATAGTATAGAAAATTGAACTAGCTTAAAGTAGGCATTGGATTGGTGTCATTCTACGCTCTAAATCAAAAGTAACGGATGACTTAGTGCAGATATGTGAAGTTGATCGGCCAGTTAAAATGATCATTCTTAACTGATCGTTGGTGCTCACTGACTAGAGGCTTATAAATGAAGCACAATGCTTGGCGTGAAGCGGTTTCGGAAAGATTGGATTACTTGGATGCTTCTTCGAATCTATTTTTGTCTCAAATTTTGTCATAATATAGAAAATTGAGCTAGCTTAACGTGGGCTTTGGATTTGTGACATTTTGAGCTCTAAATAAGAAGTTATGGACGATATTGTGCAGATATGTCAAGTTGATCGGCCAGTTAAAATGATCATTCTCAACTGATCATTGATGCTCATTGAGTAAAGGCTTATAGATGAGGCACAATACATGGCATGAAGTAGTTTTGGATAGATTAACTTGGATGCTTTGTCGAATCTTTTTCTGTGTCAAATTTTGTCACGATATAGAAAATTGAGCTAGCTTAACGTTGACTTTGAATTCGTGTTATTCTGAGCTCTAAATCAAAAGTCATAGACAATATAGTGCGGACATGTCAAGTTGATCGGCCAGTTAAAATAATCATTCTAAAATGATCATTAGTGCTCATTGAGTAAAGACTTATAAATGAAGCAAAATGCATGGCATGATGCAGTTTTGGATATATTAGATTAGTTGGACGTCTTTCGTATCTATTTCTGTCTCAAATTTTGTCACAATATACGAAATTGAGCATTTTTAACGTGGACTTTAGATTTGTGTCATTCTAAGCTCTAAATCAAAATTTATGGACGATTTAGTGCATACATTTCAAGTTGATCTGCCAATTAAAATGATCATTCTAAACTGATCATCGATGCTCATTGAGTAAAGGCTTATTAATGAAGCACAATGCATGGCAAGACGCATTTTTGGATAGACTGGATTACTTGGATGCTTTTTCGAATCTATTTCTGTCTCAAATTTAGTTAAAATATAGAAAATTGAGCTAGCTTAACATGGGATTTGGATTTGGGTCATTCTAATCTCTAAATCTAACGGGAGATTTAGTGCGGCCATGTCAAGTTGATCGGCCAGTTAAAATGATCATTCTTAACTAATCATATGTGCTCATTGAGTAGAGACTTATAAATGATGCACAATGCATGGCGTGAAGCAGTTTGCATAGATTGGATTACTTGGTTGCTTTGTCAAATCTATTTTGGTCTCAAATTTTGTCACAATATAGAAAATAGAGCTAGATTTACGTGGGCTTTGGATTTGTGTCATTCGGCGCTCTAAATCAAAAGTTATGGGCGATATAGTGCAAACAAGTCAAGTTCATCAGCAAGTTAAAATGATCATTCTCAACTGATCATTGATGCTCATTGAGTAAAGGCTTATTAATGAAACACAACGCATGGCATGACATAGTTTTGGATAGATTAGATTGCTTGGAAGATTTGTCAAATCTATAGCAGTCCCAAATTTTCTCACAATATAGAAAATTGAGCTAGCTTTACTTGGACACTGGATTCGTATCATTCTGAGTTTTAAATCAAAAGTTACGGACGATATAATGCATACATGTCAAGTTGATTAGCCAGTTAAAATGATCATTTTAAACTGATCATTGATCCTCATTGAGTAAAGGCTTATTAATGAAGCACAATGCATGACATGACGCAGTTTTGGTTAGATTGGATTACTTCGACAATTTGTCGTATCTATTTCTGTCTCAAATTTTGTCACAATATAGAAACTTGAGCAAGCTTAACTTGGGCATTGGATTCGTGTCATTTTGAGCTCTAAATAAAAAGTTATGGACGATTTAATGAAGACATGTCAAGGTTAGTTATTTTGATCATTCTAAATGATCATTGATGCTCATTGAGTAAGGGCTTATAAATGAAGCACAATCCATGCACGACGCAGTTTGGGCTGGATTGGATTACTTGGACGTTTTTCTTAATCTATTTTTTCTCAAATTTTGTCAAAATATAGAAAATTGTGCTAGATTAACGTGGATTTTGGATTTGTGTCATTCTGAGCTTTAAATTGAAAGTTACAGACTATTTAGTGCAGACATATCAAATTGATCGACCAGTCAAAATGATCATGCTAACCTGATCATTGATGCTCTTTGAGTAAAGGCTTATAAATGAAGCACAATGCATGGCATGCAGTAGTTCTGGATAGATTAACTTGGATGCTTTGTCGAATCTATTTCAGTCTCAAATTTTGTCTTAATATAGAAACTTGAGCTACTTTAACATTGACTTTGAATTCGTGTCATTCTGATCTCTAAATCAAAAGTTATTGACAATATAGTGCAGACATGTCAAGTTGATCGGCAAGTTAATGATCATTCTCAACTGATCATTGATGCCCATTGAGTAAAAGCTTATAAATGAAACACAATGCATGGTATGAAGTAGTTTTGGATAGACTAACTTGGATGCTTTGTCGAATCTATTTCTGTCTCAAATTTTGTCACGATATAGAAAATTAAGCTAGCTTAACGTTGACTTTGAATTCGTGTCATTCTTAACTCTAAATCAAAAGTTACGGATGATATAGTGCAGACATGTCAAGTTGATTGGCCAGTTAAAATGATCATTCTAAACTGATCATTGGTGCTCATTGAGTAAAGACTTATAAATAAAGCAAAATGCATGGCATTACGCAGTTTTGGATATATTAGATTAGTTGGACGCTTTGTCGTATCTATTTCTGTCTCAAATTTTCTCACAATATACAAAATTGAGCTTGCTTAACGTGGACTTAAGATTTGTGTCATTCTAAGCTCTAAATCAAAATTTATGGACGATTTAGTGCATACATGTCAAGCTGATCGGCCATTTAAAATGATCATTCTAAAGTAATCATTGATGCTTATTGAGTAATGGCTTATAAATGAAGCACAATGCAAGGCATGAAGCAGTTCTGGATAGATTGGATAACTTGGTGGCTTTATGAAATCTATTTTTGTATCAAATTTTGTCACGATATAGGAAATTGAGGTAGCTTAACGTGAATTTTGGATTCGTGTCATTCGAAGCTTTAAATCAAAAGTTCAGGACGATATAGAGCGGACATTTCAAGTTGATCGGCCAATTAAAATGATCATTTTAAACTGATCATTTGTGCTCATTGAGTAAAGGCTTATAAATGAAGCACAATGCATGGCATGACGCAGTTTTGGATAGATTAGATGATACAACCCTCGATTCAAGGCTTGGATGCACGTGGATTGTGTGGAGAAGATTAGGTGAGAAACTCAACCTTAGGCTTCTGGATGGGAGTTTTCTGGTTGGTAAAAGATGGAAGGGTGAAGTGAACCACACGAGGGGTGATGAACCTCGTGATAAATCACAAACTTAGAGCTAGGAGGGCTGGTCTCAACTAGGTTCTAAGCGCACAAGTCTCTTGAGAGAATAACTTGTTGAAAGAAAATTCGATCTTTATTAATTATCAAAAAGGTTGTCGAACTACAATGCTGGAAGGAGCCTTATTAATATTCTCGACAGCTTGACCTTCTAGGGTCGACTCAAGAAAGAAAAGGAAAATTTACAAAAGTGCACAAATGGAAAATGTACAAAAGTGCATAACCGAAAAAGGACCTATTCCTAAAATGTCTTTGACTCAAAAATGTAAATAATCTAAATCATACCCTGAAAAACAGAAAGAGACAAATATCCAAATTGAAAACTTACCTTTCTTACCTCACGGCCACGAAATGGAAGGTGGCCGTCCTTGTGGCATGCACGCGCCTTGTTCCTAGTCTTCGACTTGGAGTAGGGTTAGGAATCTTTGGGCCCTGACCTCTCTTGCCACTAAAGCCCAAGTCTCTGAAGTCCCTTGCATTGTTGAGAAGCCTTTGGACTCTTCTTTGCACTTCTGGCCCACTGTCCTTTGTCGATCATCCTCTAGGAGCTTGTCGACCCATAAGCTGAATTTGTAGAAGAGTGCTCTTGATCTGCTCCTTGTCATTTCTCCTGGTGGCACCACTGGTGTAGAGACTTCCTCTAGATGCATGTCCTGAAGCTGGTAGCTTATCTGGTCCGAGTCTCCTTGTGTAGATGTTGAAATGCCCGTGTACTCGGCTGGATCGGCTGTACCGGCTGGACTGTGCGAGGTGCTGGCCGAAATGTTTTCTGTTCCGGCCAAGTTGACTCCGGAGGCGGAGGCATCACCAATTGGACCGGCGGTGTCATCCACATCGCCACCAGTTGGGCCGAAGTTTTGGGCCTCTTCGCCGGCAATGTTGATCGGTCCGGCCCGGTTAGTCGAAGGTCCGACGGTACCGCTTGGGCCGGCAGACGTGCCAAATGGCCCGGCTGTCTCGGGCAAGCTCCCTGGTCGGCCAGTCTGGTCTCCTGGCCGGCCATACGACCTGATGTCCCCATCATTAGATTACTTGAATGCTTTGTCGTATCTATTTCGATCTCAAATTTTGTCACAATATAAAAAAATTGAGATAGCTCAACGTGGGCTTTGGATTTGTTTCCTTCTGAGCTCTTAATCAAAAGTTATGGATGATTTAGTGCAGACATTTCAAGTTGATCAGCCAATTATAATGATCATTCTAAACAGATCATTGATGCTCATTGAGTAAAGGCTTATTAATGAAGCACAATTCATGGTAAGACACAGTTTTGGATAGATTGGATTACTTGGATGCTTTGTCGAATCAATTTCAGTCCCAAATTTTGTTAAAATATAGAAAATTGAGCTACATTAACATGGGATTTGGATTTGTGTCATTCTAATCTCTAAATCAAAAGTTATGGACGATATAGTGCAGACATGTCAAGTGGATCGCCCAGTTAAACTGATCATTCTCAACTGATCATTGATGTTCATTGAGTAAAGGCTTATAAATGAAACACAATGCATGGTATGAAGTAGTTCTCGATAGATTAACTTGGATGCTTTGTCAAATCTATTTCTGTCTCATATTTTGTCACGATATAGAAAATTGAGCTACCTTAACGTGGACTTTGAATTCATGTCATTCTGAGCTCTAAATCAAAACTTATGGATGATATAGTACAGACATGTCAAGTTGATCGGTAAGTTAAAATGATCATTCAAAACTGATCATTGGTGCTCATTGAGTAAAGACTTATAAATGAAGCAAAATGCATGGCATAACACAGTTTTGGATAGATTGGATTAGTTGGACGCTTCGTCGCATCTATTTCTACCTCAAATTTTGTCACAATATAGAAATTTGAGCTAGCTTAACGTGGGCTTTGGATTTGTGTCATTCTAAACATATAATTGGTGTTCATTGAGTAGAGGCTGATAAATGAAGCATAATGCATGGCATCATGCATTTTGGGATAGAATGGATTACTTAGAGGCTTTGTCGTATCTACTTCTCAATCAAAACTTGTCACAATATAACAAATTGAGCATGTTTAATGTGGGCATTGGAATCGTGTCAGTCCTAGCTATAAATCAAAAGTTACGCATAATCTAGTGCATACATGTCAAGTTGATTGGCCAGTTCAAATGATTATTCTAAACTGATCATTGATGCTCATTGAGAAAAGACTTATAAATGCAACACAATGCATGGCATCACGTAGTTTTAGATAGATTGGATTACTTGGATGCTTTGTCTTATCTGTTTCTATCTCAAATTTTGTCACAATATCAAAATTTGAGCAAGTTTAACGTGGGCATTGGATTTGTGTCATTCTGAGCTCTAAATAAAAAGTTATGGACGATTTAGTGCAGACAAATCAAGGTTATCAGCCAGTTAATTTCATCATTCTCAACTGATCAATGTTTCTCATTGAGTAAAATCTTATAAATGAAACATAATGCATGACATCACACATTTTCGAATAGATTGGATTAATTGGAGGCGTTGTCGTATCTATTTTTGTCTCAAAATTTGTCACAATATATGAAACTGAGCAAACTTAATGTGGGCATTGGATTCGGGTCATTCGGAGATATAAATCAAAAGTTACAGGCAATTTAGTTTAGATATGTCAAGTTGATAGGCCAGTTAAAATGATCATTCTAATATGATCATTGATGCTCATTGAGTAAAGGCTTATAAATGAAGCATAATGCATGACATAACACAGTTTTTGATAGATTTGATTATTGGACACTTTTTTGTATATATTTTTGTCTCAAATTTTGTCAAAATAGAGAAAAATGAGCTAGATTAATGTGGGATTTGGATTTGTGTAATTCTGAACTATAAAACAAAAGTTATGGACGATTTTAGTGCGGACATGTCAAGTTGATCAGCCTGTTAAGCTGATCATTCTTAACTGATCATTTATGCTTAATGAGTTGAGGCTTATAAATGAAGCATAATCCATGGCATCATGTAGTTCGGCATTGATTGGATAACTTGGTTAGTTTGTCGTATCTATTTTTGTCTCAAGGTTTGTCACAATATAGAAACTTAAGCTACCTTAACGTGGGCAGTGGATTTGTGTCATTCGGAGTTGTAAATCAAAAGTTACAGACGATTTAATGCAAACATGTCAAGGGTATCGGCTAGTTAATCCGATCATTCTAAACTAATCATTGGCGCTCATTAAGTAAAGGCTTATAAATGAAGCATAATGCATGGCATCATGCATTTTTGTATAGATTTGATTACCTTGATGCTTTGTCGTTTATGTTTCTGTATCAAAGTTTGTCACAATATAGTAAATTGAGCTAGCATAACGTGGGCATTCGATTCGTGTCATTCTGAGTTATAAATCAAAAGTTACGGATAATTTAGTGCGGACATGTGAAGATGATCAACCAGTTAAAATAATCATTCTTAACTTATCATTTATGCTAAATGAGTAAGGGCTTATAAATGAAGCACAATGCATGACATCACGCAATTTTTGTCACAATATAGAACCTTCTGCTAGCCTAACATGGGATTTGAATTTGTGTCATTCTGAGCTCTAAATCAAAAGTGACGGATGAATTAGTGTGGACATGTCATGTTGATCGGTCAGTTAAAATGATCATTCTTAACTGATCATTGGTACTCATTGAGTTGAGGCTTATAAATGAAGCATAATGCATGGCATCATGCATTTTGAGATAGACTAGATAACTTGGAGGCCTAGTCGTATCTTTTTCGGTCTCAAATTTTGTAGCCATATAGAAACTTGAGCTAGCTTAACATGGCCATTGGATTCGTGTCATTGGGAGCTCTAAATAAAACGTTATGCATGATTTAGTGCAGACATGTCAAGGTTATCGATCAGTTAATTTGATCATTCTAAACTGATCATTGATGCTCATTGAGTAAGAGCTTATAAATGAAGCACAATGCATGACATAACGCAGTTTTGGATTGATTGGATTACATGGACGCTTTGTCATATCTATTTTTGTTTCAGATTTTGACACAATAGAGAAAATTGAGCTAGCTTAATGTGGCTTTGAATTTGTGTCATTCTGAGGTCTAAAAAAAGTTATAGACAATTTATTGCAGACATGTCAAGGTTATCGGCCAGTTAATATGATCATTCTATACAGATAATTGGTGTTCATTGAGTAGAGGCTTATAAATGAAGCATAATACATGGCATCATGCATTTTGGGATAGATTGGATTACTTGGAAGCTTTGTCGTATCTATTTCTGTCTCACAACTTGTCACAATATAAAAAATTGAGCTTGCTTAATGTGGGCAATGGATTTGTGTCATTATGAGCTATAATTCAAAATATACGGACAATCTAGTGCATACATGTCAAGTTGATTGGCCAGTTCAAATAATCATTTTAAACTGATCATTGATGCTCATTGAGTAAAGGCTTATAAATGAAACCCAATGCATGGAATCAAGTAGTTTTTGATAGATTAGATTACTTGAATGCTTTGCCTTATCTGTTTCTGTCTCAAATTTTGTCACAATATAGAAACTTGAGCAATTTTAACGTGGGCATTGGATTCATGTCATTCTGAGCTCTAAATAAAAAGTTATGGACGATTACATGCAGACATGTCAAGGTTATCGGCCAGTTAATTTGATCATTCTCAACTAATCAATGGTGCTCATTGAGTAAAGGCTTATAAATGAAACATAATGCATGACATCGCATTTTGGGATAGATTGGATTAATTGGAGGCTTTTTCGTATTTATTTCTGTCTCAAAATTTGTCAAAATATATAAACTTGACCAAGTTTAACGTGGGCACTGGATTCGTGTCATTGTGAGCTATAAATCAGAAGTTCCGAGCAATTTAGTGCAAAAATATAAAGTTGATCGGCCAGTTAAAATGATCATTCTAAACTGATCATTGATGGTCATTGAGTAAAGGCTTATAAATGAAGCATAATGAATGACATCACGAAGTTTTGGATAGATTGGATTACTTGGACACTTTGTCGTACCTATTTTTGTCTCAAATTTTGTCAAATTAAAGAAAATTGAGCTAGTTTAACGTGGGCTTTGGATTTGTTTCATTCTGAATTATAAATAAAAAGTTATGGAAGATTTAATGCGGACATGTCAAGTTCATCGGCCAGTTAAAATGATCATTCTAAACTGATCATTGATGCGCATTGAGTAAAGGCTTATAAATGAAGCATAATGCATGACATAACACAGTTTTTGATAGATTGGATTATTTGACACTTTTCGAATCTATTTTTGTCTTAAACTTGAGCTAGGTTAACGTGGGATTTGGATGTGTGTCATTCTGAACTATAAAACAAAAGTTACGGACAAATTAGTGTGGACATGTCAAGTTGATCGGCCAGTTAAACTGATCATTCTTAACTGATCATTGGTGCTTAATGAGTTGAGGCTTATAAATGAAGTATAATCCATGACATCACGTAGTTCGGCATAGATTGGATAACTTGGTTACTTTTTCGTGTCTATTTTGGTCTCAAGATTTGTCACAATATAGTAACTTGAGCTATATTAACGTGGGCATTGGATTCGTGTCATTCTAAGCTCTAAATCAAAAGTTACAGATGATTTAATACAAATATATCAAGGTTATCGGCTAGTTAATCTGATCATTATATACTGATCATTGGCGCTCATTGAGTAAAGGCTTATAAATGAAGCATAATGCATGGCATCACATATTTAGGTATAGATTTGATTACTTTGATGCTTTGTCGTTTATGTTTCTATATCAAAGTTTGTCACAATATAGTAAATTGAGCTAGGTTAACGTGGGCATTCGATTCATGTCATTCAGAGCTATAAATCAAAAATTACAGACGATTTAGGGCGGGCATGTGAAGATGATCGACCAGTTAAAATAATCATTCTGAACTTATCATTGATGCTAAATGAGTAAGGGCTTATAAATGAAGCACAATGGATGACATCACGCAGTTTTGGATAGATTGGATTACTTGAATGCTTTGTCATATCTATTTTTGTTACAAATTTTTTCACAATATAGAAAATTTTGCTAGCTTAACGTGAGCTTTGAATTTGTGTCATTCTGAGCTCTAAATCAAAAGTTACGGACGAATTATTGCGGACATGTCATGTTGATCAGTCAGTTAAAATGATCATTCTTAACTTATCATTGGTACTCATTGAGTTGAGGCTTATAAATGAAGCATATTGCATGGCATCACGTATTTCGAGATAGATTGGATAACTTGGACGATTTAGTGCTGAAATGTCAAGGTTATCGACCAGTTAATTTGATCATTCTTATGTGATCATTGATGTTCATTGAGTAAGAGCTTATAAATGAAGCACAATGCATGACATAACACAGTTTTGGATTGATTGGATTACTTGGACGCTTTGTTGTATCTATTTTTGTCTAAAATTTTGTCACAATATAGAAAATTGAGCTAGCTTAATGTGGGCTTTGAATTTGTGTCATTTTGAGGTCTAAATAAAACGTTACGGACGATTTAGTGTAGACATGTCAAGGTTATTGGCAAGTGAATATGATCATTCTATACAGATAATTGGTGTTCATTGAGTAGAGGCTTATAAATGAAGCATAATACATGGTATCATGTATTTTGGGATAGATTGGATTAGTTGGAGGCTTTGTCGTATCTATTTCTATCTCACAACTTGTCACAATATAAAAAATTGAGCTTGCTTAATGTGGGAATTGGATTTGTGTCATTATGAGCTATAAATCAAAAGATACGGACAGTCTAGTGGATAGATGTCAAGTTGATTGGCCAGTTCAAATGATCATTGTAAACTAATCATTGATACTCATTGAGTAAAGGCTTATAAATGAAACACAATGCATGGCATCACGTAGTTTTGGATAGATTGGATTACTTGGACGCTTTGTCTTATCTGTTTCTGTCTCAAATTTTGTCACAATATAGAAACTTGAGCAAGTTTAATGTGAGCATTGGATTCATGTCATTCTTAGCTCTAAATAAAAATTTATGGACGATTTAGTGCAGACATGTCAAGGTTATCGACCAGTTAATTTGATCATTCTCAACTGATCAGTGGTGTTCATTGAGTAAAGCCTTATAAATGAAACTGACATTGCGCATTTTGGGATAGATTGAACTAATTGGAGGCTTTTTCTTATTTATTTCTATCTCAAAGTTTGTCAAAATATATAAAATTGAGCAAGTTTAACGTGGGCACTGGATTCGTGTCATTGTGAGTTATAAATCCGAAGTTATGGGCCATTTAGTGCAAAAATGTCAAGTTGATCGGTTCGTTAAAATGATCATTTTAAACTGATCATTGATGCTCATTGACTAAAGGCTTATAAATAAAGCATAATGCATGACATCAGGCAGTTTTGGATAGATTGGATTACTTTGACACTTTGTCGTATCTATTTCTGTCTCAAATTTTGTCAAAATAAAAAAAATTGAGCTAGCTTAACGTGGGCTTTGGATTTGTTTATTCTGAACTATAAATCAAAAGTTATGGAAGATTTAGTGCTGCCATGTCAAGTTGATAGGTCAGTTAAAATGATCATTCTAAATGATCATTGGTGCTCAATGAGTTGAGGCTTATAAATGAAGCATAATGCATGGCATCACGTAGTTCGGCATAGATTGGATAACTTGGTTACTTAATCGTATCTATTTCTGTCTCAACATTTATCACAATATAGCCAACTGATTATTGATCCTCAATGAGTAAGGGCTTATAAATGAAGCACAATGCATGACATCACACAGTTCTGGATAGATTGGATGACCTGGACGCCTTGTCGTATCTATTTTCGTTTCAAATTTTGTCACAACATAGAAAATTGAAATAGATTAACGTGGGCTTTGATTTTTTTGTTATTATGAGCTCTAAATAAAAAGTTATGGACGAATTAGTGCGGACATGTCAAGTTGATCGTTAGTTAAAATGATCGTTCTTAACTGATCATTGTTGCTCACTCACTTGAGGCTTATGAATAAAGCATAATACATGGCATCACGTAGTTTAGGATAGATTGGATAACTTGGACGCTTTGTCGTATCTTTTTCTGTCTCCAATTTTGTAACAACATAGAAACTTGAGCTAGCTTAACATGGGCATTGGATTTGTGTCATTGTGAGCTCTAAAGAAAAAGTTATGGACGATTTAGTGCAGACATGTCAAGGTTATCGACCAGTTAATTTGATCATTATAAACTGATCATTGGTGCTCGTTGAGTAAAAGCTTATTAATAAAGCAGAGTGCATTGCATCATGCATTTTGGGATAGAGTGGATTACTTGAAGCCTTTGTCGTATCTATTTCTGTCTCAAAATGTGGCACAACATAGAAAATTTATCTTTCTTAATGTGGGCATTGGATTCTTGTCATTCCGAGCAATAAATCAAAAGTTACGTACAATTTAGTGCAGACATGTCAAGTTTATTGGCCAGTTCAAATGATCATTGTAAACTGATCATTGATGCTCATTGAGTAAAGGCTTATAAATGAATAACAATGCTTGGCATCACGTAGTTTTGGATAGATTGGATTACTTGAACGCTTTGTCGTTTCTATTTTCGTCTCAAGTTTTGTCTTTATATAGAAACTTGAGCAAGCTTAACAAGGGCATTGGATTCATGTCATTTTGAGCTCTAAATATAAAGTTATGGACGATTTAGTGTAGATCTGTCAAGGTTATCGGCCAGTTAATTTGATCATTCTAAACTGATCATTGGTGCTCATTGAGAAAAGGCTTATAAATGAATCATAATCCATGACATCGCGCATTTTGGGATAGATTGGATCACATGGAGGATTTAACGTATCTATTTCATTTTGTCACAATATAGAGAATTGAGCTAGCTTAATGTGGGCATTGGATTTGTGTCATTCTGAACTATAAATCAAAAATTTCGGACAATTTAGTGGGGACATGTCAAGTGGATCGGCCAGTTAGAATCATCATTCTTAACTGATCATTGGCGCTTATTGAGTTGAGACTTATAAATGAAGCATAATGCATGGCATCACGCAGTTCGGGATAGATGGGATAACTTGGATTCTTTGTTGTATCTATTTGTGTCTCTAGTTTTGTCACAATATAGAAAATTGAGCTAGCTTAACGTGGGCATTGGATTCGTGTCATTCGGAACTATAAATTAAATGTTACGGACGATTTAGTGCAAACATGTCATGGTTATCGACCAGCTAATTTGATCATTCTAAACTGATCACTGGTGCTCAAGGAGTAAAGGCTTATAAATGAAGCATCATGCATGACATTACTCAGTTTTTGATTACTTGGAGGATTTTTTGAATCAATTTTAGTCTTAAATTTTATCACAATATAGAAAATTGAGCTGGCTTAACGTGGGCCCAGATTTGTATCATTCTGAGCTCTAAATCAAAAGTTACAGACAATCTAGTGCAGAATTGTCAAGTTGATTGGCCAGCTCAAATCATCATTCTAAACTGATCATTGATGCTCATTGAGTAAAGGCTTATAAATGAAACACAATGCATGGCATCACATAGTTTTGGATAGACTGGATTACTTGGACGCTTTCTCGTATCTATTTTTGTCTAAAACTTTGTCACAATAACGAAACTTGAGCAAGCTTAACGTGGGCATTGGTTTCGTGTCATTCTGTGCTCTAAATCAAAAGTTAGGGACGAATGAGTAAACATGTGAAGTTGATCGGCCAGTTAAGATGATCATTCTTAACTGATCATTGGTGCTTATTGAGTTGAGGCTTATAAATTAAGCATAATGCATGGCACCACATAGGTCGGGATATATTGGATAACTTGCGGGTTTGTTGTATCTATTTCCGCCTAAAAATTTGTCACATTATAGAAACTTGAGCTGCTTAATGTGGGCATTTGTTTCGTGTCATTCACAGCTCCAAATCAAAACTTAAGGACAGTTTTGTGCAAACATGCAAGGTTATCGGCCAGTTAATTTGATCAGTCTAAACTGATCATTGGTGCATAATGAGTAAAGGCTTATAAATGAAGCATAATGCATGACATCACGCAGTTTTGGATAGATTTGATTAGTTGGATGTTGTGTCGTATCTATTTCTATCTCTCATTTTGTCACAATGTAAAAAATTAAGCTAGCTTAACATGGGCATTAGATTGGTGTCATTCGGAACTAAAAATTAAAAGTTACGGACGTTTTAGTGCGGACATGTCAAGTTGATCGGCTTATAAATGAAGCATAATGCATGATATCAAGCAGTTTTGGATAGATTGGATTACTTGGACGCTTTCTCGTATCTATTTCTGTCTCCAATTTTGTCACAATATAGAAACTTGATCTTGCTTAATGTGGGCATTGGTTTTGTGTCATTCTTAGCTTTAAATCAAATGTTAGGGACGATTAAGTGTAAACATGACAAGTTGATCGGCCAGTTAAGATGATCATTTTTAACTGATTATTGGTGCTTATTGAGTTGATACTTATAAATGAAGCATAATGCATGGAATAACGTAATTCCAAATATATTGGATAACTTGGAGATTTATTGTCTCTATTTCTGCCTCAAAATTTCTCCCAATATAGAAACTTGCTTAACGTGGGCACTGGTTTCGTGTCATTCTGAGCTCTAAATCAAAAGTTAGGGACGATTTAGTGCAAACATGTTAAGGTTCTCGGCTAGTTAATTTGATCATTCTAAAATGATCATTGGTGCACAATGAATAAAGGCTTATAAATGAAGCATCATGCATGATATCACGCAGTTTTGAATAGATTTGATTACTTGGACGCTTTGTCGTATATACTTCTATCTCTTATTTTGTCACAATATAGAAAATTGAGCTACCATAACGTGGGATAAGATTTGTGTCATTCTGAACTTTAAATCAAAAGTTACAGATTATTTAGTGCGGACATCTGAAATTGATCAGCAAGTTAAAATGGTCATTCTTAACTGATCATTGGTGCTTATTGAGTTGAGGCTTATAAATGAAGCATAATATAGGGCATCGCGCAGTTTGGGACAGATTGGATAGCTTGGATGCTTTGTCGTATCTATTTCTGTCCCAAAATTTGTTACAATAAAGCAACTTGAGCTAGCTTAATGTCGGCACTAGATTCGTGTCATTCTGAGCTCTAAATCAAATGTTACAGACAATTTAGTGCAAACATGTCATGGTTATCGACTAGCTAATTTGATCATTCTAAACTGATCACTGGTGCTCAAGGAGTAAAGGCTTATAAATGAAGCATCATGCACGACATTACCAGTTTTTGATAGATTTGATTACTTGGAGGATTTTTCCAAGCAATTTTAGTCTTAGATTTTATCACAATATAGCATATTAAGCTAGCTTAATGTGGGCACCGGATTCGTGTCATTCCGAGCTCTAAATAAAAAATTACGGACAATCTAGTGCTGAAACGTCAAGTTGATTGGCTAGTTCAAATCATCATTCTAAACTGATCATTGATGATCATTGAGTAAAGGCTTATAAATGAAACACAATGCATGGTATCACAAAGTTTTGGATAGATTGGATTACTTGGACGCTTTCTCGTATCTATTTCTGCCTCAAAATTTATCACAATATAGAAACTTGAGCTGGGTGAACGTGGGC
This sequence comes from Pugionium cornutum, assembly GCA_018901935.1. NCBI lineage: Eukaryota > Viridiplantae > Streptophyta > Magnoliopsida > Brassicales > Brassicaceae > Pugionium > Pugionium cornutum. The sequence goes on along the minus strand of CM032157.1, from coordinate 27,061,246 downwards.
ATTAGTGTCGTGTCATTCTGAGCTCTAAATCAAAAGTTAGGGACGATTTAGTGCAAACATGTTAAGCTTATCGGCCAGTTAATTTGCTACATTGCACACTAAGAAAAGCTTATAAATGAAGCATAATGCATGATATCACACATTTTTGGATAGATTTGATCACTTGCACGCTTTGTCATATCTATTTCTTTCTTTCATTTTGTCACAATATAGAAACTTGAGCTAGCTTAACGTGGGCATTGGATTTGTGTCATTCTAAACTATAAATCAAAAGTTACGGACATGTCAAGTTGATCGGCTAGCTAAAATGAACATTCTTAACTGATCATTGGTACTTATTGAGTTGAGGCTTATAAATGAAGCATAATGCATGATATCCAGCATTTTTGGATAGATTGGATTACTTGAACACTTTCTCGTATCTATTTCCGTCTCAAATTTTGTAAAAATATAGTAACTTGATCTAGCTTAACGTGGGAATTGGTTTCGTGTCATTCTGAGCTGTAAATCAAAAGTTAGGGACTATAATGTGTAAACATGTCCTGTTGATCGGCAAGTTAAGATGATCATTCTTAACTGATCATTGGTGCGTATTGAGTTGAGGCTTATAAGTTAAGCATAATGCTGGCAGCACGTATTTCCAGATATATTGGATTACTTGGACGTTTATTGTATCTATTTTTGCCTCAAAATTTGCACCAATATGTAAACTTGAGCTAGCTTAACGTGGGGATTGGTTTCGTGTCATTTTGAGCTCTAAATCAAAAGTTAGGGACGATTTAGTGCAAACATGTCAAGGTTATCGGCTAGTTAATTTGATCATTCTAAAATGATCATTGGTGCACAATGAGTAAAGGCTTATAAATGAAGCATAATGCATGACATCACGCAGTTTTGGATAGATTTGATTACTTGGACGCTTTGTCGTATCTATTTCTATCTCTCATTTTGTCACAATATAGAAAATTGAGCGAGCTTAACATGGACATAAGATTTGTGTCATTTTGAACTATAAATCAAAAGTTACGGATGATTTAGTGCGGACATCTCAAGTTGATCGGCTAGTTAAAATGGTCATTCTTAACTGATCATTGGTGCTTATTGCGTTGAGGCTTATAAATGAAGCATAATGGAGGGCATCACACAGTTTGGGACAGATTGGATAGCTTGGATGCTTTGTCGTATCTATTTCTATCTCAAAAACTGTCACAATAAAGAAACTGAGCTAGCTTAACGCGGGCCCTGGATTTGTGTCATTCTGAGCTATAAATCAAAAGTTACAGACAATTTAGTGCAAACATATCATGGTTATCGACCAGCTAATTTGATCATTCTAAACTGATCACTGGTGCTCAAGGAGTAAAGGCTTATAAATGAAGCATCATGCATGACATTAAGTTTTTGATAGATTTGATTACTTGGAGGATTTTCCGAAGCAATTTTAGTCTTAAATTGTAATACAATATGGAATATTGAGCTAGATTAACGTGGGCATTGGATTGGTGTCATTCTGAACTATAAATCAAAAGTTACGGACATGCCAAGTTGATCGGCCAGTTAAAATGATCATTCTTAACTGATCATTGGTGCTTATTGAGTTGAGGCTTATAAAATGAAGCATAATGCATAATATCAAGCATTTTTGGATAGATTGGATTACTTGAACGCTTTCTCGTATTTATTCTGTCTTAAATTTTGTCACAATACAGAAACTTGATCTAGCTTAACGTGGGCATTGGTATCGTGTCATTCTGAGCTCTAAATCAAAAGTTAGGGACTATTAAGTAAAAACATGTCATGTTGATCGGCCAGATAAGATGATCATTCTTAACTAATCATTGGTGCTTATTGAGTAAGAGCTTATAAATGAAGCACAATGCAGGACATAACGCAGTTTTGGATTGATTGGATTACTTGGACGCTTTGTCGTATCTATTTTTGTTTAAAATTTTGTCACAATATAGAAAATTGAGCTAGCTTAATGTGGACATTAGTTTCGAGTCATTATGAGCTCTAAATCAAAAGTTAGGGACGATTTAGTGCAAACATGTGAAGGTTATCGGCTAGTTAATTTAATCATTCTAAAATGATCATCGGTGCACAATGAGTAAAGGGTTATAAATGAAGCATAATGCATGACATCACGCAGTTTTGGATATATTTGATTACTTGGATGCTTTGTCGTATCTATTTCTATCTCTCATGTTGTCATAATATAGAAAATTGAGCTAGCTTAACATGGGCATAAGATTTGTGTCATTTTGAACTATAAATCAAAAGTTACGGATGATTTAGTGCAGACATCTCAAGTTGATCGGCCAGTTAAAATGATCATTCTTAACTGATCTTTGGTGCTTATTGCATTAAGGCTTATAAATGAAGCATAATGCAGAGCATCACGCAGTTTGGAACAGATTGGATAGCTTGGATGCTTGGTCATATCTATTTCTGTCTCAAAATTTGTCATAATAAAGAAACTTGAGCTAGCTTAACATGGGCACTGGATTTGGGTCATTTTGAGCTCTAAATCAAAAGTTACAGACAATTTAGTACAAATATATCATGGTTATTGACCAGCTAATTTGATCATTCTAATTTGATCACTGGTGCTCAAGGACTAAAGCCTTATAAATGAAGCATCATGCATGACATTACTAGTTTTTGATAGATTTGATTACTTGGAGGAATTTTTGAAGCAATTTTACTCTTAAATTTTATCACAATATAGAATATTGAGCTAGCTTAACGTGGGCACCACATTCGTATCATTCTGAGCTCTAAATAAAAAGTTAAGGGCAATTTAGTGCAGAAATGTCAAGTTGATTTGCTAGTTCAAATCATCATTTTAAACTGATCATTGATGCTCACTGATTTATAAATGAAACACAATGCATGGTATCACATAGTTTTGGATAGATTGGATTATTTGGACACTTTCTCGTATCTATTTCTTCCTCAAAATTTGTCACAATATAGAAAATTGACCTGGGTTAACGTGGGCATTGGTGTCGTGTCATTCTGAGCTCTAAATCAAAAGTTAGGGATGATTAAGTGCAAACATGATAAGGTTATCGGCCAGTTAATTTGCTCATTCCAAACGTATCATTGGTGCACACTAAGTAAAGGCTTATAAATGAAGTATAATGCATGGCATCACGCATTTTTGGATAGATTTGATCACTTCCACGCTTTGTCATATCTATTTCTTTCTCTCATTTTGTGAAAATATAGAAAATTGAGCTAGCTTAACGTGGGCATTGGATTTGTGTCATTCTGAATTATAAATCAAAAGTTACGGACATCTCAAGTTGATCGGCTAGTTAATATGATCATTCTTAAGTGATCGTTGGTTCTTATTGAGTTGAGTCTTATAAATGAAGCATAATGCATGATATCAAGCATTTTTGGATAGATTGGATTACTTGGACGCTTTCTCGTATCTATTTCTGCCTCTAATTTTGTCATAATATAGAAACTTGATCTAGCTTAACCTGGGCAATGGTTTTGTGTCATTTTGAGCCCTAAATCAAAAGTTAGCGACAATTAAGTGTAAACATGTCAAGTTGATCGGCCAGTTAAGATGATCATTCTTAACTAATCATTGGTGCTTATTGAGTGTAAGCTTATAAATGAAGCATAATGCATGGCATCACGTAGTTCCAGATATATTGTTTAAGTTGGAGGTTTGTGGTATCTATTTTTGCCTCAAAATTTGTCCTAATATAGAAACTTGAGTTAGCTTAACGTGGGCATTGGTTTCGTGTCCTTCTGAACTCCATATCAAAAGTTAGGGATGATTTAGTGCAAACGTGTTAAGGTTATCGGCTAGTTAATTTGATCATTCTAAAATGATCATTGGTGCACAATGAATAAAGGCTTATAAATGAAGCATAATGCATGACATCACGCAGTTTTGAATAGATTTGATTACTTGGACGCTTTGTCGTATATACTTCTATCTCTTATTTTGTCACAATATAGAAAATTGAGCTACCTTAACGTGGGATAAGATTTGTGTCATTCTGAACTTTAAATCAAAAGTTACAGATTATTTAGTGCGGACATCTGAAATTGATCAGCCAGTTAAAATGGTCATTCTTAACTGATCATTGGTGCTTATTGAGTTGAGGCTTATAAATGAAGCATAATATAGGGCATCGCGCAGTTTGGGACAGATTGGATAGCTTGGATGCTTTGTCGTATCTATTTCTGTCCCAAAATTTGTTACAATAAAGAAACTTGAGCTAGCTTAATGTCGGCACTGGATTCGTGTCATTCTGAGATCTAAATCAAACGTTACAGACAATTTAGTGCCAACATGTCATGGTTATCGACTAGCTAATTTGATCATTCTAAACTGATCACTGGTGCTCAAGGAGTAAAGGCTTATAAATGAAGCATCATGCACGACATTAGCAGTTTTTGATAGATTTGATTACTTGGAGGATTTTTCCAAGCAATTTTAGTCTTAGATTTTATCACAATATAGCATATTAAGCTAGCTTAATGTGGGCACCGGATTCTTGTCATTCCGAGCTCTAAATAAAAAATTACGGACAATCTAGTGCTGAAACGTCAAGTTGATTAGCTAGTTCAAATCATCATTCTAAACTGATCATTGATGATCATTGAGTAAAGGCTTATAAATGAAACACAATGCATGGTATCACAAAGTTTTGGATAGATTGGATTACTTGGACGCTTTCTCGTATCTATTTCTACCTCAAAATTTGTCACAATATAGAAACTTGAGCTGGGTGAACGTGGGCATTAGTGTCGTGTTATTCTGAGCTCTAAATCAAAAGTTAGGGACGATTTAGTGCAAACATGTTAAGCTTATCGGCCAGTTAATTTGCTACATTGCACACTAAGAAAGGCTTATAAATGAAGCATAATGCATGACATCACACATTTTTTGATAGATTTGATCACTTGCACGTTTGTCATATCTATTTCTTTCTTTCATTTTGTCACAATATAGAAACTTGAGCTAGCTTAACGTGGGCATTGGATTTGTGTCATTCTAAACTATAAATCAAAAGTTACGGACATGTCAAGTTGATCGGCTAGCTAAAATGAACATTCTTAACTGATCATTGGTACTTATTGAGTTGAGGCTTATAAATGAAGCATAATGCATGATATCCAGCATTTTTGGATAGATTGGATTACTTGAACACTTTCTCGTATCTATTTCCGTCTCAAATTTTGTAAAAATATAGTAACTTGATCTAGCTTAACGTGGGCATTGGTTTCATTTCATTCTGAGCTGTAAATCAAAAGTTAGAGACTATAATGTGTAAACATGTCCTGTTGATCGGCAAGTTAAGATGATCATTCTTAACTGATCATTGGTGCGTATTGAGTTGAGGCTTATAAGTTAAGCATAATGCTGGCAGCACGTATTTCCAGATATATTGGATTACTTGGACGTTTATTGTATCTATTTTTGCCTCAAAATTTGCACCAATATGTAAACTTGAGCTAGCTTAACGTGGGGATTGGTTTCGTGTCATTTTGAGCTCTAAATCAAAAGTTAGGGACGATTTAGTGCAAACATGTCAAGGTTATCGGCTAGTTAATTTGATCATTCTAAAATGATCATTGGTGCACAATGAGTAAAGGCTTATAAATGAAGCATAATGCATGACATCACGCAGTTTTGGATAGATTTGATTACTTGGACGCTTTGTCGTATCTATTTCTATCTCTCATTTTGTCACAATATAGAAAATTGAGCGAGCTTAACATGGGCATAAGATTTGTGTCATTTTGAACTATAAATCAAAAGTTACGGATGATTTAGTGCGGACATCTCAAGTTGATCGGCTAGTTAAAATGGTCATTCTTAACTGATCATTGGTGCTTATTGCGTTGAGGCTTATAAATGAAGCATAATGGAGGGCATCACACAGTTTGGGACAGATTGGATAGCTTGGATGCTTTGTCGTATCTATTTCTGTCTCAAAAACTGTCACAATAAAGAAACTGAGCTAGCTTAACGCGGGCCCTGGATTTGTGTCATTCTGAGCTATAAATCAAAAGTTACAGACAATTTAGTGCAAACATATCATGGTTATCGACCAGCTAATTTGATCATTCTAAACTGATCACTGGTGCTCAAGGAGTAAAGGCTTATAAATGAAGCATCATGCATGACATTAAGTTTTTGATAGATTTGATTACTTGGAGGATTTTCCGAAGCAATTTTAGTCTTAAATTGTAATACAATATGGAATATTGAGCTAGATTAACGTGGGCATTGGATTGGTGTCATTCTGAACTATAAATCAAAAGTTACGGACATGTCAAGTTGATCGGCCAGTTAAAATGATCATTCTTAACTGATCATTGGTGCTTATTGAGTTGAGGCTTATAAAATGAAGCATAATGCATAATATCAAGCATTTTTGGATAGATTGGATTACTTGAACGCTTTCTCGTATTTATTCTGTCTTAAATTTTGTCACAATACAGAAACTTGATCTAGCTTAACGTGGGCATTGGTATCGTGTCATTCTGAGCTCTAAATCAAAAGTTAGGGACTATTAAGTAAAAACATGTCATGTTGATCGGCCAGATAAGATGATCATTCTTAACTAATCATTGGTGCTTATTGAGTAAGAGCTTATAAATGAAGCACAATGCAGGACATAACGCAGTTTTGGATTGATTGGATTACTTGGACGCTTTGTCGTATCTATTTTTGTTTAAAATTTTGTCACAATATAGAAAATTGAGCTAGCTTAATGTGGACATTAGTTTCGAGTCATTATGAGCTCTAAATCAAAAGTTAGGGACGATTTAGTGCAAACATGTGAAGGTTATCGGCTAGTTAATTTAATCATTCTAAAATGATCATCGGTGCACAATGAGTAAAGGGTTATAAATGAAGCATAATGCATGACATCACGCAGTTTTGGATATATTTGATTACTTGGATGCTTTGTCGTATCTATTTCTATCTCTCATGTTGTCATAATATAGAAAATTGAGCTAGCTTAACATGGGCATAAGATTTGTGTCATTTTGAACTATAAATCAAAAGTTACGGATGATTTAGTGCAGACATCTCAAGTTGATCGGCTAGTTAAAATGATCATTCTTAACTGATCTTTGGTGCTTATTGCATTAAGGCTTATAAATGAAGCATAATGCAGAGCATCACGCAGTTTGGAACAGATTGGATAGCTTGGATGCTTTGTCATATCTATTTCTGTCTCAAAATTTGTCATAATAAAGAAACTTGAGCTAGCTTAACATGGGCACTGAATTTGGGTCATTTTGAGCTCTAAATCAAAAGTTACAGACAATTTAGTACAAACATATCATGGTTATTGACCAGCTAATTTGATCATTCTAGTTTGATCACTGGTGCTCAAGGTCTAAAGCCTTATAAATGAAGCATCATGCATGACATTACTAGTTTTTGATAGATTTGATTACTTGGAGGAATTTTTGAAGCAATTTTACTCTTAAATTTTATCACAATATAGAATATTGAGCTAGCTTAACGTGGGCACCACATTCGTATCATTCTGAGCTCTAAATAAAAAGTTAAGGGCAATTTAGTGCAGAAATGTCAAGTTGATTTGCTAGTTCAAATCATCATTTTAAACTGATCATTGATGCTCACTGATTTATAAATGAAACACAATGCATGGTATCACATAGTTTTGGATAGATTGGATTATTTGGACACTTTCTCGTATCTATTTCTTCCTCAAAATTTGTCACAATATAGAAAATTGACCTGGGTTAACGTGGGCATTGGTGTCGTGTCATTCTGAGCTCTAAATCAAAAGTTAGGGATGATTAAGTGCAAACATGATAAGGTTATCGGCCAGTTAATTTGCTCATTCCAAACGTATCATTGGTGCACACTAAGTAAAGGCTTATAAATGAAGTATAATGCATGGCATCACGCATTTTTGGATAGATTTGATCACTTCCACGCTTTGTCATATCTATTTCTTTCTCTCATTTTGTGAAAATATAGAAAATTGAGCTAGCTTAACGTGGGCATTGGATTTGTGTCATTCTGAATTATAAATCAAAAGTTACGGACATCTCAAGTTGATCGGCTAGTTAATATGATCATTCTTAAGTGATCGTTGGTTCTTATTGAGTTGAGTCTTATAAATGAAGCATAATGCATGATATCAAGCATTTTTGGATAGATTGGATTACTTGGACGCTTTCTCGTATCTATTTCTGCCTCTAATTTTGTCATAATATAGAAACTTGATCTAGCTTAACCTGGGCAATGGTTTTGTGTCATTTTGAGCCCTAAATCAAAAGTTAGGGACAATTAAGTGTAAACATGTCAAGTTGATCGGCCAGTTAAGATGATCATTCTTAACTAATCATTGGTGCTTATTGAGTGTAAGCTTATAAATGAAGCATAATGCATGGCATCACGTAGTTCCAGATATATTGTTTAAGTTGGAGGTTTGTGGTATCTATTTTTGCCTCAAAATTTGTCCTAATATAGAAACTTGAGTTAGCTTAACGTGGGCATTGGTTTCGTGTCCTTCTGAACTCCATATCAAAAGTTAGGGACGATTTAGTGCAAACGTGTTAAGGTTATCGGCTAGTTAATTTGATCATTCTAAAATGATCATTGGTGCACAATGAATAAAGGCTTATAAATGAAGCATAATGCATGACATCACGCAGTTTTGAATAGATTTGATTACTTGGACGCTTTGTCGTATATACTTCTATCTCTTATTTTGTCACAATATAGAAAATTGAGCTACCTTAACGTGGGATAAGATTTGTGTCATTCTGAACTTTAAATCAAAAGTTACAGATTATTTAGTGCGGACATCTGAAATTGATCAGCCAGTTAAAATGGTCATTCTTAACTGATCATTGGTGCTTATTGAGTTGAGGCTTATAAATGAAGCATAATATAGGGCATCGCGCAGTTTGGGACAGATTGGATAGCTTGGATGCTTTGTCGTATCTATTTCTGTCCCAAAATTTGTTACAATAAAGAAACTTGAGCTAGCTTAATGTCGGCACTGGATTCGTGTCATTCTGAGATCTAAATCAAACGTTACAGACAATTTAGTGCCAACATGTCATGGTTATCGACTAGCTAATTTGATCATTCTAAACTGATCACTGGTGCTCAAGGAGTAAAGGCTTATAAATGAAGCATCATGCACGACATTAGCAGTTTTTGATAGATTTGATTACTTGGAGGATTTTTCCAAGCAATTTTAGTCTTAGATTTTATCACAATATAGCATATTAAGCTAGCTTAATGTGGGCACCGGATTCGTGTCATTCCAGCTCTAAATAAAAAATTACGGACAATCTAGTGCTGAAACGTCAAGTTGATTGGCTAGTTCAAATCATCATTCTAAACTGATCATTGATGATCATTGAGTAAAGGCTTATAAATGAAACACAATGCATGGTATCACAAAGTTTTGGATAGATTGGATTACTTGGACGCTTTCTCGTATCTATTTCTGCCTCAAAATTTGTCACAATATAGAAACTTGAGCTGGGTGAACGTGGGCATTAGTGTCGTGTTATTCTGAGCTCTAAATCAAAAGTTAGGGACGATTTAGTGCAAACATGTTAAGCTTATCGGCCAGTTAATTTGCTACATTGCACACTAAGAAAGGCTTATAAATGAAGCATAATGCATGACATCACACATTTTTTGATAGATTTGATCACTTGCACGTTTGTCATATCTATTTCTTTCTTTCATTTTGTCACAATATAGAAACTTGAGCTAGCTTAACGTGGGCATTGGATTTGTGTCATTCTAAACTATAAATCAAAAGTTACGGACATGTCAAGTTGATCGGCTAGCTAAAATGAACATTCTTAACTGATCATTGGTACTTATTGAGTTGAGGCTTATAAATGAAACATAATGCATGATATCCAGCATTTTTGGATAGATTGGATTACTTGAACACTTTCTCGTATCTATTTCCGTCTCAAATTTTGTAAAAATATAGTAACTTGATCTAGCTTAACGTGGGCATTGGTTTCATTTCATTCTGAGCTGTAAATCAAAAGTTAGGGACTATAATGTGTAAACATGTCCTGTTGATCGGCAAGTTAAGATGATCATTCTTAACTGATCATTGGTGCGTATTGAGTTGAGGCTTATAAGTTAAGCATAATGCTGGCAGCACGTATTTCCAGATATATTGGATTACTTGGACGTTTATTGTATCTATTTTTGCCTCAAAATTTGCACCAATATGTAAACTTGAGCTAGCTTAACGTGGGGATTGGTTTCGTGTCATTTTGAGCTCTAAATCAAAAGTTAGGGACGATTTAGTGCAAACATGTCAAGGTTATCGGCTAGTTAATTTGATCATTCTAAAATGATCATTGGTGCACAATGAGTAAAGGCTTATAAATGAAGCATAATGCATGACATCACGCAGTTTTGGATAGATTTGATTACTTGGACGCTTTGTCGTATCTATTTCTATCTCTCATTTTGTCACAATATAGAAAATTGAGCGAGCTTAACATGGGCATAAGATTTGTGTCATTTTGAACTATAAATCAAAAGTTACGGATGATTTAGTGCGGACATCTCAAGTTGATCGGCTAGTTAAAATGGTCATTCTTAACTGATCATTGGTGCTTATTGCGTTGAGGCTTATAAATGAAGCATAATGGAGGGCATCACACAGTTTGGGACAGATTGGATAGCTTGGATGCTTTGTCGTATCTATTTCTGTCTCAAAAACTGTCACAATAAAGAAACTGAGCTAGCTTAACGCGGGCCCTGGATTTGTGTCATTCTGAGCTATAAATCAAAAGTTACAGACAATTTAGTGCAAACATATCATGGTTATCGACCAGCTAATTTGATCATTCTAAACTGATCACTGGTGCTCAAGGAGTAAAGGCTTATAAATGAAGCATCATGCATGACATTAAGTTTTTGATAGATTTGATTACTTGGAGGATTTTCCGAAGCAATTTTAGTCTTAAATTGTAATACAATATGGAATATTGAGCTAGATTAACGTGGGCATTGGATTGGTGTCATTCTGAACTATAAATCAAAAGTTACGGACATGTCAAGTTGATCGGCCAGTTAAAATGATCATTCTTAACTGATCATTGGTGCTTATTGAGTTGAGGCTTATAAAATGAAGCATAATGCATAATATCAAGCATTTTTGGATAGATTGGATTACTTGAACGCTTTCTCGTATTTATTCTGTCTTAAATTTTGTCACAATACAGAAACTTGATCTAGCTTAACGTGGGCATTGGTATCGTGTCATTCTGAGCTCTAAATCAAAAGTTAGGGACTATTAAGTAAAAACATGTCATGTTGATCGGCCAGATAAGATGATCATTCTTAACTAATCATTGGTGCTTATTGAGTAAGAGCTTATAAATGAAGCACAATGCAGGACATAACGCAGTTTTGGATTGATTGGATTACTTGGACGCTTTGTCGTATCTATTTTTGTTTAAAATTTTGTCACAATATAGAAAATTGAGCTAGCTTAATGTGGACATTAGTTTCGAGTCATTATGAGCTCTAAATCAAAAGTTAGGGACGATTTAGTGCAAACATGTGAAGGTTATCGGCTAGTTAATTTAATCATTCTAAAATGATCATCGGTGCACAATGAGTAAAGGGTTATAAATGAAGCATAATGCATGACATCACGCAGTTTTGGATATATTTGATTACTTGGATGCTTTGTCGTATCTATTTCTATCTCTCATGTTGTCATAATATAGAAAATTGAGCTAGCTTAACATGGGCATAAGATTTGTGTCATTTTGAACTATAAATCAAAAGTTACGGATGATTTAGTGCAGACATCTCAAGTTGATCGGCCAGTTAAAATGATCATTCTTAACTGATCTTTGGTGCTTATTGCATTAAGGCTTATAAATGAAGCATAATGCAGAGCATCACGCAGTTTGGAACAGATTGGATAGCTTGGATGCTTTGTCATATCTATTTCTGTCTCAAAATTTGTCATAATAAAGAAACTTGAGCTAGCTTAACATGGGCACTGGATTTGGGTCATTTTGAGCTCTAAATCAAAAGTTACAGACAATTTAGTACAAACATATCATGGTTATTGACCAGCTAATTTGATCATTCTAATTTGATCACTGGTGCTCAAGGACTAAAGCCTTATAAATGAAGCATCATGCATGACATTACTAGTTTTTGATAGATTTGATTACTTGGAGGAATTTTTGAAGCAATTTTACTCTTAAATTTTATCACAATATAGAATATTGAGCTAGCTTAACGTGGGCACCACATTCGTATCATTCTGAGCTCTAAATAAAAAGTTAAGGGCAATTTAGTGCAGAAATGTCAAGTTGATTTGCTAGTTCAAATCATCATTTTAAACTGATCATTGATGCTCACTGATTTATAAATGAAACACAATGCATGGTATCACATAGTTTTGGATAGATTGGATTATTTGGACACTTTCTCGTATCTATTTCTTCCTCAAAATTTGTCACAATATAGAAAATTGACCTGGGTTAACGTGGGCATTGGTGTCGTGTCATTCTGAGCTCTAAATCAAAAGTTAGGGATGATTAAGTGCAAACATGATAAGGTTATCGGCCAGTTAATTTGCTCATTCCAAACGTATCATTGGTGCACACTAAGTAAAGGCTTATAAATGAAGTATAATGCATGGCATCACGCATTTTTGGATAGATTTGATCACTTCCACGCTTTGTCATATCTATTTCTTTCTCTCATTTTGTGAAAATATAGAAAATTGAGCTAGCTTAACGTGGGCATTGGATTTGTGTCATTCTGAATTATAAATCAAAAGTTACGGACATCTCAAGTTGATCGGCCAGTTAATATGATCATTCTTAAGTGATCGTTGGTTCTTATTGAGTTGAGTCTTATAAATGAAGCATAATGCATGATATCAAGCATTTTTGGATAGATTGGATTACTTGGATGCTTTCTCGTATCTATTTCTGCCTCTAATTTTGTCATAATATAGAAACTTGATCTAGCTTAACCTGGGCAATGGTTTTGTGTCATTTTGAGCCCTAAATCAAAAGTTAGGGACAATTAAGTGTAAACATGTCAAGTTGATCGGCCAGTTAAGATGATCATTCTTAACTAATCATTGGTGCTTGTTGAGTGTAAGCTTATAAATGAAGCATAATGCATGGCATCACGTAGTTCCAGATATATTGTTTAAGTTGGAGGTTTTTGGTATCTATTTTTGCCTCAAAATTTGTCCTAATATAGAAACTTGAGCTAGCTTAACGTGGGCATTGGTTTCGTATCCTTCTGAACTCCATATCAAAAGTTAGGGACGATTTAGTGCAAACGTGTCAAGGTTATCGGATAGTTAATTTAATCATTCTAAAATGATCATTGGTGCATAATGAGTAAAGGCTTATAAATGAAGCATAATGCATGACATCTCACAGTTTTGGATAGATTTGATTACTTGGACACTTTGTCGTATCGATTTCTATCTCTTATTTTGTCACAATATAGAAAATTGAGCTAGCTTAACGTGGGCATAAGATTTGTGTCATTCTGAACTATAAATCAAAAGTTACCGATGATTTAGTGCGGACATCTCAAGTTGATCAACCAGTTAAAATGGTCATTCTTAACTGATCATTGGTGCTTATTGAGTTGAGTCTTATAAATGAATCATAATGCAGGGAATCACGTAGTTTGGGACAGATTGGATAGCTTAGATGCTTTGTTGTATCTATTTCTGTCTCAAAATTTGTCACAATAAAGAAACTTGAGCTAGCTTAACGTGGGCACTGGATTCATGTCATTCTGAGCTCTAAATCAAAAGTTGCATACAATTTAGTGCAAACATGTCATGGTTATCGACCATCTAATTTGATCATTCTAAACTGATCACTGGTGCTCAAGGAATAAAGGCTTATAAATGAAGCATCATGCACGACATTACCAGATTTTGATAGATTTGATTTCTTGGAGGATTTTTCGAAGCAGTTTTAGTCTTAAATATTATCACAATATAGAATATTGAGGTAGCTTAACGTGGACACCGGATTCGTGTCATTCTGAGCTCTAAATCAAAAGTTATGGACAATCTAGTGCAGAAATGTCAAGTTAATTGGCTAATTCAAATCATCATTCTAAACTGATCATTGATTCTCATCGAGTAAAGGCTTATAAATGAACACAATGCATGGTATCATATAGTTTTGGATAGATTGGATTACTTGGACGCTTTCTCGTATCTATTTCTGCCTCAAAATTTTTCACAATATAGAGACTTGAGCTGGGTTAATGTGGGCATTGGTGTCGTGTCATTCTGAGCTCTAAATCAAAAGTTAGGGACGATTTAGTGCAAACATGTTAAGGTTATCGGCCAGTTAATTTGCTCATTCTAAACGTATCATTGGTGCACACTAAGTAAAGGCTTATAAATGAAGCATAATACATGGCATCACGCATTTTAGATAGATTTGATCACTTGCACGCTTTGTCATATCTATTTCTTTCTCTCATTGTCACAGTATATAAAATTGAGCTACCTTAACATGGGCAATGGATTTGTCTCATTCTGAACTATAAATCAAAAGTTATGGACATGTCAAGTTGATCGGCCAGTTAAAATGATCATTCTTAACTGATCATTGGTGCTTATTGAGTTGAGGCTTATAAATGAAGCATAATGCATGATATCAAGCATTTTTGGATAGATTGGATTACCTGGTCGCGTTCTCGTATATATTTCTGTCTCAAATTTTGTCACAATATAGAAACTTGATCTAGCTTAACGTGGGCATTGGTTTCGTGTCATTCTGAGCTCTAAATCAAAAGTTAGGGACGATTAAGTGTAAACATGTGATTGGCCAGTTCAGATGATCATTCTTAACTGATCATTGGTGCTTACTGAGTTGACGCCTAAAAATGAAGCATAATGCATGGCATCATGTAGTTCGGGATATATTGGATAAGTTGAAGGTTTGTTGTATCTTTTCTGCCTCAAAATTTGTCACAATATAGAAACTTGAGCTACCTTAACGGGGGCATTGGTTTCGTGTCATTCTGACCTCTAACGATTTAGTGCAAGCATGTCAAGGTTATCGGCCAGTTGATCATTCTAAATTGATCATTGGTGCACAATAAGTAAAGGCTTATAAATGAAGCATAATGCATGACATCGAACAGTTTTGGATATATTTGATTACTTGGACGCTTTATCGTATCTATTTTTGTCTTTCATTTTGTCTCAATATAAAAAATTGAGCTAGCTTAATGTGGGCATTAGATTTGGGTCATTCTGAACTATAAATCAAATGTTACGGACGATTTAGTGCGGAAATCTCAAGTTGATCAGCCAGTTAAAATGATCATTCTTAACTGATCATTAGTGCTTATTGAGTTGAGGCTTATAAATGAAGCATAATGCATGGAATCACGCAGTTTGGGAAAGATTGGATAGCTTGGATGCTTTGTCGTATCTATTTCTGTCTCAAAATTTGTCACAATATAGAATGTTGAGCTAGCTTAACGTGGACACTAGATTCGTGTCATTTTGAACTATATATCAAAAGTTACAGACGATTTAGTGCAAACATGTCATGGTTATCGACAAGCTAAATTGATCAATCTAAACTAATCACTGGTGTTGAAGGAGTAACGGCTTATAAATGAAGCATCGTGCATGACATTACCATTTTTGATAGATTTGATTACTTGGACGATTTTTTGAAGCAAATTTAGTCTTAAGTTTTATCACAATAAAGAAAATTGAGCTAGTTTAACGTGACCATTGGTTTCGTGTCATTCTGTGCTCTAAATCAAAAGTTAGGGACGATTTAGTGCAAACATGTTAAGGTTATCGGCCAGTTAATTTGCTCATTCTAAACGTATCGTTGGTGCACACTAAGTAAAGGCTTATAAATGAAGCATAATGCATGACATCGAGCAGTTTTGGATATATTTGATCACTTGCACGCTTTGTCATATCTATTTCTTTCTTTCATTTTGTCACAATATAGAAAATTAAGCTACCTTAACGTGGGCATTGGATTTGTCTCATTCTGAACTATAAATCAAAAGTTACAGACATGTCAAGTTGATCGGCCAGTTAAAATCATCATTCCTAACTGATCATTGGTGCTTATTGAGTTGAGGCTTATAAATGAAGCATAATGCATCATATCAAGCATTTTTGGATAGATTGGATTACTTGGACACTTTCTCGCATCTATTTCTGTCTCAAATTTTGTCACAATATAGAAACTTGATCTAGCTTAACATGGGCATTGGTTTCGTGTCATTCTGAGCTCTAAATCAAAATTTAGGGACGATTAAGTGTGAACATGTCAAGTTGATCGGCCAGTTAAGATGATCATTCTGAACTGATCATTGGTGCTTACTGAGTTGACGCCTAAAAATGAAGCATAATGCATGGCATCATGTAGTTCGGGATATATTGGATAACTTGAACATTTTTGTATCTATTTCTGCCTCAAAATTTGTAACAATATAGAAACTTGAGCTAGCTTAACGGGGGCATTGGTTTCGTGTCATTCTGAGCTCTAACGATTTAGTGCAAACATGTCAAGGTTATCGGCCAGTTGATCAATTTAAATTGATCATTGGTGCACAATGATTAAAGGCTTATAAATGACGCATTATGCATGACATCGAGCAGTTTTGGATATATTTGATTACTTGGACGCTTTATCGTATCTATTTTGTCTCAATATAGAAAATGGAGCTAGCATAACGTGGGCATTAGATTTGGGTCATTCTGAAGTATAAATCAAATGTTACGGACGATTTAGTGCAGACATCTCAAGTTGATCAGCCATTTAAAATGATCATTCTTAACTGATCATTAGTGCTTATTGAGTTGAGGCTTATAAGTGAAGTATGATGCATGGAATCACGCAGTTTGGGAAAGATTGGAAAGCTTCGATGCTTTGTCTTCTGTCTTAAAATTTGTCACAATATAGAATCTTGAGCTAGCTTTACGTGGGCATTGGATTCGTGTCATTCTGAGCTCTAAATCAAAAGCTACAGACGTTTTAGTGCAAACATGTCATGGTTATCGACAAGCTAAATTGATCATTCTAAACTGATCACTGGTGCTCAATGAGTAAAGGCTTATAAATGAAGCATCGTGCACGACATTACCATATTTTGATAGATTTGATTACTTGGAGGATTTTGTAAAGCAATTTTAGTCTTAAGTTTTATCACATTAAAGAAAATTGAGCTAGTTTAACGTGAGCATTGGTTTCGTGTCATTCTGAGCTCTAAATCAAAAGTTAGGGACGATTAAGTGTAAACATATCCAGTTGATCGGCCAGTTAAGATGATCATTCTTAACTAATCACTGATGTTCATTGAGTAAAGGCTTATAAATGAAACACAATGCATGGCATCACGTAGTTTTGGATATATTGGATTACTTGGACGCTTTCTCATATCTAGTTTTGTCTCAAATTTTGACACAAAAAAGAAACTTGAGCAAGCTTTACGTGGGCATTGGTTTCGTGTCATTCTAAGCTCTAAATAAAAAGTTAGGGACGATTACGTGTAAACATGTCAAGTTGATCGGCCAGTTAAGATGATCATTCTTAAACGATCATTGGTGCTTATTGAGTTGTGGCTTATAAATGAAGCATAATGCATGATATCAAGCATTTTTGGATAGATTGGATTACTTGGACGCTTTCTCGTATCTCTTTTTGTCTCAAATCTTGTCACAATAAAGAAACTTGAGCTAGCTTAACGTAGGAATTGGTTTCGTGTCATTCTGAGCTCTAAATCAAAAGTTACGGACGATTTAGTGTAAACATGTTAAGTTGATCGGGGAGTTAAAATGATCATTCTTAAGTTATTCTTGGTACTTATTAAGTTGAGGCTTATAAATGAAGCATAATGCATGGTATCACGTAGTTCGGGATAGATTGGATAACTTGGATGCTTTGTCGTATCTATTTATGTGTCTAATTTTCTCAGAGTATAAAAAATTGAGATAGCTTAACGTGAGCATTGGTTCCGTGTCATGCTGAACTACAAATCAAAATTTTTGGACGATTTAGTGCAGACATGTCATGTTGATCGACCCATTAAAATGATCATTCTAAACTGATCACTGATGCTGATTGAGTAAGGGCTTATGAATGAAGCACAATGCATGACATCGCACATTTTAGGATAGACTGGATTACTTGGAGGCTTTGTCGTATCTACTTATGTCTCAAATTTTGTCAAAACATAGAAATTCAAAAAGCTTAACGTGGGCATTGGATTGATGTCATTCTGAGCTACAAATCAAAAATTACGACCAATTTAGTGCAGACATATCAAGTTGATCGGCTAGTTAAAATGATCATTATAAACTTTTCATTAATGCTCATTGAGTAAAGGCTTAAAAATGAACAACAATGGATGACATCACGCAGTTTTGGATAGATTGGATAACTTGGACACATTGTCGTTTCTATTTCTGTCTCAAATTTTGTCACAATATAGAAACTTGAGCTAGCTAAACGTGGGCATTGGATTTGTGACATTCAAAGCTCCAAATAAAAAGTTATGGACGATGTAGTGCAGACATGTCAAAGTTACCAATCAGTTAATTTGATCATGCTATACTGATCACTGGTGCTCATTGAGTGAAGACATATAAATGAAGCATAATGCACGACATTACGCCATTTTTGATAAATTTGATTACTTGGAGGATTTGTCGAAGCAATTTTAGCTTTAAATTTTATCACAATATAGAAAATTGAGCTAGCTTACCATGGGCATCGGATTCGTGTCGTTTTGAGCTGTAACTCAAAAGTTGTAGACGATTTAGTGTGTACATGTCAAGTTGATCGGCCTGTTAATATGATCATTCCAAACTAATCATTGGGGCTCATTGAGTAAAGGCTTATAAATGAAGCATAATACATGACATCACGCAGTTTGGGATAGATTGGATTACATGTATGCTTTGTCGTATCTATTTCTGTGTGAAATTTTGTCACAATATAGAAAATTGAGTTAGCTTAAAATGGACTTTGAATTTGTGTAATTCTGAGGTCTAAATCAAAGTTTACGAATGATTTTGTACTGACATGTCAAGGGTATCGACCAATTAAAATAAGCATTCTTAACTGATCGTTGGTGCTCATTGAATTTAGCCATATAAATTAAGCATAGTTCATGGCATCACGTAGTCCAGGATAGATTGGATAATTGAACGCTTTGTCGTTTCTATTTCTGTCTTAAATTTTGTCACAATATAGAAACTTGAGCTAACCTAATGTAGGTATTGGATTTGGTCATTCTTAGCTCTGAATAAAAACTTGGACGATTTAGTGCAGACATGTCAAGTTTATCGGCCTGTTAGTTTGATCATTTTAAACTTATCATTGGTGATCATTGAGTAAAGGCTTTTAAATGAAGCATAATGCATGACATCGCGCATTTTGGGGTAGATGTGATTACTTGGAGGCTTTGTCGTATCTATTTCTCTATCAAAATTTATCACAATATAATGAGCAAGCTTAAGATGGCCATTGGATTCTTGTCATTTTGAGCAATAAATAAAAAGTTACGGACGATTTAGTGTAGATATGATAAGTTGATCGGCCACTTAAAATGATCATTCTAAACTGTTCAATGGTGCTTATTGAGTAAAGACTTATAAATGAAGCACAATGCATGGCATCATGAAGTTTTGGATAGATTGGATATCTTGGATGCATTGTCGTATCTATTTATGTCTTAAATTTTGTCACAATATAGAAACTTGATCTAGCTTAAAATGGCCATTGGATTCGTGTCATTCTGACCTCAAAATAAATAGTAATGGAGGATTTAGTGAAAACATGTCAAGGTTATCGGCCAGTTAATTTGATCATTTCAACTGATCATTGGTGCTCAATGAGTAAAGGCTTATAAATGAAGCATAATGCCGGACATTACCAGAGTTTGATAGATTTCATTACTTGGAGGATTTCTGGAAGCAATTTTAGTCTTAAATTTTATCACCATATAGAAAATTGAGGTAGATTAATGTGGGCATCGGATTCCAGTAATTCTGGGCTCTAAATCAAAAGTTACAGACGATTTAGTGCGGACATGACAAGTTGATCGGACAGTTAAAATGATCATTCCAAACTAATCATTGGTGCTCATTGAGTAAAGGCTTATAACTGAAGCATAATACATGACATCACACAGTTTGGTACATATTAGATTACGTGGATGCTTGGTCGTATCTATTTCGGTCTCAAATTTTGTCACAATATTGAAAATTTAGCTAGCTTAACGTGGGCTTTCGATTTGTGTAATTCTGAACTCCAAATCAAAAGTTATGGACGATTTAGTGTAAAATGTCAAGGGTATTGGACAGTTAAAATGATCATTCTTAACTGATCATTGGTGCTCATTGAGTTGAGACTTATAAATTAAGCATAATTCATGGCATCACGTAGTATGGAATAGATTGGATAATTAGACATTTTGTAGTTTCTATTTCTGTCTCCAATTTAGTCAGAATATAGAAACTTGAGCTAGCTTAATGTGGGCATTGGATTGATGTAATTCTGAGCTCTAAATAAAACGTTATGGATGATTTAGTGCAGACATGTCAAGGTTTTTGGCTAGTTAATTTGATCATTCTAAACTGATCATTTGCGCACATTGAGTAAACGCTTATATATGAAGCATAATGCATGACATTGCGCATTTTGGGATAGATTGGATTACTTGGAGGCATTGTCGTATCTGTTTTTGTCTCAAAATTTGTCACAATATAGATATTGAGCAAGTTTAACGTGGGTATTGGATTCATGTCATTCTGAGCTATAAATCAAAAATTAAAGACAATTTAGTGCAGACATGTAAAATTGATTGGACTGTTAAAATGATCATTTTAAATTTATCATTGATGCCCATTGAGTAAAAGCTTATAAATAAAGCACAATTCATGATATCACGTAGTTTTGGATAGATTGGATAACTTTGACGCATTTTTGTATCTATTTCTATCTAAATCTTGTCACAATATAGAAACTTGAGCTAGATTAACGTGGGCATTGGATTCGTGTCATTCTGAGCTCAAAAGAAAAAGTTATGGACGATTTAGTGCAGACATGTCAAGGTTATCGGCCAGTTAATTTGATCATTCTATACTGATCAGTGCTGCTCATTGAGTAAAGGCTTATAAATGAAGAATAATGCAGGAAATTATGTAGTTTCAGATAGATTTGATTACTTGGAAGATTTTTCGAAGCAATTTTAGTCTTTAATTTTCTCACAATATAGAAAATTGAGCTAGCTTAACGTGGGCATCGGATTCGTGTCATTCTAACCTCTAAATCAAAAGCTACACATGATTTAGTGTGGACATGTCAACTTCATCGGCCAGTTAATATGATCATTCTAAACTAATCATTGGTGCTCATTGAGCAAAGGCTTTTAAATGAAGCATAATACATGACATCACCCAGTTTGGGATAGATTGGATTATATGTATGATTTGTCGTATCTATTTATGTGTCAAATTTTGTCACAATATAGAAAATTGAGCTAGCTTAGTGTGGACTTTGGATTTGTGTAATTCTGAGCTCTAAATCAAAAGTTACGAACGATTTAGTGCTGACATGTCAAGGGTATCGAATAGTTAAAATGATCATTCTTAACTAATCATTGGTGCACATTGAGTTGAGACTTATAAATTAAGCATAATGCATGGCATCACGTAGTCCGAGATAGATTGCATAACTGGACGCTTTTTAGTTTCGATTTTTATCTCAAATTTTGTTACAATATAGAAACTTGAGCTAACTTAATGTGAATATAGGATTCGTGTCATTCTAATCTCTGAGTAAAAATTTATGGACGATTTAGTGCTGACATATCAAGGTTATCAGCCAGTTAATTTGATCATTTTAAACAGATCATTGGTGCTCATTGAGTAAAGGCTTATAAATGAAGTATAATGCACGACATCTCTCATTCTGGGATAGATTGGATTACTTGGAGGCTTTGTCGTACCTACTACTGTATCAAAACTTGTCATAATATAAATATTGAGCAAGCTGAACGTGGGCATTGGATTACTGTCATTCTGAGCTATAAATCAAAAGTTACAAACCATTTAGTGCAGTCATGTCAAGTTGATCGTCCAGTTAAAATGATCATTCTAAACTGATCATTGATGCTCACTGAGTAAAGGCTTATAAATGAAGCACAGTGCATGACATCACGCAGTTTTGGATAGATTGGATAACTTGGACACATTGTCGTATCTATTTCTGTCTCAAATTTTTTCACTATATAGAAACTTGAAATAGCTTAACATGGGCATCAGATTCGAGTCATTTTGAACTCAAAATATAAAATAATGGATGACTTAGTGCAGACATGTCAAGGTTATTGCCGGTTAATTTGGGCATTCTATATTGATCACTCCTGCTCATTGAGTGAAGGTTCATGAATGAAGCATATTGCACGACATTTTGTAGTTATGATAGATTTGATTACTTGTAGTTAGAGCTAGCTTAGCGTGGGCATCGGATTTGTGTCATTCGGAGTTCTAAATCAAAAGCTACAGACGATTTAGTGTGGACATGTCAAGTTGATCAGCCAGTTATTTCTATGTCAAATTGTGTCACAATATAGAAAATAGAGCTAGCTTAACGTGGACTTTGGATTTGTGTATTTCTGAGCTGTAAATCAAAATTTACGAACGATTTAGTGTTGACATGTCAAGGGTATTGACTAGTTAAAATGATCATTCTTAACTGATCATTGGTGCCCATTGAGTTGAGGCTTATAAATTAAGCATAATCCATGGAATCACATAGTCCGGGATGGATTGGATAATTGGACGCTATGTCATTTCTATTTCTGTCTGAAATTTTGTCACAAAATAGAAACTTAAGCTAACTTAATGTCGGTATTGGGTTTGGGTCATTCTAAGCTACAAATAAAAAGTTATGAACGATTTAGTGAAGACATGTCAAGGTTATTGTCCTATTAATTTGATCATTCTAAAATGATCATTGGTGGTAATTGAGTAATGTCTTATAAATGAAGCATAAGGCATGACATCGCATATTTTGAGATAGATTGGATTACTTGGAGGCTTCGTCGTATCTATTTTTGTCTCAAAATTTGTCACAATATAGAAATTTAGCAATTTTAACATGAGCATTGGTTTCATGTCATTCTGAGCAACAAATCATAAGTTACGGACAATTTATTGCAGACATGTCAAGTAAATCGGCGAGTTAAAGTGATTATTCTAAACTGATCACTGATGCTCATTAAAGACTTATGAATGAAGAACAATACATGACACGCAGGTTTGGATAGATTGGATAACTTGCATGCATTGTCGTATCTATTTATGTCTCAAATTTTGTCACAATATAGAAACTTGAGCTAGCTTAACGAGGGCATTGGATTCGTGTCATTCTAAGCTCTAAATAAAAGGTTATGGATGATTTAGCGTAGACATGTCAAGGTTATCGGCAGTTAATTTGACCATTCTATACTGATCACTGGTGCTCATTGAGTAAAGGCTTATAAATGAAGCATAATGCATGACATTACGTAGTTTTTGACAGATTTGATTGCTTGGAGGATTTGCCAAAGCAATTTTATATTTAAATTTTATCACAATATAGAAAATTGAGCTAGCTTAACGTGGGCATCGGATTCGTGTCATTATGAGCTTTAAATCAAAAGTTTCAGACGATTTTTTGCAGACATGTCAAGTTTATCTAGTTAATATGATCATTCCAAACTAATCATTGGTGCTCATTGAGTAAAGACTTATAAATGAAGCATAATACATTACATCACGCAGTTTGGGATAGATTGGATTACATGTATTTTTTTCATATCTATTTCTGTCTCAAATTTTGTCACAATATAGAAAATTGAGGTAGTTTAATGTGGACTTTTGATTTCTATAATTCTGAGCTCTAAATCAAAAGTTATGAACGATTTAGTGCTGACATGTCAGGGTATCGACCAGTTAAAATGATCATTCTTAACTAATCATTGGTGCTCATTGAGTTGAGACTTTAAATTAAGCATAATGCATGACATCACGTATTTCGGGATAGATTGGATAATTGGATGCTTTGTCATTTCTATTTTGGTCTCAAATTTTGTCACAATATAAAAACTTGAGCTAACATAATGTGAGTATTGGATTCGTGTAATTTTAATCTCTAAATAAAAAGTTATGGACGATTTAGTGCAGACATGTCAAGGTTATCATCTAGTTAATTTGATCATGCTAAACTGATCGGTTGTGCTCATTTAGTAAAGGCTTATAAATGAAGCATGATGCGTGACATCGCCCATTTTGGGATAGAGTGTATTACTTGGATGCTTTGTCGTACCTATTTTGGTATCAAAAAAATTGGTCACAATATAAAAGTTGAGCAAGCTTAACATGGGCATTCGATTCCTGTCATAATGAGCAATAAATCAAAAGTTACAGAGGATTTAGTGCAGAAATCTCAAGTTGATCGGCCATTTAAAATGATCATTCTAAACTGATCATTGATGCTCATTGAGTAAAGGCTTATAAATGAAGCACAATGCATGACATCACGCAGTTTTGGATAGATTAGATAACTTGGACGTATTGTCGTATCTAATTCTATCTCAAATTTTGTCATAATATAGAAACTTGGGCTAGCTTAATGTGGGCATTTTATTCGTGTAATTCTGAGCTCAAAATAAATAGTTATGGTCGATTTAGTGTAGACATGACAAAGTTATCGGCCAGTTAATCTGATTATTCTATACTGATCACAGGCGCTCATTGACTAAAAGCTTATAAATGAAGCATAATGCACGACATTACACAGTTTTGGATAGATTTGATTACTTCGAGGATTTGTCGGAGCAATTTTAGACTTCAATTTTATCACAGTATAGAAAATTTAGCTAGCTTAACGTGGGCATCAGATTCGTGTCATTCCGAGCTCTAAATCAGAAGTGACAGGCTTTAGTGCGGACATGTCAAGTTGATCATACAGTTAATGTGATCATTGATTAAAGACTTATAAATGAAGCATAATACATGACATCATGCAGTTTGGGATTGATAAGATTACGTGGATCCTTTTTCGTATCTATTTCTATCTCAAATTTTGTACAAATATACAATATTCATCTAGCTTAAATTGGGCTTTCGACGAGGGTAATTCTGAGCTCTAAATCAAAAGTTACAAACAATTTAGTGCTCACATGACAAGGGTATCGACCAGTTAAAATGATCATTCTTAACTGATCATTGGTGCTCATGGAGTTGAGGCTTATAAATTAAGCAAAATGCATGGCATCATGTAGTACGGACTAGATTTGATAATTGGACGTTTTGTCGTTTCTATTTATGTCTTAAATTTTGTCACAATATAGAAAATTGATCTAGCTTAATGTGGGCGTTGGACTCGTGTCATTCTGACCTCAAAATAAAAAGTAATGGAGGATTTAGTGCAAACATGTCAAGGTTATCAGCCAGTTAATTTGATCATTTTCAACTGATCACTGGTGCTCAATGAGTAAAGACCTATAGATGAAGCCTAATGCACGACATTACCATAGTTTGATAGATTTCATTACTTCGAGGATTTCTGGAAGCAATTTTAGTCTTAAATTTTATCACCATATAGAAAATTGAGCTAGATTAATGTGGGCATCGGATTCCAGTCATTCTGGGCTCTAAATCAAAAGTTACAGACGATTTAGTGTGGACATGTCAAGTTGATCGGAGAGTTAAAATGATCATTCCAAACTAATCATTGGTGCTCATTGAGTAAAGGCTTATAACTGAAGCATAATACATGACATCACACAGTTTGATACATATTAGATTACGTGGATGCTTTGTCGTATCTATTTCGGTCTCAAATTTTGTCACAATATTGAAAATTTAGCTAGCTTAACGTGGGCTTTCGATTTGTGTAATTCTGAACTCCAAATCAAAAGTTATGGACGATTTAGTGTAAAATGTCAAGGGTATTGGCCAGTTAAAATGATCATTCTTAACTTATCATTGGTGCTCATTGAGTTGAGACTTATAAATTAAGCATAATTCATGGCATCGCGTAGTACGGAATAGATTGGATAATTAGACGTTTTGTAGTTTCTATTTCTGTCTCAAATTTAGTCACAATATAGAAACTTGAGCTAGCTTAATGTGGGCATTGGATTGATGTCATTCTGAGCTCTAAATAAAACGTTATAGAGGATTTAGTGCAGACATGTCAAGGTTTTCGGCTAGTTAATTTGATCATTCTAAACTGATCATTTGCGCACATTGAGTAAACGCTTATATATAAAGCATAATGCATGACATCGCGCATTTTGGGATAGATTGGATTACTTGGAGGCATTGTCGTATCTGTTTTTGTCTCAAAATTTGTCACAATATAGATATTGAGCAAGTTTAACGTGGGCATTGGATTCATGTCATTCTATGCTATAAATCAAAAGTTAAAGACAATTTAGTGCAGACATGTAAAATTGATCGGCCTGTTAAAATGATCATTTTAAATTTATCATTGATGCCCATTGAGTAAAAGCTTATAAATAAAGCACAATTCATGATATCACGTAGTTTTGGATAGATTGGATAACTTTGACGCATTTTTGTATCTATTTCTATCTAAATCTTGTCACAATATAGAAACTTGAGCTAGATTAACGTGGGCATTGGATTCGTGTCATTCTGAGCTCAAAAGAAAAAGTTATGGACGATTTAGTGCAGACATGTCAAGGTTATCGGCCAGTTAATTTGATCATTCTATACTGATCAGTGTTGCTCATTGAGTAAAGGCTTATTAATGAAGAATAATGAAGGAAATTATGTAGTTTCAGATAGATTTGATTACTTGGAAGATTTGTCGAAGCAATTTAAGTCTTGAATTTTATCACAATATAGAAAATTGAGCTAGCTTAACGTGGGCATCGGATTCGTGTCATTCTGACCTCTAAATCAAAAGCTACACATGATTTAGTTTGGACATGTCAAGTTCATCGGCCAGTTAATATGATCAGTCTAAACTAATCATTGGTGCTCATTGAGCAAAGGCTTTTAAATGAAGATAATACATGACATCACCCAGTTTGGGATAGATTGGATTATATGTATGCTTTGTTGTATCTATTTATGTGTCAAATTTTGTCACAATATAGAAATTTGAGCTAGCTTAGTGTGGACTTTGGATTTGTGTAATTCTGAGCTCTAAATCAAAAGTTACGAACGATTTAGTGCTGACATGTCAAGGGTATCGAATAGTTAAAATGATCATTCTTAACTAATCATTGGTGCACATTGAGTTGAGACTTATAAATTAAGCATAATGCATGGCATCACGTAGTCCGAGATAGATTGCATAACTGGACGCTTTTTCGTTTCGATTTTTATCTCATATTTTGTTACAATATAGAAACTTGAGCTAACTTAATGTGAATATAGGATTCGTGTCATTCTAATCTCTGAGAAAAAATTTATGGACGATTTAGTGCTGACATATCAAGGTTATCAGCCAGTTAATTTGATCATTTTAAACAGATCGTTGGTGCTAATTGAGTAAAGGCTTATAAATGAAGTATAATGCATGACATCGCGCATTCTGGGATAGATTGGATTACTTGGAGGCTTTGTCGTACCTACTGCTGTATCAAAACTTGTCACAATATAAATATTGAGCAAGCTGAACGTGGGCATTGGATTACTGTCATTCTGAGCTATAAATCAAAAGTTACAAACCATTTAGTGCAGTCATGTCAAGTTGATCGTCCAGTTAAAATGATCATTCTAAACTGATCATTGATGCTCACTGAGTAAAGGCTTATAAATGAAGCACAATGCATGACATCACGCAGTTTTGGATAGATTGGATAACTTGGACACATTATCGTATCTATTTCTGTCTCAAAATTTTTCACAATATAGAAACTTGAAATAGCTTAACGTGGGCATTGGATTCGAGTTATTTTGAACTCAAAATATAAAATAATGGATGACTTAGTGCAGACATGTCAAGGTTATCGCCGGTTAATTTGAGCATTCTATATTGATCACTCCTGCTCATTGAGTGAAGGTTCATAAATGAAGCATATTGCACGACATTTAGTAGTTATGATAGATTTGATTACTTGGAGGATTTCTCAAAGCAATTTTACATTTAAATTTTATCACAATATAGAAATTTGAGCTAGCTTAGCGTGGGCATTGGATTTGTGTCATTCGTAGCTCTAAATCAAAAGCTACAGACGATTTAGTGCAGACATGTCAAGTTGATCAGCCAGTTATTTCTATGTCAAATTGTGTCACAATATAGAAAATGGAGCTAGCTTAACGTGGACTTTGGATTTGTGTATTTCTGAGCTGTAAATCAAAATTTACGAACGATTTAGTGTTGACATGTCAAGGGTATTGACTAGTTAAAATGATCATTCTTAACTGATCATTGGTGCCCATTGAGTTGAGGCTTATAAATTAAGCATAATCCATGGAATCACGTAGTCCGGGATGGATTGGATAATTGGACGCTATGTCATTTCTATTTCTGTCTGAAATTTTGTCACAAAATAAAAACTTAAGCTAACTTAATGTGGGTATTGGGTTTGGGTCATTCTAAGCTACAAATAAAAAGTTATGAACGATTTAGTGAAGACATGTCAAGGTTATTGTCCTATTAATTTGATCATTCTAAAATGATCATTAGTGGTAATTGAGTAATGGCTTATAAATGAAGCATAATGCATGACATCGCACATTTTGAGATAGATTGGATTACTTGGAGGCTTCGTCGTATCTATTTTTGTCTCAAAATTTGTCACAATATAGAAATTGAGCAATCTTAACATGAGCATTGGTTTCATGTCATTCTGAGCAACAAATCATAAGTTATGGACAATTTATTGCAGACATGTCAAGTAAATCGTCGAGTTAAAATGATTATTCTAAACTGATCACTGATGCTCATTAAAGACTTATGAATGAAGAACAATACATGACACGCAGGTTTGGATAGATTGGATAACTTGCATGCATTGTCGTATCTATTTATGTCTCAAATTTTGTCACAATATAGAAACTTGAGCTAGCTTAACGAGGGCATTGGATTCGTGTCATTCTAAGCTCTAAATAAAAAGTTATGGACGATTTAGCGTAGACATGTCAAGGTTATCGGCAGTTAATTTGACCATTCTATACTGATCACTGGTGCTCATTGAGTAAAGGCTTATAAATGAAGCATAATGCATGACATTACGTAGTTTTTGACAGATTTGATTGCTTGGAGGATTTGCCAAAGCAATTTTATATTTAAATTTTATCACAATATAGAAAATTGAGCTAGCTTAACGTGGGCATCGGATTCGTGTCATTATGAGCTTTAAATCAAAAGTTTCAGACGATTTTTTGCAGACATGTCAAGTTTATCTAGTTAATATGATCATTCCAAACTAATCATTGGTGCTCATTGAGTAAAGACTTATAAATGAAGCATAATACATTACATCACGCAGTTTGGGATAGATTGGATTACATGTATTTTTTTCATATCTATTTCTGTCTCAAATTTTGTCACAATATAGAAAATTGAGGTAGTTTAATGTGGACTTTTGATTTCTATAATTCTGAGCTCTAAATCAAAAGTTATGAACGATTTAGTGCTGACATGTCAGGGTATCGACCAGTTAAAATGATCATTCTTAACTAATCATTGGTGCTCATTGAGTTGAGACTTTAAATTAAGCATAATGCATGACATCACGTATTTCGGGATAGATTGGATAATTGGATGCTTTGTCATTTCTATTTTGGTCTCAAATTTTGTCACAATATAAAAACTTGAGCTAACTTAATGTGAGTATTGGATTCGTGTAATTTTAATCTCTAAATAAAAAGTTATGGACGATTTAGTGCAGACATGTCAAGGTTATCAGCCAGTTAATTTGATCATTTTAAACAGATCATTGGTGCTCATTGAGTAAAGGCTTCTAAATGAAGTATAATGCACGACATCTCTCATTCTGGGATAGATTGGATTACTTGGAGGCTTTGTCGTACCTACTACTGTATCAAAACTTGTCATAATATAAATATTGAGCAAGCTGAACGTGGGCATTGGATTACTGTCATTCTGAGCTATAAATAAAAAGTTACAAACCATTTAGTGCAGTCATGTCAAGTTGATCGTCCAGTTAAAATGATCATTCTAAACTGATCATTGATGCTCACTGAGTAAAGGCTTATAAATGAAGCACAGTGCAAGACATCACGCAGTTTTGGATAGATTGGATAACTTGGACACATTGTCGTATCTATTTCTGTCTCAAATTTTTTCACTATATAGAAACTTGAAATAGCTTAACATGGGCATCAGATTCGAGTCATTTTGAACTCAAAATATAAAATAATGGATGACTTAGTGCAGCCATGTCAAGGTTATTGCCGGTTAATTTGGGCATTCTATATTGATCACTCCTGCTCATTGAGTGAAGGTTCATTAATGAAGCATATTGCACGACATTTTGTAGTTATGATAGATTTGATTACTTGTAGTTAGAGCTAGCTTTGCGTAGGCATCGGATTTGTGTCATTCGGAGTTCTAAATCAAAAGCTACAGACGATTTAGTGTGGACATGTCAAGTTGATCAGCCAGTTATTTCTATGTCAAATTGTGTCACAATATAGAAAATAGAGCTAGCTTAACGTGGACTTTGGATTTGTGTATTTCTGAGTTGTAAATCAAAATTTACGAACGATTTAGTGTTGACATGTCAAGGGTATTGACTAGTTAAAATGATCAACTTTTGATTTAATGTTGACTTTTGATTTCTATAATTCTGAGCTCTAAATCAAAAGTTATGAATGATTTAGTGCTGACATGTCAGGGTATCGACCAGTTAAAAAGATCATTCTTAACTAATCATTGGTGCTCATTGAGTTGAGACTTTAAATTAAACATAATGCATGACATCACGTAGTTCGGGATAGATTGGATAATTGGATGCTTTGTCATTTCTATTTTGGTCTCAAATTTTTTCACAATATAAAAACTTGAGCTAACTTAATGTGAGTATTGGATTCGTGTAATTTTAATCTCTAAATAAAAATTTATGGACGATTTAGTGCTGACATATCAAGGTTATCATCTAGTTAATTTGATCATGCTAAACTGAACGGTTGTGCTCATTTAGTAAAGGCTTATAAATGAAGCATGATGCATGACATCGCCCATTTTGGGATAGAGTGTATTACTTGGATGCTTTGTCGTACCTATTTTGGTATCAAAAAATTTGTCACAATATAAAAGTTGAGCAAGCTTAACATGGGCATTCGATTCCTGTCATAATGAGCAATAAATCAAAAGTTACAGACGATTTAGTGCAGACATCTCAAGTTGATCGGCCATTTAAAATGATCATTCTAAACTGATCATTGAGTAAAGGCTTATAAATGAAGCACAATGCATGACATCACGCAGTTTTGGATAGATTAGATAACTTGGACGCATTGTCGTATCTATTTCTGTCTCAAATTTTGTCATAATATAGAAACTTGTGCTAGCTTAATGTGGGCATTTTATTCTTGTAATTCTGAGCTCAAAATAAATTGTTATGGTCGATTTAGTGTAGACATGACAAAGTTATCGGCCAGTTAATCTGATTATTCTATACTGATCATTGGTGCTCATTGACTAAAAGCTTATAAATGAAGCATAATGCACGACATTACGCAGTTTTGGATAGATTTGATTACTTCGAGGATTTGTCGGAGCAATTTTAGACTTCAATTTTATCACAGTATAGAAAATTTAGCTAGCTTAACGTGGGCATCAGATTCGTGTCATTCCGAGCTCTAAATCAGAAGTGACAGGCTTTAGTGCGGACATGTCAAGTTGATCATACAGTTAATGTGATCATTGATTAAAGACTTATAAATGAAGCATAATACATGACATCATGCAGTTTGGGATTGATTAGATTACGTGGATCCTTTTTCGTATCTATTTCTATCTCAAATTTTGTACAAATATAGAATATTCATCTAGCTTAAATTGGGCTTTCGACTTGTGTAATTCTGAGCTCTAAATCAAAAGTTACAAACAATTTAGTGCTCACATGACAAGGGTATCGACCAGTTAAAATGATCATTCTTAACTGATCATTGGTGCTCATGGAGTTGAGGCTTATAAATTAAGCAAAATGCATGGCATCATGTAGTACGGACTAGATTTGATAATTGGACGTTTTGTCGTTTCTATTTATGTCTTAAATTTTGTCACAATATAGAAACTTGATCTAGCTTAATGTGGGCGTTGGACTCGTGTCATTCTGACCTCAAAATAAAAAGTAATGGAGGATTTAGTGCAAACATGTCAAGGTTATCAGCCAGTTAATTTGATCATTTTCAACTGATCACTGGTGCTCAATGAGTAAAGACCTATAGATGAAGCCTAATGCACGACATTACCATAGTTTGATAGATTTCATTACTTCGAGGATTTCTGGAAGCAATTTTAGTCTTAAATTTTATCACCATATAGAAAATTGAGCTAGATTAATGTGGGCATCGGATTCCAGTCATTCTGGGCTCTAAATCAAAAGTTACAGACGATTTAGTGTGGACATGTCAAGTTGATCGGAGAGTTAAAATGATCATTCCAAACTAATCATTGGTGCTCATTGAGTAAAGGCTTATAACTGAAGCATAATACATGACATCACATAGTTTGATACATATTAGATTACGTGGATGCTTTGTCGTATCTATTTCGGTCTCAAATTTTGTCACAATATTGAAAATTTAGCTAGCTTAACGTGGGCTTTTGATTTGTGTAATTCTGAACTCCAAATCAAAAGTTATGGACGATTTAGTGTAAAATGTCAAGGGTATTGGCCAGTTAAAATGATCATTCTTAACTTATCATTGGTGCTCATTGAGTTGAGACTTATAAATTAAGCATAATTCATGGCATCACGTAGTACGGAATAGATTGGATAATTAGACGTTTTGTAGTTTCTATTTCTGTCTCAAATTTAGTCACAATATAGAAACTTGAGCTTGCTTAATGTGGGCATTGGATTGATGTCATTCTGAGCTCTAAATAAAACGTTATAGAGGATTTAGTGCAGACATGTCAAGGTTTTCGGCTAGTTAATTTGATCATTCTAAACTGATCATTTGCGCACATTGAGTAAACGCTTATATATAAAGCATAATGCATGACATCGCGCATTTTGGGATAGATTGGATTATTTGGAGGCATTGTCGTATCTGTTTTTGTCTCAAAATTTGTCACAATATAGATATTGAGCAAGTTTAACGTGGGCATTGGATTCATGTCATTCTGAGCTATAAATCAAAAGTTAAAGACAATTTAGTCCAGACATGTAAAATTGATCGGCCTGTTAAAATGATCATTTTAAATTTATCATTGATGCCCATTGAGTAAAAGCTTATAAATAAAGCACAATTCATGATATCACGTAGTTTTGGATAGATTGGATAACTTTGACGCATTTTTGTATCTATTTCTATCTAAATCTTGTCACAATATAGAAACTTGAGCTAGATTAACGTGGGCATTGGATTCGTGTCATTCTGAGCTCAAAAGAAAAAGTTATGGACGATTTAGTGCAGACATGTCAAGGTTATCGGCCAGTTAATTTGATCATTCTATACTGATCAGTGCTGCTCATTGAGTAAAGGCTTATTAATGAAGAATAATGAAGGAAATTATGTAGTTTCAGATAGATTTGATTACTTGGAAGATTTGTCGAAGCAATTTAAGTCTTGAATTTTATCACAATATAGAAAATTGAGCTAGCTTAACGTGGGCATCGGATTCGTGTCATTCTGACCTCTAAATCAAAAGCTACACATGATTTAGTGTGGACATGTCAAGTTCATCGGCCAGTTAATATGATCATTCTAAACTAATCATTGGTGCTCATTGAGCAAAGGCTTTTAAATGAAGCATAATACATGACATCACCCAGTTTGGGATAGATTGGATTATATGTATGCTTTGTTGTATCTATTTATGTGTCAAATTTTGTCACAATATAGAAATTTGAGCTAGCTTAGTGTGGACTTTGGATTTGTGTAATTCTGAGCTCTAAATCAAAAGTTACGAACGATTTAGTGCTGACATGTCAAGGGTATCGAATAGTTAAAATGATCATTCTTAACTAATCATTGGTGCACATTGAGTTGAGACTTATAAATTAAGCATAATGCATGGCATCACGTAGTCCGAGATAGATTGCATAACTGGACGCTTTTTCGTTTCGATTTTTATCTCATATTTTGTTACAATATAGAAACTTGAGCTAACTTAATGTGAATATAGGATTCGTGTCATTCTAATCTCTGAGAAAAAATTTATGGACGATTTAGTGCTGACATATCAAGGTTATCAGCCAGTTAATTTGATCATTTTAAACAGATCGTTGGTGCTAATTGAGTAAAGGCTTATAAATGAAGTATAATGCATGACATCGCGCATTCTGGGATAGATTGGATTACTTGGAGGCTTTGTCGTACCTACTGCTGTATCAAAACTTGTCACAATATAAATATTGAGCAAGCTGAACGTGGGCATTGGATTACTGTCATTCTGAGCTATAAATCAAAAGTTACAAACCATTTAGTGCAGTCATGTCAAGTTGATCGTCCAGTTAAAATGATCATTCTAAACTGATCATTGATGCTCACTGAGTAAAGGCTTATAAATGAAGCACAATGCATGACATCACGCAGTTTTGGATAGATTGGATAACTTGGACACATTATCGTATCTATTTCTGTCTCAAATTTTTTCACAATATAGAAACTTGAAATAGCTTAACGTGGGCATTGGATTCGAGTCATTTTGAACTCAAAATATAAAATAATGGATGACTTAGTGCAGACATGTCAAGGTTATCGCCGGTTAATTTGAGCATTCTATATTGATCACTCCTGCTCATTGAGTGAAGGTTCATAAATGAAGCATATTGCACGACATTTAGTAGTTATGATAGATTTGATTACTTGGAGGATTTCTCGAAGCAATTTTACATTTAAATTTTATCACAATATAGAAATTTGAGCTAGCTTAGCGTGGGCATTGGATTTGTGTCATTCGTAGCTCTAAATCAAAAGCTACAGACGATTTAGTGCAGACATGTCAAGTTGATCAGCCAGTTATTTCTATGTCAAATTGTGTCACAATATAGAAAATGGAGCTAGCTTAACGTGGACTTTGGATTTGTGTATTTCTGAGCTGTAAATCAAAATTTACGAACGATTTAGTGTTGACATGTCAAGGGTATTGACTAGTTAAAATGATCATTCTTAACTGATCATTGGTGCCCATTGAGTTGAGGCTTATAAATTAAGCATAATCCATGGAATCACGTAGTCCGGGATGGATTGGATAATTGGACGCTATGTCATTTCTATTTCTGTCTGAAATTTTGTCACAAAATAAAAACTTAAGCTAACTTAATGTGGGTATTGGGTTTGGGTCATTCTAAGCTACAAATAAAAAGTTATGAACGATTTAGTGAAGACATGTCAAGGTTATTGTCCTATTAATTTGATCATTCTAAAATGATCATTAGTGGTAATTGAGTAATGGCTTATAAATGAAGCATAATGCATGACATCGCACATTTTGAGATAGATTGGATTACTTGGAGGCTTCGTCGTATCTATTTTTGTCTCAAAATTTGTCACAATATAGAAATTGAGCAATCTTAACATGAGCATTGGTTTCATGTCATTCTGAGCAACAAATCATAAGTTATGGACAATTTATTGCAGACATGTCAAGTAAATCGGCGAGTTAAAATGATTATTCTAAACTGATCACTGATGCTCATTAAAGACTTATGAATGAAGAACAATACATGACATCACGCAGGTTTGGATAGATTAGATAACTTGCATGCATTGTCGTATCTATTTATGTCTCAAATTTTGTCACAATATAGAAACTTGAGCTAGCTTAACGTGGGCATTGGATTCGTGTCATTCTAAGCTCTAAATAAAAAGTTATGGACGATTTAGTGCAGACATGTCAAGGTTATCGGCAGTTAATTTGACCATTCAATACTGATCACTGGTGCTCATTGAGTAAAGGCTTATAAATGAAGCATAATGCATGACATTACGTAGTTTTTGACAGATTTGATTGCTTGGAGGATTTGCCAAAGCAATTTTAGATTTAAAATTTATCACAATATAGAAAATTGAGCTAGCTTAACGTGGGCATCGGATTCGTGTCATTCTGAGCTTTAACTCAAAAGTTACAGACGATTTTTTGCAGACATGTCAAGTTTATCTAGTTAATATGATCATTCCAAACTAATCATTGGTGCTCATTGAGTAAAGACTTATAAATGAAGCATAATACATTACATCACGCAGTTTGGGATAGATTGGATTACATGTATACTTTTCATATCTATTTCTGTCTTAAATTTTGTCACAATATAGAAAATTGAGGTAGTTTAATGTGGACTTTTGATTTCTATAATTCTGAGCTCTAAATCAAAAGTTATGAACGATTTAGTGCTGACATGTCAGGGTATCGACCAGTTAAAAAGATCATTCTTAACTAATCATTGGTGCTCATTGAGTTGAGACTTTAAATTAAACATAATGCATGACATCACGTAGTTCGGGATAGATTGGATAATTGGATGCTTTGTCATTTCTATTTTGGTCTCAAATTTTTTCACAATATAAAAACTTGAGCTAACTTAATGTGAGTATTGGATTTGTGTAATTTTAATTTCTAATTAAAAAGTTATGGACGATTTAGTACAGACATGTCAAGGTTATCATCTAGTTAATTTGATCATGCTAAACTGATCGTTTGTGCTCATTTAGTAAAGGCTTATAAATGAAGCATGATGCATGACATCGCCCATTTTGGGATAGAGTGTATTACTTGGATGCTTTGTCGTACCTATTTTGGTATCAAAAAATTTGTCACAATATAAAAGTTGAGCAAGCTTAACATGGGCATTCGATTCCTGTCATAATGAGCAATAAATCAAAAGTTACAGACGATTTAGTGCAGACATCTCAAGTTGATCGGCCATTTAAAATGATCATTCTAAACTGATCATTGATGCTCATTGAGTAAAGGGTTATAAATGAAGCACAATGCATGACATCACGCAGTTTTGGATAGATTAGATAACTTGGACGCATTGTCGTATCTATTTTGTCTCAAATTTTGTCATAATATAGAAACTTGTGCTAGCTTAATGTGGGCATTTTATTCTTGTAATTCTGAGCTCAAAATAAATTGTTATGGTCGATTTAGTGTAGACATGACAAAGTTATCGGCCAGTTAATCTGATTATTCTATACTGATCATTGGTGCTCATTGACTAAAAGCTTATAAATGAAGCATAATGCACGACATTACGCAGTTTTGGATAGATTTGATTACTTCGAGGATTTGTCGGAGCAATTTTAGACTTCAATTTTATCACAGTATAGAAAATTTAGCTAGCTTAACGTGGGCATCAGATTCGTGTCATTCCGAGCTCTAAATCAGAAGTGACAGGCTTTAGTGCGGACATGTCAAGTTGATCGGCCCGTTAATATGATCATTGATTAAAGACTTATAAATGAAGCATAATACATGACATCATGCAGTTTGGGATTGATTAGATTACGTGGATCCTTTTTCGTATTTATTTCTGTCTCAAATTTTGTACCAATATAGAATATTCATCTAGCTTAAATTAGGCTTTCGACTTGTGTAATTCTGAGCTCTAAATCAAAAGTTACGAACAATTTAGTGCTCACATGTCAAGGGTATCAACCAGTTAAAATGATCATTCTTAACTGATCATTGGTGCACATGGAGTTGAAGCTTATAAATTAAGCAAAATGCATGGCATCATGTAGTTCGGGCTAGATTGGATAATTGGATGTTTTGTCATTTCTATTTATGTCTTAAATTTTGTCACAATATAGAAACTTGATCTAGCTTAATGTGGGCATTGGACTCGTGTCATTCTGACCTCAAAATAAAAAGTAATGGAGGATTTAGTGCAAACATGTCAAGGTTATCGGCCAGTTAATTTGATCATTTTCAACTGATCACTGGTGCTCAATGAGTAAAGACCTATAGATGAAGCATAATGCACGACATTACCAGAGTGTGATAGATTTCATTACTTGGAGGATTTCTGGAAGCAATTTTAGTCTTAAATTTTATCACCATATAGAAAATTGAGGTAGATTAATGTGGGCATCGGATTCCAGTCATTCATGGCTCTAAATCAAAAGTTACAGATGATTTAGTGCGAACATGTCAAGTTGATCGGACAGTTAAAATGATCATTCCAAACTAATCATTGGTGCTCATTGAGTAAAGGCTTATAACTGAAGCATAATACTTGACATCACACAGTTTGGTACATATTAGATTACGTGGATGCTTTGTCGTATCTATTTCGGTCTCAAATTTTGTCACAATATTGAAAATTTAGCTAGCTTAACGTGGGCTTTCGATTTGTGTAATTCTGAACTCCAAATCAAAAGTTAGGGACGATTTAGTGTAAAATGTCAAGGGTATTGGCCAGTTAAAATGATCATTCTTAACTTATCATTGGTGCTCATTGAGTTGAGACTTATAAATTAAGCATAATTCATGGCATCACGTAGTACGGAATAGATTGGATAATTAGACGTTTTGTAGTTTCTATTTCTGTCTCAAATTTAGTCACAATATAGAAACTTGAGCTAGCTTAATGTGGGCATTGGATTGATGTCATTCTGAGCTCTAAATAAAACGTTATGGATGATTTAGGGCAGACATGTCAAGGTTTTCGGCTAGTTAATTTGATCATTCTAAATTTATCATTTGCGCACATTGAGTAAACGCTTATATATGAAGCATAATGCATGACATCGCGCATTTTTGGATAGATTGGATTACTTGGAGGCATTGTCGTATCTGTTTTTGTCTCAAAATTTGTCACAATATAGATATTGAGCAAGTTTAACGTGGGCATTGGATTCATGTCATTCTGAGCTATAAATCAAAAGTTAAAGACAATTTAGTGCAGACATCTAAAATTGATCGGCCTGTTAAAATGATCATTTAAAATTTATCATTGATGCCCATTGAGTAAAAGGTTATAAATAAAGCACGATTCATGATATCACGTAGTTTTGGATAGATTGGATAACTTTGACGCATTTTTGTATCTATTTCTATCTAAATCTTGTCACAATATAGAAACTTGAGCTAGATTAACGTGGGCATTGGATTCGTGTCATTCTGAGCTCAAAAGAAAAAGTTATGGACGATTTAGTGCAGACATGTCAAGGTTATCGGCCAGTTAATTTGATCATTCTATACTGATCAGTGCTGCTCATTGCGTAAAGGATTATAAATGAAGAATAATGCAGGAAATCATGTAGTTTCAGATATATTTGATTACTTGGAAGATTTGTCGAAGCAATTTTAGTCTTTAAATTTATCACAATGTAGAAAATTGAGCTAGCTTAACGTGGGCATCGGATTCGTGTCATTCTGACCTCTAAATCAAAAGCTACACATGATTTAGTGTGGACATTTCAAGTTCATCGGCCAGTTAATATGATCATTCTAAACTAATCATTGGTGCTCATTGAGCAAAGGCTTTTAAATGAAGCATAATACATGACATCACCCAGTTTGGGATAGATTGGATTATATGTATGCTTTGTCGTATCTATTTATGTGTCAAATTTTGTCACAATATAGAAAATTGAGCTAGCTTAGTGTGGACTTTGGATTTGTGTTATTCTGAGCTCTAAATCAAAAGTTACGAACGATTTAGTGAGCGCTTGTCAAGGGTATCGAATAGTTAAAATGATCATTCTTAACTAATCATTTGTGCACATTGAGTTGAGACTTATAAATTAAGCATAATGCATGGCATCACGTAGTCCGAGATAGATTGCATAACTGGACGCTTTTTCGTTTCGATTTTTA
Organism: Pugionium cornutum; assembly: GCA_018901935.1. NCBI lineage: Eukaryota > Viridiplantae > Streptophyta > Magnoliopsida > Brassicales > Brassicaceae > Pugionium > Pugionium cornutum. The sequence continues at coordinate 27,021,226 of CM032157.1, read as the reverse complement.
TCTCAAATTTTGTTACAATATAGAAACTTGAGCTAACTTAATGTGAATATAGGATTCATGTCATTCTAATCTCTAAGTAAAAATTTATGGACGATTTAGTGCTGACATATCAAGGTTATCAGCCAGTTAATTTGATCATTTTAAACAGATCATTGGTGCTCATTGAGTAAAGGCTTATAAATGAAGTATAATGCACGACATCGCGCATTCTGGGATAGATTGGATTACTTGGAGGCTTTGTCGTACCTACTGCTGTATCAAAACTTGTCACAATATAAATATTGAGCAAGCTGAACGTGGGCATTGGATTACTGTCATTCTGAGCTATAAATCAAAAGTTACAAACCATTTAGTGCAGTCATGTCAAGTTGATCGTCCAGTTAAAATGATCATTCTAAACTGATCATTGATGCTCACTGAGTAAAGGCTTATAAATGAAACACAATGCATGACATCACGCAGTTTTGGATAGATTGGATAACTTGGACACATTATCGTATCTATTTCTGTCTCAAATTTTTTCACAATATAGAAACTTGAAAAAGCTTAACGTGGGCATTTGATTCGAGTCATTTTGAACTCAAAATATAAAATAATGGATGACTTAGTGCAGACATGTCAAGGTTATCGCCGGTTAATTTGAGCATTCTATATTGATCACTCCTGCTCATTGAGTGAAGGTTCATAAATGAAGCATATTGCACGACATTTTGTAGTTATGATATATTTGATTACTTGGAGGATTTTTCGAAGCAATTTTACATTTAAATTTTATCACAATATAGAAATTTGAGCTAGCTTAGCGTGGGCATCGGATTTGTGTCATTCGTAGCTCTAAATCAAAAGCTAGAGACGATTTAGTGCAGACATGTCAAGTTGATCAGCCAGTTATTTCTATGTCAAATTGTGTCACAATATAGAAAATGGAGCTAGCTTAACGTGGACTTTGGATTTGTGTATTTCTGAGCTGTAAATCAAAATTTACGAACGATTTAGTGTTGACATGTCAAGGGTATTGACTAGTTAAAATGATCATTCTTAACTGATCATTGGTGCCCATTGAGTTGAGGCTTATAAATTAAGCATAATCCATGGAATCACGTAGTCCGGGATGGATTGGATAATTGGACGCTATGTCATTTCTATTTCTGTCTGAAATTTTGTCACAAAATAGAAACTTAAGCTAACTTAATGTCGGTATTGGGTTTGGGTCATTCTAAGCTACAAATAAAAAGTTATGAACGATTTAGTGAAGACATGTCAAGGTTATTGTCCTATTAATTTGATCATTCTAAAATGATCATTAGTGGTAATTGAGTAATGGCTTATAAATGAAGCATAATGCATGACATCGCACATTTTGAGATAGATTGGATTACTTGGAGGCTTCGTCGTATCTATTTTTGTCTCAAAATTTGTCACAATATAGAAATTGAGCAATCTTAACATGAGCATTGGTTTCATGTCATTCTGAGCAACAAATCATAAGTTATGGACAATTTATTGCAGACATGTCAAGTAAATCGGCGAGTTAAAATGATTATTCTAAACTGATCACTGATGCTCATTAAAGACTTATGAATGAAGAACAATACATGACATCACGCAGGTTTGGATAGATTAGATAACTGGCATGCATTGTCGTATCTATTTATGTCTCAAATTTTGTCACAATATAGAAACTTGAGCTAGCTTAACGTGGGCATTGGATTCGTGTCATTCTAAGCTCTAAATAAAAAGTTATGGACGATTTAGTGCAGACATGTCAAGGTTATCGGCAGTTAATTTGACCATTCAATACTGATCACTGGTGCTCATTGAGTAAAGGCTTATAAATGAAGCATAATGCATGACATTACGTAGTTTTTGACAGATTTGATTGCTTGGAGGATTTGCCAAAGCAATTTTAGATTTAAAATTTATCACAATATAGAAAATTGAGCTAGCTTAACGTGGGCATCGGATTCGTGTCATTCTGAGCTTTAACTCAAAAGTTACAGACGATTTTTTGCAGACATGTCAAGTTTATCTAGTTAATATGATCATTCCAAACTAATCATTGGTGCTCATTGAGTAAAGACTTATAAATGAAGCATAATACATTACATCACGCAGTTTGGGATAGATTGGATTACATGTATACTTTTTCATATCTATTTCTGTCTCAAATTTTGTCACAATATAGAAAATTGAGGTAGTTTAATGTGGACTTTTGATTTCTATAATTCTGAGCTCTAAATCAAAAGTTAAGAATGATTTAGGGCTGACAGGTCAGGGTATCGACCAGTTAAAATGATCATTCTTAACTAATCATTGGTGCTCATTGAGTTGAGACTTTAAATTAAGCATAATGCATGACATCACGTAGTTCGGGATAGATTGGATAATTGGATGCTTTGTCATATCTATTTTGGTCTCAAATTTTGTCACAATATAAAAACTTGAGCTAACTTAATGTGAGTATTGGATTCGTGTAATTTTAATCTCTAAATAAAAAGTTATGGACGATTTAGTGCAGACATGTCAAGGTTATCATCTAGTTAATTTGATCATGCTAAACTGATCGTCGGTGCTCATTTAGTAAAGGCTTATAAATGAAGCATGATGCATGACATCGCCCATTTTGGGATAGAGTGTATTACTTGGATGCTTTGTCGTACCTATTTTGGTATCAAAAAATTTGTCACAATATAAAAGTTGAGCAAGCTTAACATGGGCATTCGATTCCTGTCATAATGAGCAATAAATCAAAAGTTACAGACGATTTAGTGCAGACATCTCAAGTTGATCGGCCATTTAAAATGATCATTCTAAACTGATCATTGATGCTCATTGAGTAAAAGCTTATAAATGAAGCACAATGCATGACATCACACAGTTTTGGATAGATTAGATAATTTGGATGCATTGTCGTATCTATTTCTGTCACAAATTTTATCACAATATAGAAACTTGTGCTAGCTTAATGTGGGCATTTTATTCGTGTAATTCTGAGCTCAAAATAAAAAGTTATGGTCAATTTAGTGTAGACATGACAAAGTTATCGGCCAGTTAATCTGATTATTCTATACTGATCACTGGTGCTCAGTGACTAAAAGCTTATAAATGAAGCATAATGCACGACATTACGCAGTTTTGGATAGATTTGATTACTTCGAGGATTTGTCGGAGCAATTTTAGACTTCAATTTTATCACAGTATAGAAAATTTAGCTAGCTTAACGTGGGCATCAAATTCGTGTCAGTCCGAGCTCTAAATCAGAAGTGACAGGCTTTAGTGCGGACATGTCAAGTTGATCGGCCAGTTAATATGATCATTGATTAAAGACTTATAAATGAAGCATAATACATGACATCATGCAGTTTGGGATTGATTAGATTACGTGGATCCTTTTTCGTATTTATTTCTGTCTCAAATTTTGTACCGATATAGAATATTCATCTAGCTTAAATTAGGCTTTCGACTTGTGTAATTCTGAGCTCTAAATCAAAAGTTACGAACAATTTAGTGCTCACATGTCAAGGGTATCAACCAGTTAAAATGATCATTCTTAACTGATCATTGGTGCACATGGAGTTGAAGCTTATAAATTAAGCAAAATGCATGGCATCATGTAGTTCGGGCTAGATTGGATAATTGGATGTTTTGTCGTTTCTATTTATGTCTTAAATTTTTTCACAATATAGAAATTTGATCTAGCTTAATGTGGGCATTAGATTTGTGTCTGTCTGAGCTCTAAATAAAAAGTGATGGACGATTTAATGTAAACATGTCAAGCTTATCGACCAGTTAATTTGATCATTCTAAACTGATCATTGGTGCTTATTGAGTAAAGACCTATAGATGAAGCATAATGCATGACATTGCCCATTCTGGGATAGATTGGATTACTTGGAGGCTTTGTCGTACCTATTTCTGTATCAAGCTTAACGTGGTCATTGGATTCCTATCATTCTGAGCTATTAATAAAAAGTTATGAACGATTTAGTGGAGACATGTCAAGTTGATCGGCCCGTTAAAATGATCATTCTAAACTGATATTTGATGCTCATTGAGTAAAGGCTTATAAATGAAGCCCAATGCATGACATCACCCAGTTTTGGATAGACTGGATAACTTGGACGCATTGTCGTATCTATTTCTATCTCAAATTTTGTCACAATATAGAAACTTCAGCTAGTTTAACGTGGGCATTGGATTCGTGTCATTCTGAGCTCAAAAGAAAATGTTATGGACGATTTAGTGTAGACATGTTAAGGTTATCAACCGGTTCATTTGATCATTCTATACTGATTACTTGTGTCATTGAGTAAAGGCTTATAAATGAAGCATAATGCACGACATTACGCAGTTTTTGATAGATTTGATTATTTGGAGGATCTTTCGAAGCAATTTTAGACTTCAATTTTATCATAGTATAGAAAATTGAGCTAGATTAACGTGGGCATCGGATTAGTGTCATTCAGAGCTCTAAATCAAAAGTTACAGACTTTAGTACGGACATGTCAAGTTGATCAGCCAGTTAATATGATCATTCCAAACTAATCATTGGTACTCATTGAGTAAAGCCTTATAAATGAAGTATAATACATGACATAACGCAGTTTGGTACAGATTAGATTACGTGGATCCTTTTTCGTATCTATTTTTGTCTCAAATTATGTCCCAATATAGAAAATTCAGCTAGCTTAACGTGGGCTTTCAATTTTTGTAATTATGAACAATTTAGTGCTGACATGTCAAGGGTATCAGCCAGTTAAAATGATCATTCCTAACTGATCATTGGTGCTCGTTGAGTTGAGGCTTATAAATTAAGCACAATGCATGCAATCACGTAGTACGGGCTAGATTAGATAATTGGACGTTTTATAGTTTTTATTTCTTTCTTAAATTTTGTCACAATATAGAAAGTTGAGTTAGTTTAATATGGGCATTGGAGTCGTGTCATTTTGAGATCTAAATAAAAAAATTATGGACGATTAAATGCACACATGTCAAGGTTATCGGCCAGTTAATTTGATCATTCTAAACTGATCATTGGTGCTAACTGCGTAAACGCTTATAAATGAAGCATAATGCATGACATCGCCCATTCTAGGATAGATTGGATTAATTGGAGTCTTTTTCGTACCTATTTCTGTTTCAAAATTTGTAACATTGTAAAAATTGAGCAAGATTAATGTGGGCATTGGATTCCTGTCATTATGGACGATTTAGTGCAGACATCTCAAGTTGATCGGCCATGTAAAATAATCATTCTAAACTGATAATTGATGCTCATTGAGTAAACGCTTATAAATGAAGCACAATGCATAACATAACACAGTTTTGGATAGATTAGATAACTTGGGCATTATCGTATCTGTTTCTGTCTCAAATTTTGTAACAATATAGAAACTTGAGCTAGCTTAATATGGTCATTGGATTCGTGTCATTCTGAGCTCAAAATAAAAAATTATGGACATTTTAGTGTAGACATGACAAGGTTATCGGCCAGTTAATTTGATCATTCTATACTGATCACTGGTGCTCATTGAGTATAGGCTTATAAATAAAGCATAATGCACGACATTACGCAGTTTTTGATAGATTTGATTACTTGGAGGATTTGTCGAAGCAATTTTAGACTACAATTTTATCACAGTATAAAAAATTGAGCTAGCTTAATGTGGGCATCGGATTCCTTTCATTCTGAGCTCTAAATCAAAAGTTACAGACGATTTAGTTCGGACATGTCAAGTTGATCGGCCAATTAAAATGATCATTCCAAACTAATCATTGGTGCTCATTGAGTCAAGGTTTATAAATGAAGCATAATACATGACATCACACAGTTTGGGATAGATTAGATTACGTGGTTGCTTTGTCGTATCTATTTCTGTCTCAAATTTTTTCACAATATTGAAAATTGAGCTAGCTTAACGTGGGCTTTCGATTTGTGTAATTCTGAGCTCCAAATCAAAAGTTACGGACGATTTAGTGTAAAATGTCAAGGGTATTGGCCAGTTAAAATGATCATTCTTAACTGATCATTTGTGCTCATTGAGTTGAGGCTCATAAATTAAGCATAATTCAGGGCATCACGTAGTACGGAATAGATTGGATAATTGGACGTTTTGTCGTTTCTGTTTCTGTCTCAAATTTTGGCACAATATAGGAACTTGAGCTAGCTTAATGTGGGCATTGGATTGATGTCATTCTGAGCTCTAAATAAAAAGTTATGGACGATTTAGTGCAGACATGTCAAGGTTTTCGGCCAGTTAATTTGATCATTCTAAACTGATCATTAGTGCACATTGAGTAAAAGCTTATAAATGAAGCATAGTGCATGACATCGTGCATTTTGGGATAGATTGGATTACTTGGAGGCTTTGATGTATCTCTTTTTGTCTCAAAATTTGTCACAATATAGATATTGAGCAACCTTAACATAGGCCTTGGATTCATGTCATTACGAGCTATAAACCAAAAGTTACAAAAAATTTCGTGCAGACATGTAAAATTGATCGGCCAGTTAAAATGATCATTTTAAATTTATCATTGATGCTTATTGAGTAAAGGCTTATAAATGAAGCACAATGCATGATATCACACAGGTTTGGATAGATTGGATAACTTTGACGCATTTTCGTATCGATTTCTATCTCAAATCTTGTTACAATATAGAAACTTGAGCTAGATTAACGTGGGCATTGGATTCATGTCATTCTGAGCTCAAAAGAAAAAGTTATGGACGATTTAGTGCAAACAAGTCAAGGTTATCAGCCAGTTAATTTGATTATTCTATACTGATCAGTGCTGCTCATTGAGTAAAGGCTTATAAATGAAGAACAATGCAGAAAACTATGTAGTTTTTGATAGATTTGATTGCTTGGAGGATTTGTCAAAGCAATTTTAGTCTTTAATTTTATCAAAATAAAAAAAATTGAGCTAGCTTAACATGGGCATCGGATTCGTGTCATTCTGAGCTCTAAATCAAAAGCTACATATGATTTAGTGCGGACATGTCAACTTGATCGGCCAGTTAATATGATCATTCCAAACTAATCATTGGTGCTCATTGAGTAAAGGCTTATAAATGAAGCGTAATACATGACATCACCCAGTTTGGGATAGATTGGATTATATGTATGCTTTGTTGTATCTATTTCTGTGTCAAATTTTGTCACAATATAGAAAATTGAGCTAGATTTGTGTGGACTTTGGATTTTTGTAATGCTGAGCTCTAAATCTAAAGTTACGAATGATCTAGTGCTGACATGTCAAGGGTATTGAACAGTTAAAATGATCATTCTTAACTGATCATTGGTGCTCATTGAGTTGAGACTTATAAATTAAGCATAATGCATAGCATCGCGTAGTCCGAGATAGATTGCATAACTGGATGTTTTTTCGTTTCTATTTCTGTCTCAAATTTTCTCACAATATAGAAACTTGAGCTAACTTAATGTGAATAATGGATTCGTGTTATTCTAATCTATAAGTAAAAATTTATGGACGATTTAGTGCAGATATATCAAGGTTATCGGCCAGTTAATTTGATCATTTTAAACTGATCATTTGTGCTCATTGAGTAAAAGCTTATAAATGAAGCATAATGCATGACATCACACATTCTGGGATAGATTGGATCACTTGGAGGCTTTGTCGTACCTATTGCTGTATCAAAACTTGTCAAAATATAAAAATTGAGCAAGCTGAACGTGGACATTGGATTCCTGTCATTCTGAGCTATCAATCAAAAGTTACAGACCATTTAGTGCAGACATGACAAGTGTATCGGCCAGTTAAAAAGATCATTCTAAACTTATCCTTAATGCTCATTGAGTAATGGCTTACAAATGAAGCACAATGCATGGCATCACGCAGTTTTGGGTAGATTGGATAACTAGGACACTTTGTCGTATCTATTTCTATCTCAAAATTTGTTATAATACAGAAAATGTAGTTAGCTTAATGTGGGCATTGGATTCGTGTCTTTCTGAGCTATAAATCGAAAGTTACATACGATTTAGTGCAAAAATATCAAGTTGATCGGCCAGTTAAAACGGTTATTCTAAAGTGATCACTGGTGCTCATTGAGGAAATGCTTATAAATGAAGCATAATGAATGGCGTTACGCCGTTTTTGATAGATTCAATTACTTGGAAGATTTTTCTTAGCAGATTTTAGTCTGAAATTTTATCACAATATAGATTTTTGAGATAGCTTTGCGTGGGTTTTGGATTTGTGTCATTCTGATCTCTAAATCAAAAGTTACGGATGATTTAGTGCGAACATGTAAAGTTGATTGGCCGGTTAAAATGATCATTCTTAATTGATCATTGGTGCTCATTGATTAGAGGCTTATAAGTGAAGCATAATGCATGGTATCACGTAGTTCGAGATAAATTGGATAACTTAAACGCTTTGTCTTATCTATTTCTATCTCCAATTTTGTTACAGTACAGGAAATTGAGCTTGTTTAATTGGTCGTATATATTTTGTCGTATATATTTCTAACTCAAAACTTGTCACAATATAGAAGATTGAGCTACTTAATGTGGCCATTAGATTCGTGTCATTCTGAGCTATAAATCAAAAGTTACTGACGATTTAGTGTAGACATGTCAAGTTGATCGGCCAATTAAAATGATCATCCTAAACTGATCACTGATGCTCATTGAGTAAACGTAGTTTTGATAGATTGGATTACATGGGTGCTTTTTCGTATCTATTTCTCTCTCAAAAATTATCACAACATAGAAAATTGAGCTAGCTTAACATGGGAATTGGATTCGTGTCATTCTGAGCTATAAATAAAAAGTTTTGAACGATTTAGTGCAAACATGTCAAGTTCATCGACCAGCTAAAATGATCATTCTAAACTGATCATTGATGCTTATTGATAAAAGGCTTACAAATGAAGCACAATGCATGGCATCACGCAGCTTTGGGAATATTGGATAACATGGACTCTTTGTCGTATCTATTTATGTCTCAAATTTTGTCACAATATAGAAAATTGAGACAACTTAACGCGGGCATTGGATTCGTGTCATTCTAAGCTATAAATCAAAAGTTACATACAATTTAGTGCAGACATGTCAAGTTTATCGGCCAGTTAAAATGGTAATTCTAAACTGATCACTGGTGATCATTGAGCAAAGGTTTATAAATGAATCATAACGAATGGCGTTACGCCGTTTTTGATAGATTCGATTACTTGGAGAATTTCTCGTAATAATTTTAGCCTGAAATTTGATCACAATATGGAAAATTGAGATAGCTTAACATGGGCTGTGGATTTGGGTCATTCTGATCAGTAAATCGAAAGTTACGGATGATTTAGTGCAAACGTGGGCTGTGCATTTGTGTCATTCTGATCAGTAAATAAAAAGTTACGGCTGATTTAGTGCGAACACGTCAAGTTGATTGGCCGGTTAAAATGATCATTTTTAACTGATCGTTGGTGCTCATTGATTAGAGGCTTATAAGTAAAGCATATTGCATGGTATCACGCTGTTCGAGATAGATTCGATAACTTAAATGCTTTGTCGTATCTATTTCGGTCTCCAATTTTGTCACAATATAGAAAATTGAGCTAGCTTAACGTGGGCACTGGATTTGTGTCATTGTGAGCAATAAAGCAAAAGCTACGGACGATTTAGTGCAAACATGTCAAGTTGATCGACCAGTTAAAAGGATTATTATAAACTGATCATTGGTGCTTATTGAATAAAAGTTAATTATAAATAAAGCACAATGCATGGCATCACGCAGTTTGGATAGATTGGATTACTTGGATGCTTTGTCGTATCTATTTCTATTTCAAAACTTGTCACAATATAAAAAATTGAGCTAGTTTAACGTGGGCATTGGATTCGTGTCATTTTGAGCTATAAATCAAAAATTACATACGATTCAGTGCAGACATATTAAGTTTATCGGCCAGTTAAAATGGTCATTCTAAACTGATCACTGGTGCTCATTGAGTAAAGGCTTATAAATGAAGCATAATAAATGGTGTTACGCCGTTTTTGATAGATTCGATTACTTGGAGGATTTGTCGTAGCAATTTTAGTCTGAAATTGTATCACAATATAGAAAATTAAGATAGGTTAACGTGAGATTTTGATTTGTATCATTCTAATCTCTAATCAAAAGTTACGGATGATTTAGTGCGAACATGTCAAGCTGATCGACCAGTTAAAATGATCATTCTAAATTGATCATTGGTGCTCATTGAATAAAGGCTTATAAATAAAGCACAATGTATGGCATCACGTAGTTTGCATAGATTGGATAACTTGGACGCTTTGTCGTATCTATTTCTGTCTCAAATTTCGTCACAATATAGAAAATTGAGCTAGTTTAACGTGGGCATTGTATTTGTGTCATTTGGCACAATAAATCAAAAGTTACGGACAATTTAGTGCAGACACCTCAAGTTGATCAGCGAGCTAAAATGATCTTTCTACACTTATCATTGATTATCATTGTGTAAAGCCTTATAAGTAAAGCACAGTGCATAGCATTACGCAGTTTGGATATATTGGATTATTTGGTTTTTTTGTCGTATCTATTTCTGTCTTAATGTTTCGAGTAATAAATCAAACGTTAAGGACGATTTAGTGCATACATGTCAAGTTGATTAGCCAGTTAAAATGATCATTCTATACTTATCGTTGATGATGCACAGTGCATGACATCACGCAGTTTGGATATATTGGATTATTTGGATGATTTGTCGTATCTATTTCTGTCTCAAAACTTGTCACGATATAGAAAATTAAGCTAGCTTAACATGGGCCTTGGATTTGTGTCATTCTAAGCTCTAAGAAAAAGTTACAGACTATTTACTGCGGACATGACAAGTTGATCGGCCAATTAAAATGATCATTCTTAACTGATCATTGGTGCTCATTGAGTATAGGCTTATGAATGAAGAATAATGCATGGCATCTCACAATTTGGAATATATTGGATAACTTGGATGCTTTGTCAAATCTATTTCTTCCTAAAGTTTTGTCACAATATTGAAACTTCTGCTAGCTTAACGTGGGCATTGGATCTGTGTCATTCTGAGCTCTAAATCAAAAGTTACGGACGATTAAGTGCAGGCATGTCAAGTTGATCGACCAATTATTATGAACATTATAAACTGATCATTAGTGCTCATTGAGTAAAGGCTTATAAATGAAACATAATGAATGGGATCACACAGTTTGGGATAAATTGTATTACTTGGACGCTTTGTCGCATCTATTTCTGTCTCAAATTTTGTCATAATATAGAAACTTGAGCTAGCTTAACGTGGGCATTGGATTCATGTCATTTTGAGCTCTAACTCAAAACGACGATTTAGTGTAGACATGTCAAGTTGATCGACCAGCTAATATGATCATTCTAAAATGATCATTGGTGCTCATTGATTAAAGACCTATAAATGAAGCATAATGCATGGCATCACACAGTTTAAGATAGATTGTATTGCTGGGATGCTTTGTCGTATCTATTTATCTCTCAAAACTTGTAACAATATAGAAAATTAAATTAGCCTAACGTGGACATTGGATTCGTGTGTTTATGAGAAATAAATAACAACCTACGGACGATTTAGAGCAGACATGTTAAGTTGATCAGCCAATTAAAATGATAATTCTAAACTGATCATTAATTCTCATTGAGTAAAGACTTATAAATTAAGCATAATTCATGATATCACATAATTTTGGATAGGTTGCATTACTTGGATGCTTTGCGTATCTATTACTGTCTCAAATTTTCGCATAATTTAGAAAATTGAGCTAGCTTAACGTGGGCTTTTGATTTGTGTCATTCTAAGCTCTAAATAAAAAGTTAGACAATTTAATGCGGACATGTTAAGTTCATCGGCCAGTGAAAATGATCATTCTTAACTGATCATTGGTGCTCATTGATTAGAGGCTTATAAATGAAGCATAATGCATGGCATCACATTGTTCGAGATAGATTGGATGATTTGGATGGTTAGTGGTACCTATTTCTGTATCAAATTTTATCACATTATAGAAAATTGAGCTAGGTTAACGTGGGCATTGGATTCATGTCCTTTTGAGCTATAAATGAAAAGTTAAGGATGATTTAGTGCAGACATGTCAAGTTGATAAGCTAGTTAAAATGATTATTCTAAGCTCATCATTGATGCTCATTGAGTAAAGGCTTATAAATAAAGCACAATGTATGACATCACACAGTTTGGATAAATTGGATTATTTGAACGCTTTATCGTATGTATTTCTATCTTAATTTTTGTCATGATATATAAATTTGAGCTATTAACGTGGGCATTGGATTTGTGCAATTCTGAGCTCTAAATCAAAAGTTACGGACGATTTAGTGCATACATGTCAAGTTGATCAGGTAGTTAAAATGATCATTCTAAACGGATCATTGATGCTCATTGAGTAAAGGCTTATAAATAAAGAACTATGCATGGGATCATACAGTTTGGATATATTGGATTATTTGAATGCTTTTTCGTATATATTTTTGTCACAATATAGAAAATTTAGCTAGCTTAACGTGGGCTTTGGATTTGTGTCATTCTGATCTCGAAACCAAAAGTTACGACGATTTAGTGCAGACATGTCAAGTTGATCAGCCACTTGGAATGATCATTCTAAACTGATCATTGATGCTTATTGAGTAAAGGCTTATAAATAAAGCACAATACATGGCATTACGCAGTTTGGTTAGAGTGAATTATTGGGATGCTTTGTCGTATCTATTTCTATTTTAAATTTTGTCACAATATAGGAAATTAAACTAGCTTAACGTGGGCTTCTGCTTTGTGTCATTCTGAGCTTAAAATCCAAAGTTACTGACGATTTAGTGTGGAAATGTCAAGTTCATCGGCCAGTTAAAATTATCATTCTTAACTGATCGCTGGTGCTCATTGAGTAGAGGGTTATAAATGAAGCATAATGCATGACATCATTCAATTTGGGATAGATTGGATAACTTGTACGCTTTGTCATAACTATTTCTTTCTCAAATTTTGTTGTAATATTGAATCTTGAGCTAGCTTAACGTGGGCATTGGAATTGTGTCATTCTGAGCTCTAAATCAAAAGTGACGGACACTTTAGTGCAGACATTTCAAGTTGATCGACCAGTTAATATGAACATTCTAAACTGATCATTGGTGCTCATTGAGTAAAGGCTTGGATCACTTGGATGCTTTGTCATATCTATTTCTTTCTCAAATTTTGTAACAATATTGAAACTTGAGCTAGATTAACGTGGGCATTGGATTCGTGGCATTCTGAGCTCTAAATCAAAAGTTAAGGAAGATTTAGTGCATACATGTCTAGTTGATCGAACAGTTAAAATGATTATTCTAAACTAATCATTGATGCTCATTGAGTAAAGGCTTATAAATGAAGCATAATGCATTGCATCAGGCAGCCTCGGATAGATTGTATTACATGGATGCTTTGTCGTATCTATTTCTATCTCAAAACTTGTCACAATATAGAAAATTGAGCTAGCTTAACGTGGGCATTGGATTCATGTAATTCTGAGTTATATATCGAATGTTATAGATGATTTATTGCAGACATGTCAAGTTGATCGACCAGTTAAAATGATCATTCTAAACTGTTCATTGATGCTCATTTAGTAAAGGCATATAAATGAAGCACAATGTATGACATCACGTAGTTTTTGTTAGATTTAATTACTTGGATGCTTTGTCGTATCTATTTCTGTCTCAAATTTTGTCATAATATAGAAACTTGAGCTAGCTTAACGTGGGCATTGGATTCGTGTCATTTTGAGCTCTAACTCAAAAGGATGATTTAGTGTAGATATGTCAAGTTGATCGACCAGCTAATATGATCATTCTAAAATGATCATTGGTGCTCATTGAGTAAAGACCTATAAATGAAGCATAATGCATGGCATCACACAGCTTAAGATAGATTGTATTGCTGGGATGCTTTGTCGTATCTATTTATCTCTCAAAACTTGTAACAATATAGAAAAATAAATTAGCCTAACGTGGACGTTGGATTCGTGTGTTTATGAGAAATAAATAAAAACCTACGGACGATTTAGAGCAGACATGTTAAGTTGATCAGCCAATTAAAATGATAATTCTAAACTGATCATTAATGCTCATTGAGTAAAGACTTATAAATTAAGCATAATTCATGACATCACATAATTTTGGATAGGTTGCATTACTTGGACGCTTTGCGTATCTATTACTGTCTCAAATTTTCGCATAATTTAGAAAATTGAGCTAGCTTAACGTGGGCTTTTGATTTGTGTCATTCTAAGCTCTAAATCAAAAGTTAGGGACAATTTAGTGCGGACATGTCAAGTTCATCGGCCAGTTAAAATGATCATTCTTAACTGATCATTGGTGCTCATTGATTAGAGGCTTATAAATGAAGCATAATGCATGGCATCACATTGTTCGAGATAGATTGGATGATTTGGATGGTTAGTGGTACCTATTTCTGTCTCAAATTTTATCACATTATAGAAAATTGAGCTAGGTTAACGTGGGCATTGGATTCATGTCCTTTTGAGCTATAAATGAAAAGTTAAGGATGATTTAGTGCAGACATGTCAAGTTGATAAGCTAGTTAAAATGATTATTCTAAGCTCATCATTGATGCTCATTGAGTAAAGGCTTATAAATAAAGCACAATGCATGACATCACGCAGTTTGGATAAATTGGATTATTTGAACGCTTTGTCGTATGTATTTCTGTCTTAATTTTTGTCATGATATAGAAATTTGAGCTATTAACGTGGGCATTGGATTTGTGCCATTCTGAGCTCTAAATCAAAAGTTACGGACGATTTAGTGCATACATGTCAAGTTGATCAGGTAGTTAAAATGATCATTCTAAATGGATCATTGATGCTCATTGAGTAAAGGCTTATAAATAAAGAACAATGCATGGATCATACAATTTGGATATAATGGATTATTTGGATGCTTTTTCGTATCTATTTCTGTCTTAAATTTTGTCACAATTCATGGCATGAGACTGTTTTGGACAGATTGGATTACTTTTATGCTTTGTCAAATCTATTTCAGTCTCAAAATTTCTCACAATATAGAAAATTGAGCTAGCTTAATGTGGGCATTGGATTCGTGTCATGCTGAGCTATAAATCAAAAGTCATGGACGATTTACTGCAAACATGTCAAGTTGATCGGCCAATTAAAATTATCATTCTAAACTGATCACTTATGCTCATTGAGTAAAGTCTTATACGCATAATGCATGGCATCACACAGTTTTGGATAGATTGGATTACTTGGACGCTTTGTCGTATCCGTTTTGTCTCAAATTTTTTCACAATATAGAAAATTCAGCTACGTTAACGTGGGCTTTGGATTTGTTTCATTCTAACCTCTAAATCCAAAGTTACGGATGATTTAGTGCAGATATGTCAAGTTGATCGGCCAATTAAAATGATCATTCTAAACTGATCATTGATGGTCATTGAGTAAAGGCTTATAAATGAAGCACAATGCATTACATCACAAAGTTTTTGATAGATTTGATTACTTGGATGATTTCTTGAAGCAGTTTTAGTCTTAAATTTTATCATAATATTGAAAATTGAGCTAGCTTAACGTGGGCTTTGGGTTTGTGTCATTCCGAGGTATAAATCAAAAGTTACGGACGATTCGGTGCGGACAGGTCAAGTTGATCGGCTAGATGAAATGATCATTCTTAACCGATCATTGATGCTCATTGAGTAAAGACTTATAAATGAAGCACAACGCATGTCATCACGCAGTTCAGGATAGATTGGATAACTAGGACGCTTTGTCGTATCTTTTTCTATCTCAAATTTTGTCACAATATAGAAAATTGAGCTAGATTAACGTGGGCTTTGGATTTGGGTCATTTTGAGCTCTAAATAAACAGTTACGGAGGATTTAGTGCGGTCATGTCAAGTTGATCGGCCAGTTAAAATGACCATTCTTAACTGATCATTGGTGCTCATTGAGAAGAGACTTGTAAATGAATTAAATCGCATGGCCTGACGAAGTGTTGGAAAGATTGGATAACTTGGACACGTTGTCGAATCTATCTCTGTCTCAAACTTTATCACAATATAGAAAATTGAGCTTTCATAACGTGGGTTTCGGATTTCTATCATTCTGAACTCTAAATCAAAAATTACGGACAATTTAGGATGGACATGTCAAGTTGAACAGCTAGTTAAAATGATCATTCTTAACTGATCATTGCTGCTCATTGAGTAGATGCTAATAAATGAAGCACAATGCATGGCATGACGAAATTTTGGATAGATTGGTTTACTTGGACGCTTTGTCAAATCTATTTCTATCTCAAATTTTATCACAATATAGAAAATTGAGGTAGCTTAACGTGGGCTTTGGATTTATGTCATTCTGAGCTCTAAATAAAAAGTTGCGGACAATTTAGTACGCAAATGTCAAGGTGATCGACGAGTTAAAATGAAAATTCTTAACTGATCATTGGTGCTCATTGAGTGGAGCCTTATAAATGAAGCAAATTGCATGGCATGACGCTGTTTTGGATAGATTGGATTAGTTGGACTTTTTTTCAAACCTATTTCTGTCTCAAATTTTGTCACAATATAGAAAATTGAGCTAGCTTAACGTGGGTTTTGGATTTGTGTCATTCTGACCTCTAAATCCTAAGTTATGGAAAATTTAGTATAGACATGATCATTCTAAACTGATCATTGATGTTCATTAAGTAAAGGCTTTCTAATGAAGCACAATGCATGGCATGACACAGTTTTGAATAGATTGGAATACTTGGACGCTTTGTCGAATCTATTTTGTCTCAAATTTTGTCAAATTATAGAAAATTGCGCTAGCTTAACGTGGGCAATGGATTCATGTCTTTCTGAGCTATAAATCATGTGTTACAGATGATTTAGTGCAGACATGTCAAGTTGATCGGCTAGTTAAAATGATCCATTCTAAACTCATCATTGATACTCGTTGAGTAAAGGCATATAAATGGAGCACAATGCATGGCATCATGCTGTTTTGGATCGATTGGATTACTTGGACAATTTTTCGTATCTATTTATATCTCAAATTTTGTCACAATATAGAAAATTTAGCTAGCTTCACGTGGGCATTGGATTCGTGTCATTCTGATCTATAAATCAAAAGTTACGGACGATATAGTGCAGACATGTCAAGTTGATCGCTCCATTAAAATGATCATTCTAAACTGATCATTGATGCTCATTGAGTAAAGGGTTATAAATGAAGAACAATGCATGACATCATGCACTTTTTGATAGATTTGATTACTTGGAGGATTTCTCGAAGCACTTTAAGTTTTAAATTTTATCACAATATAGAAAACTGAGCTGGGTTAACGTGGACTTTTGATTTGTGTCATGCCAAGCTATAAATCAAAAGTTAGAAAGGATTTAGTGCAGACATGTCAGGTTGATTGGCCAGTTAAAATGATCATTATAAACAGATCATTGATGCTCATTGAGTAAAGGTTTATAAATGAAGCACAATGCATGGCGTCATGCAGTTTTAGATAGATTGGATTACTTGGATGCTTTGTCGTATCCATTTTGTCTCAAATTTTTTCACAATATAGAAAATTGAGCTAGCTTAACGTGGACTTTGGATTTCTGTCATTCTAACCTCTAAATCCAAAGTTACAGACAATTTAGTGCAGATATGTGAAGTTGATCGGCTAGTTAAAATGGTCATTCTAAACTGATCATTGATGGTCATTGAGTAAAGGCTTATAAATGAAGCACAGTGCATCACATCACGCAGTTTTTGTTAGATTTGATTACTTGGAGGATTTCTCGAAGCAGTTTTTGTTAGATTTGATTACTTGGAGGATTTCTCGAAGCAATTTTAGTCTTAAATTTTATCACAATATAGAAACTTGAGCTAGCTTAATGTGGGCTTTGGATTTTGGTCATTCCAAGGTATAAATCAAAAGTTACGGACGATTTGGTGCAGACATATCAAGTTGATCGGATGATTTTGATGGTTAGTGGTACATATTTCCATTTCAAATTTTATCACAATATAGAAAATTGAGCTACCTTAACGTGGGCGTTGGATTCATGTCCTTCTTAGCAATAAATGAAAAGTTAAGGATGATTTAGTGTAGACATGTCAAGTTGGTAAGCTAGTTAAAATGATTATTCTAAGCTTATCATTGGTGATCATTGAGTAAAGGCTTATAAATAAATCACAATGCATGACATCATGCAGTTTGGATAAATTAGATTATTTGAACGCTTTATCATATGTATTTCTCTCTTACTTTTTGTCACGACATAGAAAATTGAGCTATTAACGTGGGCTTTGGATTTGTGCCATTCTGAGCTCTAAATCAAAAGTTATGGACTATTTAGTGCATACATGTCAAGTTGATCAGATAGTTAAAATGATCATTCTAAACGGATCATTGATGCTCATTGAGTAAAGGCTTATAAATAAAGAACAATGCATGGATCATACAATTTGGATATATTGGATTATTTGGATGCTTTTTCATATCTATTTCTGTCTTAAATTTTGTCACAATATAGAAAATTAATCTAGCTTAACGTGGGCTTTAGATTTGTGTCATTCTGATCTCCAAACCAAAAGTTACGGACGATTTGGTGCAGACATGTCAAGTTGATCAGCCACTTGAAATGATCATTCTAAACTGATCATTGATGCTTATTGAGTAAAAGCTTATAAATAAAGCATAATGCATGGCATTACGCAGTTTGGTTAGAGTGGATTATTAGCATGCTTTGTCGTATCTATTTCTGTCTTAAATTTTGTCACAATATAGAAAATTAAACAAGCTTAACGTGGGCTTCTGCTATGTGTCATTCTGAGCTTAAAATCCAAAGTTACTAACGATTTAGTGCGGAAATGTTAAGTTCATCGGCCAATTAAAATGATCATTCTTAACTGATCGCTGGTGCTCATTGAGTAGAGGGTTATAAATGAAGCATAATGCATGGCATCATTCAATTTGGGATAGATTGGATAACTTGGACACTTTGTCATAACTATTTCTTTCTCAAATTTTGTCACAATATTGAATCTTGAGCTAGCTTAACCTGGGCATTGGATTTGTGTCATTCTGAGCTCTAAATCAAAAGTTACGGACGCTTTAGTGCAGACATGTCAAGTTGATCACCAGTTAATATGATTATTCTAAACTGATCATTGGTGCTCATTGAGTAAAAGCTTATAAATGAACCATAATGCATGGCATCAGGCAGCTTGGGATAGATTGTATTACTTATATGCTTTGTCGTATCTATTTCTGTCTCAAAACTTGTCATAATTTAGAAAATTGAGCTAGCTTAACGTGGACTTTGGATTTCTGTCCTTCTAACCTCTAAATCCAAAGTTACGGACGATTTAGTGCAGATATGTCAAGTTGATCGGCTAGTTAAAATGATCATTCTAAACTGATAATTGATGGTCATTGAGTAAAGGCTTATAAATGAAGCACAATGCCTCACATCACGCAGTTTTTGTTAGATTTGATTACTTGGAGGATTTCTCAAAGCAGTTTTAGTCTTAAATTTTATCACAATATAGAAAATTGAGCTAGCTTAACGTGGGCTTTGGATTTTGGTCATTCCAAGGTATAAATCAAAAGTTACGGACGATTTGGTGCAGATATGTCAAGTTGATCTGATGTTTTGGACGGTTAGTGGTACATATTTCCGTCTCAAATTTTATCACAATATAGAAAATTAAGCTACCTTAACGTGGGCATTGGATTCATGTCCTTCTGAGCTATAAATGAAAAGTTAAGGATGATTTAGTGCAGACATGTAAAGTTGATAAGCTAGTGAAAATGATTATTCTAAGCTCATCATTGATGATCATTGAGTAAATGCTTATAAATAAATCACAATGCATGACATCACGCAGTTTGGATAAATTGGATTATTTGAATGCTTTATCGTATGTATTTATGTCTTACTTTTTGTCACGATATAGAAAATTGAGCTATTAACGTGGGCTTTGGATTTGTGCCATTCTGAGCTCTAAATCAAAAGTTACGGACGATTTAGTGCATACATGTCAAGTTGATCAGATAGTTAAAATGATCATTCTAAACGGATCATTGATGCTCATTGAGTAAAGGCTTATAAATAAAGAACAATGCGTGGATCATACAATTTGGATATATTGGATTATTTAGATACTTTTTCATATCTATTTCCGTCTTAAATTTTGTCACAATATAGAAAATTAATCTAGCTTAACGTGGGCTTTGGATTTGTGTCATTCTGATCTCTAATCCAAAAGTTACGGACGATTTAGTGCATACATGTCAAGTTGATTAGCCACATGAAATGATCATTCTAAACTGATCATATATGCTTATTGAGTAAATGCTTATAAATAAAGCACAATGCATGGCATTACGTAGTTTGGTTAGAGAGGACTATTGGGATGCTTTGTCGTATCTATTTCTGTCTTAAATTTTGTCACAATATAGAAAATTAAACTAGCTTAACGTGGGCTTCTTCTTTGTGTCATTCTGAGCTTAAAATCCAAAGTTACTAACGATTTAGTGCGGAAATGTTAAGTTCATCGGCCAGTTAAAATGATCATTCTTAACTGATCGCTGGTGCTCATTGAGTAGAGGGTTATAAATGAAGCATAATGCATGACATCATTCAATTTGGGATAGACTGGATAACTTGGACGCTTTGTCATAACTATTTCTTTCTCAAATTTTGTCACAATTTGTGTCATTCTGAGCTCTAAATCAAAAGATAGGGATGCTTTAGTGTAGACATGTCAAGTTGATCGACCAGTTAATATGATTATTCTAAACTCATCATTGGTGCTCATTGAGTAAAGGCTTATAAATGAACCATAATGCATGGCATCAGGCAGCTTGGGATAGATTGTATTACTTGGATGCTTTGTCGTATCTATTTATGTCTCAAAACTTGTCATAATTTAGAAAATTGAGCTAGCTTAACGTGGACTTTGAATTTCTGTCATTCTAACCTCTAAATCCAAAGTTACGGACGATTTAGTGTAGATATGTCAAGTTGATCGGCTAGTTAAAATGATTATTCTAAAATGATAATTGATGGTCAATGAGTAAAGGCTTATAAATGACGCACAATGCATCACATCATGTAGTTTTTGTTAGATTTGATTACTTGGAGGATTTCTCGAAGCAGTTTTAGTCTTAAATTTTATCACAATATAGAAAATTGAGCTAGCTTAACGTGGGCTTTGGATTTTGGTCATTCGAAGGTATAAATCAAAAGTTACGGACGATTTGGTGCAGACATGTCAAGTTGATCTGATGATTTGGATGGTTAGTGGTACATATTTCCGTCTCAAATTTTATCACAATATAGAAAATTAAGCTACCTTAACGTGGGCATTGGATTCATGTCCTTCTGAGCTATAAATGAAAAGTTATTTAGTGCAGACATGTAAAGTTGATAAGCTAGTTAAAATGATTATTCTAGGCTCATCATTGATGATCATTCAGTAAAGGCTTATAAATAAATCACAATGCATGACATCACGCAGTTTGGATAAATTAGAATATTTGAACGCTTTATCGTATGTATTTCTCTCTTACTTTTTGTCACGATATAGAAAATTGAGCTATTAACATGGGCTTTGGATTTGTGCCATTCTAAGCTCTAAATCAAAAGTTAGGGACGATTTAGTGCATACATGTTAAGTTGATCAGATAGTTAAAATGATCATTCTAAACGGATCATTGATGCTCATTGAGTAAAGGCTTATAAATAAAGAACAATGCATGGATCATACAATTTGGATATATTAGATTATTTGGATGCTTTTTTGTATCTATTTCTGTCTTAAATTTTGTCACAATATAGAAAATTAATATAGCTTAACGTGGGCTTTGGATTTGTTTCATTCTGATCTCTAAACCAAAAGTTACGGACGATTTAGTGCAGACATGTCAAGTTGATCAGCCACTTGAAATGATCATTTTAAACTGATCATTGATGCTTATTGAGTAAATGCTTATAAATAAAGCACAATGCATGGCATTACGCAGTTTGGTTAGAGTGGATTATTGGGATGCTTTGTCGTATCTATTTCTCTCTTAAATTTTGTCACAATATAGAAAATTAAACTAGCTTAACATGGGCTTCTGCTTTGTGGCATTCTGAGCTTAAAATCCAAGGTTACTAACGATTTTGTGCGGAAATGTTAAGTTCATCGGCCAGTTAAAATGATCATTTTTAACTGATCGTTGGTGCTCATTGAGTAGAGGGTTATAAATGAAGCATAATGCATGGTATCATTCAATTTGCGATAGATTGGATAACTTGGACGCTTTGGCATAACTATTTCTTTCTCAAATTTTGTCACAATATAGAAAATTGATTTAGCTTAGTGTGACCATTTAGTCGTGTCATTCTGAGTTATAAATCAAAAGTTACGGACGGTTTAGTGCAAGCATGACAAAATGATCGACCAGTTAGAATGATCATTTCTAAACTGATCATTGATGCTCATTGAGTAAACGCTTATAAATGAAGCACAATACATTGCATCATGCAGTTTTGGATAGATTGGATTACTTGGACGATTTGTCATATCTATTTATGTCTCAAATTTTGTCACAATATAAAAAATTAATGTAGCTTAACGTGGGATTTGGATTTGTGTCATTTTGAGATATAAATCAAAAGTTACGTACAATTTAGTTCAAACATATCAAGTTGATCGACCAGTTAAAATGATCATTTTAAACTTATCATTGATGTTCATTGGGTAAAGGCTTATAAATGAAACACAATGCATGGCATCACACAGTTTTTGGTAGATTGGATTACTTGGATATTGTGTCTTATCTATTTATTTCTCAAATTTTGTCAAAATATAGAGAATTAAACTAGCTTAACGTGGGTTTTGGTTTTGTGTCATTCTAAGCTCTTAATCGAAAGTTATAGATGATTTAGTTCGGACATGTCAAGTTGAACTGCCAGTTAAAATGATCCTTCTTAACTTATCATTGGTGCTCATTGAGTAGAGGCTTATAAATGAAGCATAATGCATGGCATCATGCATTTCGGGATAGATTTGATAACTTGGATGCTTCGTCATATCTATTTCTTTCCCAAATTTTGTCACAATATTGAAACTTGAGCTAGCAAATGTGGGCATTGGATTCTTGTCATTTTGAGCTCTAAATCAAAAGCTACGGACGATTTAGTACAGACATGTCAAGTTGATCGACCAGTTAATACGATCATTCTAAACTGATAATTGGTGCTCATTGAGTATCCTTTTTGGTCTTAAATTTTGTCACAATATAGAAAATTAAGCTAGCTTAACGTGGGTTTTGGATTTGTGTTATTCTGAGCTTAAATTTTGTCACGAATGATTTAGTGCTGAAATGTCAAATTGATTGGCCTGATAAAATGATCATTGGTGATCATTGATTAGAGGCTTATAAATGAAGCATATGCATGGTATCGCGTACTTTGGATAGATGGGATAACCTGGATGCTTTGTCGTATCTGTTTCTGTCTCAAAACTTTTCACAATATAGAAAAATGAGGTAGCTTAACGTGGGCAATGGATTCGTGTCATTCTGAGCTATAATTCAAAAGTTACAGACGATATAATACAGACATGTCAAGTTGATCGGCCAATTAAAATGATCATTCTAAACTGATCACTGCTGCTCATAGAGTAAAGACTTATAAATGAAACACAATGCATGGCATCATGCATTTTGGGTAAGATTGGATTACTTGGATACTTTGTCGTATCTATTTCGGTCTCCAAATTTGTCACAATATAGAAAATTGAGCTAGCTTAACGTGGGCATCGGATTCGTATCATTCTGAGCTATAAATCAAAAGTTACGGATGATTTAGTGCAGACATTTCAAGTTCATTGGCCAGTTAAAATGATCATTATAAACTGATCATCGATGCTTATAAAGCACAATTCATGGCATGACGCTGTTTTGCACAGATTGGATTACTTTTATGCTTTGTCGAATCTATTTCTGTCTCAAAATTTGTCACAATATAGAAAATTGAGCTACCTTAATGTGGGCATTGGATTCGTGTCATTCTGAACTATAAATCAAAAGTTACAAACGATTTAGTGCAAACATGTCAAGTTGATCGGCCAGTTAAAATTATCATTCTAAACTAATCACTGATGCTCATTGAGTAAAGGCTTATAAATGAAGCATAATGCATGGCATCACGCAGATTTGGATAGATTGGATTACTTGGATGCTTTGTCGTATCCATTTTGTCTCAAATTGTGTCACAATGAAGAAAATTGAGCTAGCTTAACGTGGGCTTTGGATTTGTGTCGTTCTAACCTCTGAATCCAAAGTTACGGATGATTTAGTGCAGATATGTCAACTTGATCGGCCAGTTAAAATGATCATTCTAAACTGATCATTGATGGTTATTGACTAAAGGCTTATAAATGAAGCACAATGCATCACATCACGTAGGTTTTGATAGATTTGACTACTTGGAGGATTTCTCGAAGCAGTTTTAGTCTTAAATTTTATCACAATATAGAAAATTGAGCTACCTTAACGAGGGCTTTGGATTTGTGTCATTCCGAGGTATAAATCAAAAGTTCCAAACGATTTAATGCAGACATCTCAAGTGGATCGGCTATTTGAAATGCTCATTCTTAACTGATCATTGATGCTCATTGAGTAAAGACTTATAAATGAATCACAATGCATGTCATCACGCAGTTCGAGATAGATTGGATAACTAGGACGCTTTGTCGTATCTTTTCTATCTCAAATTTTGTCTCAATATAGAAAATTGAGCTAGCTTAACGTGGGCTTTTGATTTGGGTCATTTTGAGCTCTAAATAAACAGTTACGAACGATTTAGTGCTGACATGTCAAGTTGATCGGCCTGTTAAAATGATCATTCTTAACTGATCATTGGTGCTCATTGAGAAGGGACTTGTAAATGAATTAAATCGCATGGCCTGACGAAGTGTTGGACAGATAGGATAACTTGGACACTTTGTCGAATCTATTTCTATCTCAAACTTTATCACAATATAGAAAATTGGGCTAGCTTAACGTGGGCTTCGGATTTCTATCATTCTGAACTCTAAATAAAAATTAACGGACAATTTAGTGTGGACATGTCAAGTTGAACAGCCAGTTAAAATGATCATTCTTAACTGATCATTGGTGCTCATTGAGTAGATGCTTATAAATGAAGCAAAATGCATGGCATGACAAAGTTTTGGATAGATTGGATTACATGGACGCTTTGTCGAATCAATTTCTATCTCAAATTTTATCACAATATAGAAAATTGAGCTAGCTTAACGTGGGCTTTGGATTTATGTCATTCCGAGCTCTAAATAAAAAGTTACGGACAATTTAGTGCGGAAATGTCAAGGTCATCGGCGAGTTAAATGATAATTCTTAACTAATCATTGGTGCTCATTGAGTAAAGCCTTATAAATGAAGTAAAATGCATGGCATGACGCTGTTTTGGATAGATTGGATTACTTGGACGCTTTCTCAAACCTATTTTTGTCTCAAATTTAGTCACAATATAGAAAATTGAGCTAGCTTAATGTGGGTTTTGGATTTGTGTCATTCTGGCCTCTAAATCCAAAGTTATGTACAATTTAGTGTAGACATATCAAACTGATCGGCCACTTAAAATGATCATTCTAAACAGATCATTGATGCTCATTAAGTAAAGGCTTTCTAATGACGGACAATGCATGTTATGACGCAGTTTTGAATAGATTGGAATAGTTGGACGCTTTGTCGAATCTATTTTGTATCAAATTTTGTCACAATATAGAAAATTGCGCTAGCTTAACGTGGGCAATGGATTCGTGTCATTCTGAGCTATAAATCAAGTGTTACCGACGATTTAGTGTAGACATGTCAAGTTGATCGGCTAGTTAAAATGATCCATTCTAAACTCATCATTGATGCTCATTGAGTAAAGGCTTATAAATGGAGCACAATGCATGGGATCATGCTGTTTTGGATCGATTGGTTTACTTGGACACTTTTTCGTATCTATTTATGTCATAATATAGAAAATTGAGCTAGCTTAACGTGGGCATAGAATTCGTGTCATTTTGAACTATAAATCAAAAGTTACGGACGGTATAATGTAGACATGTCAAATTGATCGCCCAATTAAAATGATCATACTAAACTCATCATTGATGCTCATTGAGTAAAGGCTTATAAATGAAGCACAATGCATGACATCACGCTGTTTTTGATAGATTTGATTACTTGGAGGATTTCTCAAAGCACTTTAAGTCTTAAATTTTATCACAATATAGAAAACCGAGCTAGGTTAACGTGGACTTGTGATTTGTGTCATTCCAAGCTATAAATCAAAAGTGAAGGAGGATTTAGTGCACACATGTCAGGTTGATCGGCCAGTTAAAATGATCATTCTAAACTGATCATTGATGCTCTTTCGGTAAAGGCTTATGCATGAAACACAATGCATGGCATCACAAAGTTTTGGATAGATTGTATTATTCGGACGCTTTGTTGTATCCATTTTGTCTCACATTTTGTCACAATATAGAAAATTGAGCTAGCTTAACGTGGGCTTTGGATTTCGGTCATTCTAACCTCTAAATCCAAAGTTACGGACGATTTAGTGCAGATAAGTCAAGTTGATGGGCTAGTTAAAATGATCATTCTAAACTAATCATTGATGATCATTGAGTAAAGGCTTATAAATGAAGCACACTGCATCACATCACGTAGGTTTTGATAGATTTGATTACTTGGAGGATTTCTCGAAGCAGTTTTAGTCTTAAATTTTTATCACAATATAGAAAATTGAGATAGCTTAACGTGGGCTTTGGGTTTGTGTCATTCCGAGGTATAAATCAAAAGTTACGGACGATTTGGTGCGGACATGTCAAGTTGATCAATTACTTAAAATGATCATTTTAAGTAGATCATTAATGCGCGTTGAGTAAAGACTAATAAATAAGGCACCATGCATGGCATCACGCGGTTTGGATAGATTGGATTATTACGATGCTTTGCCGTATCTATTTCCATCTTAAATTCTGTCACAATATAGAAAATTGACCTAGCTTAACATGGGCATTGGATTCGTGGAATTCCGAGCTATAAATCAAAAGTTACGGACGATTTAGTGCAGACAAGTCAAGTTGATCGGCCAGTTAATATGGTCATTCTAAACTGATCATTGGTGCTCATTGAGTAAAGGCTTATAAATGAAAAATAATGCATCGCATTACACAGTTTTTGATAGATTTGATTACTGGGAGAATTTATTGTAGCAATTTTAGTCTTAAATTTTATCACAATATATAAAATTGAGCTAGTTTAACGTGGGCTTTGGATTTGTCATTCTGAGCTATAAATCAAAAGTTATGGACGATTTACTGCAAACATGTCAGGTGGATCGGCAAGTTAAAACGATCATTCTAAATTGATTATTGATTCTCATTGAGTAATTATTAGCATCACACAGTTTGGATAGATTGGATTACTTGGACGCTTTGTGGTATCTATTTCTGTGTCAAATGTTTTCACAATATAGAAAATTGAGCGAGATTAACGTGGGCATTGGATTCTTATCATTCTCAGCTACAAATCAAAAGTTACGGATGATTTAGTTAGATATGTCAAGTTGATCAGGCAATTAAAATGATCATTTTATACGGATCATTGATGCTGATTGAGTAAAGGCTTATAAATGAAGCACAATGCATGGCATCACGTAGTGTTGGATAGATTGAATTAATTGGACACTTTGTCATATCTAGTTCTGTCTCAAATTTTGTAACAATATAAAAAATTGAGCTAGGTTAACACGGGCTTTGGATTTGTGTCATTCAGAACTCTAAATCAAAAGTTACGAACGATTTAGTACGGATATGTCAAGTTGATAGGTAGATAAATGATCATTCTTAACTTATCATTGGTGCTGATTAGGTAAAGGCTTATAAATAAAGCACAGTACATGGCATCACGCAGTTTGGATAAATGGGATTATTTGGTCGCTTTGTCGTATCTTTTTTGGTCTTAAATTTTGTCACAATATAGAAAATTAAGCTAGCTTAATGTGGGCTTTGGATTTGTGTCGTTCTAAGCTCAAAATCAAAAGTTACGAACGATTTAGTGCTGAAATGTCAAATTGATCGGCCTGTTAAAATGATCATTGGTGCTCATTGATTAGAGCCTTATAAATGAATTATAATGCATGGTATCACGTACTTTGGATAGATGGGATAACCTGGATGCTTTGTCGTATCTGTTTCGGTCTCCAAAATTTTCACAATATAGAAAATTGAGCTAGCTTAACGTGGGCATTGGATTCGTGTCATTCTGAGCTATAATTCAAAAGTTACAGACGATTTAATGCAGATATATCAAGTTGATCGGCCAATTAAAATGATCATTCTAAATTGATCACTGGTGCTCATTGAGTAAAGACTTATAAATGAAACACAATGCATGGTTTGGGTAAGATTGGATTATTTGGATACTTTGTCGTATTTATTTCGGTCTCCAAATTTGTCACAATATAGAAAATTGAGCTAGCTTAACGTGGGCATCGGATTCGTGTCATTCTGAGGTATAAATCAAAAGTTACAGACGATTTAGTGCAGACATTTCAAGTTGTTTGGCCAGTTAAAATGATCATTCTAAACTGATCATCGATGCTCATTGAGTAAAGGCTAATAAATGAATCACAATTCATGGCATGACGCTGTTTTGGACAGATTGGATTACTTTTATGCTTTGTCGAATCTATTTCTGTCTCAAAATTTGTCACAATATAGAAAATTGAGCTAGCTTAATGTGGGCATTGGATTCGTTTCATTCTGAGTTATAATTCAAAAGTTACAAACGATTTAGTGCAAACATGTCAAGTTGATCGGCCAGTTACAATTACCATTCTAAACTGATCACTGATGCTCATTGAGTAAATGCTTATAAATGAAGCATTATGCATGGCATCAAACAGTTTTGGATAGATTGGATTACTTGGATGCTTTGTTGTATCCATTTTGTCTAAAATTTTGTCACAATATAGAAAATTGAGCTTGCTTAACGTGGGCTTTGGATTTGTGTCATTCTAACCTGTAAATCCAAAGTTACGGATGATTTAGTGCAGATATGTCAAGTTGATCGGCCAATTAAAATGATCATTCTAAACTTATCATTGATGGTCATTGAGTAAAGGCTTATAAATGAAGCACAATGCATCACATCACGCAGTTTTTGATATATTTGATTACTTGGAGGATTTCTCGAAGCAGTTTTAGTCTTAAATTTTATAACAGTATAGAAAATTGAGCTAGCTTAACGTGGGTTTTGGATTTGTGTCATTCCGAGGTATAAATCCAAAGTTACAAACAATTTGGTACGTACATGTCAAGTTGATCGGCTATTTGAATGATCATTCTTAATAGATCATTGATGCTCGTTGAGTAAATACTTATAAATCAATCACAATGCATGTCATTACGCAGTTCAGGATAGATTGGATAACTAGGACGCTTTGTCGTATCTTTTTCTATCTCAAATTTTGTCACAATATAGAAAATTGAGCTAGCTTAACGTGGGCTTTGGATTTCTATCATTCCGAACTTTAAATCAAAAATTACGGACAATTTAGTGTGGACATATCAAGTGTAACAGCCAGTTAAAATGATCATTCTTAACTGATCATTGGTGCTCATTGAGTAGATGCTTATAAATAAAGCAAAATGCATGGCATGACGAAGTTTTAGATAGATTGGATTACTTGGATGGTTTGTCGAATCTATTTCTATCTCAAATTTTATCACAATATAGAAAATTGAGCTAGCTTAACGTGGGCTTTGGATTTATGTCATTCTGAGCTCTAAATAAAAAGTTACGGACAATTTAGTGCGGAAATGTCAAGGTGATTGGCGAGTTACAATGATAATTCTTAACTGATCATTGGTGCTCATTGAGTAAAGCCTTATAAATGAAGCAAAATGCATGGCATGACGCTGTTTTGGATTGATTGGATTACTTGGATGCTTTGTCAAACCTATTTCTGCCTCAAATTTTGTCACAATATAGAAGATTGAGCTACCTTAACGTGGGTTTTGGATTTGTGTCATTCTGACCTCTAAATCCAAAGTTATGGACGATTTAGTGTAGACATGTCAAATTGATCGGCCAGTTAAAATGATCATTCTAAACTGATCATTGATGCTCATTAAGTAAAGGCTTTCTAATGAAGCACAATGCTTGGCATGACGCAGTTTTGAATAGATTGGAATACTTGGACGCTTTGTCGAATCTATTTTGTCTCAAATTTTGTTACAATATTGAAAATTGCGCTAGCTTTAAGTGGGAAATTGATTCGTGTCAATCTGAGCAATAAATCAAGTGTTACATACGATTTAGTGCAAACATGTCAAGTTGATCGGCTAGTTAAAATGATTCATTCTAAATTCATCATTGATGCTCATTGAGTGAAGGCTTATAAATGGAGCAGAATGCATGGGATCATGGTGCTTTGGATTGATTGGATAACTTGGAAACTTTTTCGTATCAATTTATGTCTCAAATTTTGTCACAATATAGAAAATTGAGCTAGCTTAATGTGGGCATTGAATTCGTTTCATTCTAAACTATATATCAAAAGTTACGGACGATAGAGTGTAGACATGTCAAGTTGATCGCCCAGTTAAAATGTTCATTCTAAATTGATCATTTATGCTCATTCTAAATTGATCATTTATGCTCATTGAGTAAAGGTTTATAAATGAAGCACAATGCATGACATCACACAGGTTTTGATAGATTTGATTACTTGGAGGATTTCTCGAAGCACTTTAGGTCTTTAATTTTATCACAATATAGAAAACTGAGCTAGGTTAACGTGAACTTGTGATTTGTGTCATTCCGAGCTATAAATCAAAAGTTAAGGTGGATTTAGTGCAGACAAATCAGGTTGATCGGGTAGTTAAAATGATCATTCTAAACTGATCGTTGATGCTCATTGAGTAAAGGCTTATAAATGAAGCACAATGCATGGCATCCCACAGTTTTGGATAGATTGGATTACTTGAACGTTTTGTTGTATCCATTTTGTCTCAAATTTTGTAACAATATACAAAATTGAGTTAGCTTTACGTGGGCTTTGAATTTCTGTCATTCTAAACTCTAAATCCAAAGTTACAGACGATTTAGTGCAGATATGTCAAGTTGATCGGCTAGTTAAAATGATCATTGATGGTTATTGAGTATACGCTTATACGTGAAGGACAATGCATCACATCACTCAGGTTTTGATAGATTTGATTACTTGGAGGATTTCTCGAAGCAATTTTAGTCTTAAATTTTATCACAATATAGAAAATTGAGCTAGATTAACGTGGGCTTTTGATTTGTGTCATTCCGAGGTATAAATCAAAAGTTACGGACGATTTGGTGCGGACATGTCAAGTTGATCGGCTAGTTGAAATGATCATTCTTAACTGATCATTCATGCTCATTGAGTAAAGACTTATAAATGAAGCACAATGCATGTCATCACGCAGTTCGTGATAGATTGGATAACTAGGACACTTTGTCGTATCTTTTTCTATCTAAAATTTTGTCACAATGTAGAAAATTAGGCTAGCTTAACGTGGGCTTTGGATTTTGGTCATTTTAAGCTCTAAATAAACTGTTACGGACGATTTAGTGCGGACATGTTAAGTCGATCGGCCAGTTAAAATGATCATTCTTAACTGATCATTGATGCTCATTGAGAAGAGACTTGTAAATGAAGTACATTGCTTGGCCTGACGAAGTGTTTGACAGATTGGATAACTTGGACGCTTTGTCGTATCTTTTTTTATCTCAAATTTTTTCAATATAGAAAATTGAGATAAATTGACGTGGGCTTTTGATTTTGGTCATTTTGAGCTCTAAATAAACAGTTACGGACGATTTAGTGCGGACATGTCAAGTTGATCGGCCAGCTAAAATGATCATTCTTAACTTATCCTTGGTGCTCATTGAGAAGACATTTGTAAATGAAGCAAATCACATGGCCTGACGAAGTGTTGGACAGATTGGATAACTTGGACGCTTTGTCGAATCTATTTCTGTCTCAAACTTTATCACAATATAGAAAATTGAGCTAGCTTAACGTGGGCTTCGGATTTCTATCATTCTGAACTCTAAATCAAAAATTACGGAAAATTTAGTGTGGACATGTCAAGTTGAACAGCCAGTGAAAATGATCATTCTTAACTGATCATTGGTGCTCATTGAGTAGGTGCTTATAAATGAAGCAAAATGCATGGCATGAAGAAGTTTTGGATAGATTGGATTACTTGGATGCTTTGTCGAATCTATTTCTATATAAAATTTTATTACAATATAGAAAATTGAGGTAGCTTAACGTGGGCTTTGGATTTATGTCATTCTGAGCTCTAAATAAAAAGTTACAGACAATTTAGTGCGGAAATGTCAAGGTGATCGGCAAGTTAAAATGGTAGTTCTTAACTGATCATTGGTGCTCATTGAGTAGAGGCTTATAAATGAAGCAAAATGCATGGCATGATGCTTTTTTGGATAGATTTGATTACTTGGACGCTTTGTCAAACCTATTTCTGCCGCATATTTTGTTACAATATAGAAAATTGAGGTAGTTTAACGTGAGTTTTGGATTTGTGTCATTCTGACCTCTAAATCCAAAGTTATGGACGATTTATTGTAGACATGTCAAATTGATCGGCCAGTTAAAATGATCATTCTAAACTGATCATTGATGCTCATTAAGTAAAGGCTTTCTAATGAAGCACAATGCATGGCATGACGCAGTTTTGAATAGATTGGAATACTTGAACGCTTTGTCGAATCTATTTTGTCTCAAATTTTTTCATAATATAGAAAATTGTGCTAGCTTAACGTGGGCAATGGATTCGTGTCATTCTGAGCTATAAATCAAATGTTACAGACGATTTAGTCCAGACATGTCAAGTTGATCGGCTAGTTAAAATTACCCATTCTAAACTCATCATAGATGCTCATTGAGTAAAGGCTTATAAATGGAGCACAATGAATGGGATCATGCTATTTTGTATTGATTGGATTACTTGGACACTTTTTCGTATCTATTTATGTCTCAAATTTTGTCACAATATAGAAAATTGAGCTAGCTTAAGGTGGGCATTGAATTTGTGTCATTCTGAACTATAAATCATAAGTTACGGACGATATAATGCTGACATGTCAAGTTGTCCGCCCAGTTAAAATGATCATTCTAAACTGATCATTGATGCTCATTGAGTAAAGGCTAATAAATGAATCACAATGCCTGACATCACACAGTTTTTGATAGATTTGATTACTTGGAGTATTTGTTCAAGCATTTTAAGTTTTAAATTTTATCACAATATATAAAACTAAGCTAGGTTAACGTGGACTTGTGATTTGTGACATTCCGAGCTATAAATCAAAAGTTAGGGAGGATTTATTGCAGACATGGCAGGTTGATCGGCCAGTTAAAATTATCATTCTAAACTAATCACTGATGCTCATTGAGTAAAGGCTTATAAATGAAGCACAATGCATGGCATCACGCAGTTTTGGATAGATTGGATTACTTGGACGCTTTGTCGTATCCATTTTGTCTCAAATTTTGTCACAATATAGAAAATTGAGGTAGCTTAACGTGGGCTTTGGATTTCTTTCATTCTATCCTCTAAATCCAAAGTTACGGACGATTTAGTGCAGATATGTCAAGTTGATTGGCCGGTTAAAATGATCATTCTAAACTGATAATTGATGGTCATTGAGTAAAGGCTTATAAATGAAGCACAATGCATCACATCAAGCAGGTTTTGATAGATTTGATTACTTGGAGGATTTCTCGAAGCAGTTTTAGTCATAAATTTTATCACAATATAGAAAATTGAGCTAGCTTAACGTGGGCTTTGGATTGGTGTCATTCCGAGGTATAAATCAAAAGTTACGGACGATTTAGTGCAGATATGTCAAGTTGATTGGCCAGTTAAAATGATCATTCTAAAGATCATTGATGGTCATTGAGTAAAGGCTTATAAATGAAGCACAATGCATCACATCACGCAGGTTTTGATAGATTTGATTACTTGGAGGATTTCTCGAAGAATTTTTGGTCTTAAATTTTATCACAATATAGAAAATTGAGCAAGCTTAACGTGGGCTTTGGATTGGTGTCATTCCGAGATATAAATCAAACGTTACGGACGATTTGGTGCAGGCATGTCAAGTTGATCGGCTAGTTGAAATGATCATTCTTAACTGATCGTTGATGCTCATTGAGTAAAGACTTATAAATGAAGCACAATGCATGTCATCACGCAGTTCGGGATAGATTGGATAACTAGGACGCTTTGTTGTATCTTTTTCTATCTCAAATTTTGTCACAATATAGAAATTAGGCTAGCCTAACGTGGGCTTTGGATTTGGGTCATTTAAGCTCTAAATAAACAGTTACGGATGATTTAGTGTGGACATGTCAAGTTGATCGGCCACTTAAAATGATCATTCTTAACTGTTCATTGGTGCTCATTGAGAAGAGACTTGTAAATGAAGCAAAATGCATGGCATGCCGAAGTGTTGGACAGATTGATAACATGGATGCTTTGTCGAATCTATTTCAGTGTCAAGCTTTATCACAATATAGAAAATTGAGCTAGCTTAACGTAGGCTTTAGATTTCTGTCATTCTGAACACTAAATCAAAAATTACGGACAATTTAGTGTGGAAATATCAAGTTGAACAGCCAGTTAAAATGATCATTCTTAACTGATCATTGGTGCTCATTGAGTAGATGCTTATAAATGAAGCACAATGCATGGCATGACGAAGTTTTGGATAGATTGGATTACTTGGATGCTTTGTCGAATCTATTTCTATCTCAAATTTTATCACAATATAGAAAATTGAGGTAGCTTAATGTGAATTTTTGATTTCAGTCATTCTGAGCTCTAAATAAAAAGTTATGGACAATTTAGTGCGGAAATGTCAAGTTGATCGGTGAGTTAAAATGATCATTTTTAACTGATCATTGGTGCTCATTGAAGCAAAATGCATGGCATGACGCCGTTATGGATAGATTGGATTACTTGGACGCTTTGTCAAACCTATTTCTGTCTCAAATTTTGTCACAATATTAAAAATTGAGCTAGCTTAACAAGGGTTTTGGTTGTGTCATTCTGACCTCTAAATCCAAAGTTATGAACGATTTATTGTAGACATGTCAAATTGATCGGCCAGTTAAAATTATCATTCTAAACTGATCATTGATGCTCATTAAATAAAGGCTTTCTAATGAAGCACAATGCATGGCATGACGCAGGTTTGGATAGATTGGAATAGTTGGACGCTTTGTCAAATCTATTTTGTCTCAAATTTTGTCACAATATAGAAAATTGAGCTAGCTTAACGTGTGCAATGGATTTGTGTCATTCTGAGATACAAATCAAATGTTACAGATGATTTATTGCAAACATGTCAAGTTGATTGGATAGTTAAAATGATCCATTCTAAACTGATCATTGATGATCATTGAGTAAAGGCTTATAAATGGAGCACAATGCATGGCATCATGCAGTTTTGGATCGATTGGATTACTTGGACATTTTTTGTATCTATTTATGCCTCATATTTTGTCACAATATAGAAAATTGAGCTAGCTTAACGTGGGCATTGGATTCATGTCATTCAGAACTATAAATCAATAGTTACGAACGATATAGTGCAGACATGTCAAATTGATCGGCCACTTAAAGTGATCATTCTAAATTGTTCATTGATTCTCATTAAGTAAAGGCATATAAATGAAGCACAATGCATGACATTACGCAGTTTTTGATAGATTTGATTACTTGGTGGATTTCTCGAAGCGCTTTAAGTCTTAAATTTTATCACAATATAGAAAACTGAGCTAGGTTAACGTGGGCTTGTGATTTGTGTCATTCCGATCTATAAAACAAAAGTTACGGACGATTTTGTGCGGACATGTCAAGTTGGTCGGCTAGTTGAAATGATCATTCTTAACTGATCGTTGATGTTCATTGAGTAAAAAATTATAAATGAAGCATAATGCATGGCATGACGCAGTTTTGGATAGATTGGATTACTTGGACCCTTTGTCGAATCGATTTTTGTCACAAATTTTGTCACAATATAGAAAATTGATCTAGCTTAACGTGAACTTTGGATTTGTGTCATTCTGACCTATAAATTAAAAGTTAAGGATGATTTAGTACACACATGTCAAGTTGATCGGCCAGTTAAAATGATCATTCTAAACTGATCATTGATGCTCATTGAGTAAAGGCTTATTAATAAAACACAATGCATGGCATGACACAATTTTGGTTAGATTGAACTGCGTGATGCCATGCATTATGCTTCATTTATAAGCCTCAACTCAATACGTACCAATGATCATTTTAACAGGCCGTTCAACTTGACATGTCCGCACAAAATCGTCCATAACTTTTGATTTATAGTTCAGAATGACACAAATCTAATGCCTACGTTAATCTAGCTCAATATTCTATATTGTGACAAAATGAGAGATAGAAATATATACAACAAAGGCTCCAAGTAATCAAATCTATCCAAAACTGCGTGATGTCATGCATTATACATCATTTATATGTCTTTACTCATTGTGCACCAATGATCAGTTTACAATGATCAAATTAACTGGCCGATAACCTTGACATGTTTGCACTAAATCTTCCCTAAATTTTGATTTAGAACTCAGAATAAAACGAAACTAATGCCCATGTTAAGCTAGCTCAAGTTTCGATATTGTGACAAATTTTGAGCAGAAATAGATACAACAAACCTCCAAGTTGTCCAATATATCCCAAACTACCTGATGCCATGCATTATGCTTCATTTATTAGCCTCAACTCAATGAGCACCAATGATCAATTTATAATGAGCATCTTAACTGGCCGATCAACTTGACATGTTTACACTTAATCGTCTCTAACTTTTGATTTAGAGCTCAGAATGACACGAAACCAATGCCCACGTTAAGCAAGCTCAAGTTTCTATATTGCGATAAAAGTTGATACACAAATAGATACGGGAAAGCGTCCAAGTAATCAAATCTATCCAAAACTGCTTGATGTCATTCATTATACCTCATTTATTAGCCGCAACTCAATAAGCACCAATGATTGGTTTAAAATGAGCATCTTAACTGGCCGATCAACTTGACGTGTTTACACTTAATCGTACATAACTTTTGATTTAGAGATCAGAATGACACAAAACCAATGCCCACGTTAAGCTAGCTGAAGTTTCTTTATTGTGACTAAATTTGAGACATAAATAGATACAAGAAAAGGTCCAAGTAATCCATTCTATCCAAAACTACGTGATGTCATG
The DNA here is from genome assembly GCA_018901935.1 of Pugionium cornutum. Lineage (NCBI taxonomy): Eukaryota > Viridiplantae > Streptophyta > Magnoliopsida > Brassicales > Brassicaceae > Pugionium > Pugionium cornutum. The sequence continues at coordinate 26,983,792 of CM032157.1, read as the reverse complement.
CATTGTGCTTCATTTATAGGTCTTTACTAAATGAGCATCAATGATCCGTTTAAAATGATCATTTGAACTGGCCAATCAAATTGACATTTCTGCAATAGATTGTCCGTAACTTTTGATTTAGAGCTCAGAATGACATGAATCTGGTGCCCACGTTAAGCTAGCTCAATTTTCTATAGTGTTATAAAATTTAAGACTACATTTGGTTTGAAATATCCTCCAAGTAATCAAATCTATCAAAAATTGCATAATGTCCTGCATGATCCTTCATTTATAAGCCTTTACTCCTTGAGCACCAGTGATCATTTTAGAATTATCAAACTAGCAGGTCGATAACCATGACATGTTTGCAATAACGTATTAACCATGACACGAATCCATAGCCCACGTTAAGCTAGCTCAAGTTTCTATACTGTAAAAAATTTTGAAACAAAAATGGATACGACAAAGCGTCCAAACTATCAAATCTGTCTCAAACTATGTGATGCCATACGTTATGATTCATTTATATGCTGCAACTCAATAAGCACCAATGATCAGTTAAGAATGATCATTTTAACATGCTGATCAACTTGACATGTTCGCACTAAATCGTCCGTAACTTTGATTTATATTTCAGAATGACACGAATTCAATGCCCACGTTAAGCTAGCTCAATTTTCTATATTGTGACAAAATTAGAGATAGAAATAAATAAAACAAAGCTTCTAAGTTATCCAATCTATGCTGAACTGCGTGATGCCATGCATTATACTTCATTTATATATCCGTCAACTCAATAAGCACCACTGATCAGTTAAGAATGATCATTTTAATTGGACGAACAACTTGACATGTTCGCAATAACTCGTCCATAACTTTTGATTTGTAGTTCAGAATTACACGAATCCAATGCACACGTTAAGCTAGCTCAATTTTTTATATTTTGACAAAATTAGAGATAGAACTAGATATGATAAAGCGTCCAAGTAATTAAATCTATCTAAAACTGCGTGATGTCATGTATTTTGCTTCATTTATAAGCCTTTACTCATTGTGCACCAATGATCAGTTTAGAATGATCAAATTAACTGGCCGTAACTTTGAAATGTTTGCACTAAATCGTCCCTAACTTTTGATTTAGAGTTCAGAATGACACGAAACCAATGCCCACGTTAAGCTAGCTCCAGTTTCTATATTGTGACAAATTTTGAGGCAGAAATAGATACAACAAACCTCCAAGTTATCCAATATATCCCGAACTACGTGGTTCCATACATTATGCTTCATTTATAAGCCTCAACTCAATAAGCACCAATGATCAGTTAAGAATGATCATTTTAACTAGTCGATCAACTTGACATGACCAGACTAAATCGTCCGTAATTTTTGATTTATAGTTCAGAATGACACAAATCTAATGCCCACGTTAAGTTAGCTCAATGTTCTATATTGTGACAAAATCAAAGATAGAACTAGATATGACAAAGCATCCAAGTAATCAAATCTATTCAAAACTGCGTGACCTCATGTATTATGCTTGATTTATAATCCTTTACTCATTGTGCACCAATGATTAGTTTAGAATGATCAAATTAACTGGCCGATAACCTTGACATGTTTGCACTAAATCGTCCCTAACTTTTGATTTATAGCTCAGAATGACACAAAACCAATGCCCACGTTAAGCTAGCTCAAGTTTCTATATTGTGACAAAATTTGAGGCAGAAACCTCCAAGTTATCCAATATATCCCGAACTACGTGGTGCCATACATTATGCTTCATTTATAAGCCTCAACTCAATAAGCACCAATGATTAGTAAAGAATGATCATCTAAATTGGCCGATCAACTTGACATGTTTACACTTAATCGTCCCTAACTTTTGATTTAGAGCACAGAATGACCAAAACCAATGCCCATGTTAAGCTTGCTCAAGATTCTTTATTGTGACAAAATTTTAGACAGAAATAGATACGAGAAAGGGTCCAAGTAATCCAATCAATCCAAAACTATGTGATGCCATGCATTGTGTTTCATTTATAAGCCTTTACTCAATGAGCATCAATGATCAATTTAGAATGATCATTTGAGCTGGCCAATATTCTTCACATGTATGCACTAGATTGTCCGTAACTTTTGATTAGAGCTCAGAATAACACAAATCCGGTGCCCACGTTAAGCTAGCTAAATTTTTTATATTGTGATAATTAAGACTTAAATTGCTTCGAAAAATACTCCATGTAACTAAATCTATCAAAAATTGCGTAATATCGTGCATGATGCTTCATTTATTAGCCTTTACTCAATGAGCACCAGTGATCAATTTAGAATGATCAAATTAGCTGGTCGATAACCATGACATGTTTGCACTAAATCATCCGTAACTTTTGATTTAAAGCTCAGAATGACACGAATCAAGTGTCCATGTTAAGCTCGCTCAAGTTTCTATATTGTGACGAATTTTGAGATGGAAATAGATACAACAAAGCATCCAAGTTATCCAATCTGTCCCGAACTGCGTGATACCATGCATTATGCTTCATTTATAAGCATCAACTCAATAAGCACCAATGATCAGTTAAGAATGATCATTATAACTGGTCGTTCAACTTGACATGTCCGCACAAAATCGTCCATAAATTTTGATTTATAGTTCAGAATGACACAAATCTAATGCCTACGTTAATCTAGCTCAATGTTCTATATTGTGACAAAATGAGAGATAGAAATATATACGACAAAGCCTCCAAGTAATCAAATCTATCCAAAACTGCGTGATGTCTTTCATTATACTTCATTTATATGTCTTTACTCATTGTGCACCAATGATCAGTTTACAATGATCAAATTAACTGGCCGATAACCTTGACATGTTTGCACTAAATCTTCCCTAAATTTTGATTTAGAGCCCAGAATAATACGAAACTAATGCCCACGTTAAGCTTTCTAAAGTTTCTATATTGTGACAAATTTTGAGGCAGAAATAGATACAACAAACCTCCAAGTTATCCAATATATCCCAAACTACCTGATGCCATGCACTATGCTTCATTTATTAGCCTCAACTCAATAAGCACCAATGATCAATTTATAACGAGCATCTTAACTGGCCGATCAACTTGACATGTTTACACTTAATCGTCCATAACTTTTGATTTAGAGCTCAGAATGACACGAAACCAATGCCCACGTTAAGCAATCTCAAGTTTATATATTGCGATAAAATTTGATACAAAAATAGATACGGGAAAGCATCCAAGTAATCCAATCTATCCAAAGCTGCTTGATGTCATTCATTATACCTCATTTATAAGCCTCAACTCAATAAGCACCAATGATTGGTTTAAAATGATCATCTTAACTAGCCGATCAACATGACATGTTTACACTTAATCGTACATAACTTTTGATTTAGAGATCAGAATGACACGAAACCAATGCCCACGTTAAGCGAGCTGAAGTTTCTTTATTGTGACAAAATTTGAAACATAAATAGATACAAGAAAAGGTCCAAGTAATCCATTCTATCCAAAACTACGTGATGTCATGCATTGTGCTTCATTTATAGGTCTTTACTAAATGAGCATCAATGATCCGTTTAAAATGATCATTTGAACTGGCCAATCAAATTGACATTTCTGCACTAGATTATCAGTAACTTTTGATTTAGAGCTCAAAATGACATGAATCCGGTGCCCACGTTAAGCTATCTCAATTTTCTATAGTGTTATAAAATTAAGACTACATTTGATACGAAAAATCCTCCAAGTAATCAAATCTATCAAAAATTGCATAATGTTGTGCATGATCCTTCATTTATAAGCCTTTACTCCTTGAGCACCAATGATCAGTTTAGAATTATCAAATTAGCTGGTCGATAACCATGACATGTTTGCACTAAATCGTCCATAATTTTTTTTAGAGCTCAAAATGACACGAATCCAGTGCCCACGTTAATCTAGCCCAAGTTTCTATATTGTGACAAATTTTGAAACAGAAATAGATACGACAAAGCGTACAAGCTATCCAATCTGTCTCAAACTATGTGATGTCATGCATTATGCTTCATTTGTATGCCTCAACTCAATAAGCACCAATGATCACTTAAGAATGATCATTTTAACAGGCCGATCAACTTGATATATTCGCACTAAATCGTCCGTAACTTTTGATTTATAGTTCAGAATGACACGAATCCAATGCCCACGTTAAGCTAGCTCAATTGTCTATATTGTGACAAAATTAGAGATAGAAACAGATACAACAAAGCATCTAAGTTATCCAATCTATCCCGAACAGCGTGATGCCATGCATTATTCTTCATTTATAAGCCTCAACTCAATAACTAGCAATGATCAGTTCAGAATGATCACTTTAGCTGGCCGATCAACTTGACATGTTCGCACAAAATCGTCCATAAGTTTTGATTTATAGTTCAGAATCACACTAATCCAATGCCCATGTTAAGCTAGCTCAATTTTCTATATTGTGACAAAATTAGAGATAGAACTAGATATGAGAAAGCGTCCAAGTATTCAAATCTATCCAAAACAGCGTGATGTCATGCATTTTACTTCATTTATAAGCCTTTACTCATTGTGCACCAGTGATCATCTTAGAATGATCAAATTAACTGCCCGAAACCTTGACATGTTTGCACTAAATCGTCCCCTAACTTTTGATTTAGAGCTCAGAATGACACGAAACCAATGCCCATGTTAAGCTAGCTCTAGTTTCTATATTGTGACAAATTTTGAGGCAGAAATAGATACAACAAACCTCCAAGTTATCTAATATATCCCGAACTACGTGGTGCCATACATTATGCTTCATTTATAAGCCTCAACTCAATAACCACCAATGATCAGTTAAGAATGATCATTTTAACTAGCCGATCAACTTGACATGACTGCACTAAATCGTCCGTAACTTTTGATTTATAGTTCAGAATCACACAAACCTAATGCCCGCATAATGTTAGCTCAATTTTCTATATCGTGACAAAATCAAAGATAGAACTAGATACGACAAAGTGTGCAAGTAATCAAATCTATTCAAAACTGCGTGATACCATGCATTATGCTTCATTTATAAGCCTTTACTCATTCTGCACTAATGATTAGTTTAGAATGATCAAATTAACTGGCCGATAAGCTTGAAATGTTTGAACTAAATTGTCCCTAACTTTTGATTTATAGCTCAGAATGACACAAAACCAATGCCCACATTAAGCTAGCTCAAGTTTCTTTATAAAGAGAAAATTTGAGATAGAAATAGATACGAGAAAACGTCCAAATAATCCAATCTACCCAAAACTACATGATGCCATGCATTGTGTTTCATTCATAAGCATTTACTCAATGAGCATCAATGATCAGTTTAAAATGAACATTTGAACTGGCCAATATTCTTGAGATGTATGCACTAGATTGTCTGTAACTTTTGATTAGAGCTCAGAATGACACGAATCCGGTGGCCACGTTAAGCTAGCTCAATTTTCTATATTGTGATAATTAAGACTAAAATTGCTTCGAAAAATCAAATCTATCAAAAACTGTGTAATATCGTGCATGATGCTTCATTTATAAGCCTTTACTCAATGAGCACCAGTGATCAGTTTAGAATGATCAAATTAGCTGGTCGATAACCATGACATGTTTGCACTAAATCGTTTGTAACTTTTTATTTAGAGCTCAGAATGACACGAATCCAGTGCCCACATTAAGCTAGCTCAAGTATATATATTGTGACAAATTTTGAAACAGAAATAGATACAACAAAGCGTCCAAGTTATTCAATCTGTCCCAAACTACGTGATGCCATGGATTATGCTTCATTTATAAGCATCAACTCAATAAGCACCAATGATCAGTTAAGAATGATCATTTTAACTGGCCGATCAACTTGACATGTTGGCACTAAATCGTCCGTAACTTTTGATTTAAAGCTTAGAATGACATGAATCCAATGCGGACGTTAAACTAGCTCAATTTTCTTTATTGTGACAAATTTTGAAACAGAAATAGATACAACAAAGCATCCAAGTAATTCAATCTATCCCAAAATGTGTGATGACATGCATTATACTTCATTTATTAGCCTTTACTCAATGAGCACCAATGATCAGTTTAGAATGATCATATTAGCTGGCCGATCAAATTGACATGTTTGCACTAAATTTTTCATAATTTTTTATTTAGAGCTCAGAATGACGCAAATCCAATAACCACATTAAGCTAGATCAAGTTTCTATATTGCGAAAATTTGTGAGACATAAATAGATACAAAAAGCGTCCAAGCTATCCAATCTATTCCAAACTCCATGATGCCATGCATTATGACTCATTTATAAGCCTCTAGTCAACGAGTATCAATTATCAGTTTAGAATGATCATTTTAACTGGCCAATCAACTTGACATGCGTGCACTAAGTCATCCTTAAGTTTCTATTTATAGCATAGAATGACACGAATCCAATGCCCTCGTCAAGCTAGCTCAATTTTCTATATTGTGACAAATTTTGAGATTGAAATAGATACGACAATGCATACAGTAATCCAATCTATCCCAAAATGCGTGATGCCATGCATTATGCTTCATTTATAAGCATTTACTTAATGAGCACCAATGATCAGTTTAGAATGATCATATTAACTGGCCAATCAACTTGACATGTTTGCACTAAATTGTCCGTAACTTTTGATTTAGATCTTAGAATGACACGAATCCAATGCCCACGTTAAACTAGCTCAAGTTTCTATATTGTGACAAAATTTGATACATAAATCGATACAAAAAGGCATCCAAGTTATCCAATCTATCTAAACTTATGTGATGTCGTGCATTGTGCTTCATTTACAAACCTTTACTCAATGAACATCAATAATCAGTTTAGAATGATCATTTTAAGTGTTCGATCAACTTGACATATTTGCACTAATTCGTCCGTAATTTTTTATTTATAGCTTACAATGATTCTAATCCAATGCCCACGCTAAGCTAGGTCAATTTTTTATATTGTGACAATTTTTGAGACAGAAATAGATACGACAAAGCATCAGAGTAATCCAATGTATCCCAAAATGCGTGATGCTATGCATTATGTTTCATTTATAAGCCTTTACTCAATGAGCACCAGTGATCAGCTTAGAATGATCATATTAACTGGCCGATAAACTTGACATGCATGCATAAAATTGTCCATAACTTTTGATTTAGAGCCAAGAACGACAGGAATCCAATGTCCACGTTAAGCCAGCTCAAGTTTCAATGCTGTGACAAAATTTGAGACATAAATAGATTTGTAAAAGCTTCCATGTTATCGAGTCTATCCCAAACTTCGTGATGCCATGCATTATGCTTCATTTATAACCTTACTTAATAAGCACCAATGATCAGTTAAGAATGATAATTTTAATTGGCCGATAAACTTGACATGTCCGCATTAAATAGTCCGTAACTTTTGATTTATAGATTAGAATGACACACATCCAAAGCCCACGTCAAGCTAACTCAAATTTCTATGTTGTGACTAGTTTTGAGACAGAAACAAATTCTACAAAGCGTCCAAATAATCTAATATATGTAAAATTGCGTGATGCCATGTATTATGCTTGATTTATATGCCTTTATTCAATGAGCATCAATGATAAGTGAAGAATGAACATTTTAACAGGTTGATCAACTGACATGTTCCCAATAAATCATCAGTAACTTTTGATTTCGAACTCAGAATAACACACATGCAAAACCCACGTTAAGCTAACTCAAATTTCTATGTTGTGACTAGTTTTGAGACAGAAACAGATTCTACAAAGCGTCCAAATAATCTAATATATATAAAATTGCGTGATGCCATGCATTATGCTTGATTTATATGCCTTTATTCAATGAGAATCAATGATAAGTGAAGAATGATCATTTTAACAGGTCGATCAACTGACATGTCCCCAATAAATCGTCAGTAACTTTTGATTTCGAACTCAGAATAACACACATGCAAAACCCACGTTAAGCTAGCTCAATTTTCTATATGGTGACAAAACTTGAGACAGAAATAGATACGACAAAGCATCCAAGTAATCCAATATATTCAAAACTGCATGATGCCATACATTGTGGTTCATTTATAAGCCTTTACTCAATGAGCATTAGTGATCAGTTTAGAATTATCATTTTAACTGGCCGAAAACTTGACATTTCAGCACTAAATCATTTGTAACTTTTGATTTATAGCTCAGAATGACACAAATCCAATGTCCACGCTAAGCTAGCTCAATTTTCTATATTATGAAAAATTTTGAGACACAAATAGATACAATAAAGCATCCAAATAATACAATCTATCCCAAACTAGGTGAAGCCATGCATTATGCTTCATTTATAAGCTTTTACTCAATGATCAATTTAGAGTGATCATATTAACTGGCCGATCAACTTGATATGTCCGAATTAATTCATTCGTAAGTTTTGATTTAGAGCTCCGAATGACACGAATCCAATTCCCACGTTATGCTAGCTCAAGTTTCTATATATAGTGACAAAATATAAGGCAGAAATAGATTCGACAAAGCATCCATGTTATCCAATTTATCCCAAACTGCGTGATTTCATGCATTATGCTTCATTTATAAGGCTCTAATCAATGAAATCTAATGATCAGTTAAAAATTGTAATTTTAACTGGCCGATCAACTTGACATGGTTGCACTAAATCGTCTGTAACTTTTGATTTAGAGCTCAGAATGACACAAATCCAAAGCACACAATAAGCTAGCTCAATTTCAATATTGTGATAAAATTTAAGACTAAAATTGCTTATACAAATCCTCCACGTAATCAAATCTACCAAAAAGTGCGTAATGCAATGCATTATGCTGCATTTATAAGCCTCAACTCAAGGAGCACGCAATGAACACCAATGATCAGTTACGAATGATCATTTTAACTGGCCGAACAACTTGACATGTCCGCACTAAATCTTCTGTAATTTTTGATTTAGAGTTCCGAATGACACAAATCCAAAGCCCACATTAAGCTAGCTCAATTTTCTATATTTTAATAAAATTTAAGACTAAAATTGCTTCGACAACTCCTCCAAGTAATCAAATCTATCAAAAAGTGTGTAATGTCATGCATTATGCTTTATTTATTAGCATCAACTCAAGGTGCACCAATATCACTTAAAAAAGAGATAATTTTAACTTGCCGATCAACTTGACATGTCCGTACTAAATTGCCGTAACTTTTGATTTAAAGCTCATGATGACACGAATCAGAAGCCCACGTTACACTAGCACAATTTCCTATATTGTGACAAAATTAATGACTAGGATAGATACATCAAAGCATCCAAATTATCCAATCCATCCCAAACGGCATGATGCCATGCATTATGCTTCACTTATAAGCCTCTAATCAATAAGAAGCAATGGTATGTTAAGAATGATCATTTTAATTTGGCAATGAACTTGACATGTCCGCACAAAATTGTCCATAACTTTTGATTTAGAGCTCCGAATGACACGAATCCAATGCCCACGTTTAGCTAGCTCAATTTCCTATATCAAGAAAAAATTTGAGACAGAAATACATACGACAAAGCATTCAAGTAATCCAATCTATTCCAAAACGCGTTATACCTTGCATTATGCTTCATTTATAAGCCTTTAATCAGTGAGCACCAATGATCAGTTTAGAATGATCATATTAACTGGCCGATACACTTGACATGTCAGCACTAAATCATCCGTAACTTTTGATTTAAAGCTTAGAATGACACGAATCCAATTCCCACATTAAACTAGCTCAATTTCTTATATAGTAATAAAATTTAAGAGAGAAATAGATAGGAAAAAGCGTCCAAGTTATCCAATTCATCCCAAACTGCGTGATGCCATGCATTATGATTAATTTATATGTCTTTACTCAATGAGAACCAGTGCTCAGCTTAGAATGATTGTATGAACTAGCCGATCAACTTGACATGTCTGCACTAAATTATTCGTAACTTTTGATTTAGAGCCAAGCATGACACGAATCTAATGCCCACGTTAAGCTAGCTCAAGTTTCTATATTGTAACAAAATTTAAGACAGGAATAGATACGAAAAAGCGTCCAAGTTATCTAGTCTATCCCAAACTCCGTGGTGTCATGCATTGTGCTTCATTTACAACCTCTACTCAATGTGCACCAATGATCAGTTAAGAATGATCATTTTAACTGGCCGATCAACTTGACATGTCCGCACTAAATAGTCTGTGATTTTTCATTTAGAACACTGAATGACAAACATCCAAAGCCCACGTTAATCTAGCTCAATTTTCTATATTTTGACAAACTCTGAGATAGATATAGATATGACAAAGCGTCAAAATAATCCAATATATCCAAAACTGCGTGATATCATTCATTTTGCATCATTTATAAGGTTTTACTTAATTAGCATCAATGATCTGTTTAAAATTATCATTTTAAGTGGCCGATAGACTTGACTTGTTAGCACTAAATCGTTTGTAAATTTTGATTTATAGCTCAGAATGACACGAATCCAATGTCCACATTAAGCTAGCTAAATTTTCTATATTATGAAAATTTTTGAGACAAAAATAGATACGACAAAGCATCCAAGTTATCCAATTTATCCCAAATTGCGTGATGTCATGCATTATGCTTCATTTATAAGCCTCCAATCCATGAAAACCAATGATCAGTTAAAAATGGTAATTTTAACTTGCCGATCAACTTGACATGTCCGCACTAAATTTTCCATAACTTTTGATTTAGAGCTAATAATGACACGAATCCAATGCCCATGTTAATCTATCTCAATTATATCGTGACAAAATTTGAGACAAAAATAGAGACAATAAAGAGTTGAAGTAATTTAATCTATTCAAAATTGCGTGATGTCATGCATTGTGCTTCATCTATAAGCATTTACTCAATGAGCATCAATCATCAGTTTGGAATGAAGATTTTAACTGGCCGATCACCTATACATGTCAGCACTAAATCGTCCATAACTTTTGATTTATAGCTTAGAGTGACACGAATCCAATTGCTAATTTAAGCTAGCTCAAGTTTCAATATTATTATAGAATTTGAGACAGAAATAGATACGAAAAAGAGTCAAAGTTATCTAGTCTATCCCAAACTCCGTGATGCCATGCATTATGCTTCATTTATAACCTCTACTCAATGAGCACTAATGATCAGATAAGAATGATCATTTTAGCTGACCGATCAACTTGACATATCCGTACTAAACATTCCATAACTTTTGGTGTAAAGCTCGAAATGACACACATCCAAAGCCCATGTTAAGCTAGCTCAATTTTATATATTGTGACAAAATTTAAGACAGAAATAGATACGACAAAGCGTCCAAGTAATACAATATCCAAAACTATGTGATTCCATGCATTGTGCTTCATTTATAATCCTTTACTCAATGAGCATCATTGATAAGTTTTGAATGATCATATTAACTAGCCGATAAACTTGACATGTACGCACTCAATCATCCGTAACTTTTGATTTAGAGCTCTGAATGACACGAATCCAATGCCCACGTTAAGATAGCTCAAGTTTCTATATTGTGACAAAATTTGAGAGGAAAATAGATACGACAAAGCATCCAAGTTATCCAATTTATCCCGAACTGCGTGATGTCTAGGACTATGCGTCATTTATAAGCCTCTAATCAATGAGAACCAATGATTTAGAGCTAAGAATGACACAAATCCAAAGCCCATGTTAAGCTAGCTTAATTTTCAATATTGTGATAAAATTTAGGACTAAATTTGCTTATAGAAATCATAAAAGTAATCAAATCTATCAAAAAGTGCCTAATCTCATGCATTATGCTTCATTTATAAGCCTCCACTCAAGCAGCACCAATGATCACTTAAGAATGATCATTTTAACCGGCCGATCTACTCGACATGTAAGTACTAAATTGTCCGTAACTTTTAAATATCATGAATCCAAAGCATACGTTAAGCTAGCTCAAGTTTCTAGATTGTGACAAAAATTGAGACAGAAATAGATGCTAAAAAGCGTTCAAATTATCCAGCATATCCCAAAATTCGTGATGCCATGCAATATGCTTCATTTATAAGCCTATACTCAATGAGCACCAATGATCAGTTATGATTGATCATTTTAACTGGCCGATCAACATGACAGTTTTGCACTAAATTGTCAGTAACTTTTGATTTAGAGTTCAGAATGACACACATCCAAGGCACACATTAAGATAGCTCATTTTTCTATATTATGACAAAAGTTGAGACATAAATAGATACGACAAAGCGTCAAAATAATCCAATATATCCAAAACTGCGTGATGCCATGCATTGTACTTCATTTATAAGCCTTTACTCAATGAGCATCAATGATTTGTTTAGAATTATCATTTTAACTGCCCGATCAACTTGACCTGTCAGTAGTAACTCATTCGTAACTTTTGATTTATAGCTCAGAATGACACGAATTCAATGCCCACGTTAAGGTAGCTCAATTTTCTATATTGTGATAGATTTTGAGATAGATTTTGAGATAGAAATAAATACGAAAAATCATCCACATAATCCAATCTATCTCAAATTTTGTGATGCCATGCATTATGCTTCATATATAAGCCTTTACTTAATGAGCACCAATGATCCGTTTTGAATGATCATATTAACTAGCCGATCAACTTGACATGTCCACACTAAATCGTCAGTAACTTTTGAGTTAAAGCTCCGAATTACACGAATCCAATATCCACGTTAAGCTAGCTCAAGTTTCTATATTGTGATTACATTTGAGATAAAAAAAATAGATACGACAAAGCATCCATGTTATGCAATCCATCCCGAGCTGTGTGATGTCATGTATTATGCTTCATTTATAAGCCTCAACTCAACGAGAACCAATGATCAGTTAAGAATGGTCATTTTAACTGGCCAATCAACTTAGTATGTTCGCACTAAATCGTCCGCCACTTTTAATTTATAGTTCAGAATGACACAAATCCAAAGCCCACATTAAGCTAGCTCAATTTTCTATATTGTTACAAAATAGGAAACGAAAATAGATACGACAAAGCATCCATGTAATCCAATCTATCTTAAACTTCATGTTGTCATGCATTGTGATTCATTTATAAGCCTTTACTCAATGAGCAGCAATGATCAGTTTAAAATGATCATTTTAACTAGCCGATCAACTTGACATGTCTCTAGTAAATAGTCCATAACTTTTTATTTATTTCTCAGAATGACACGTATCCAATTCCCACGTTAACCTAGCTCAATTTTCTATACGACAAAGCATCCTAGTATTCCAATGTATACGACAAAGCATCCTAGTATTCCAATGTATCCCAAAATGCATGATGCCATGCATTATGCTTCATTTATAAGCCTTTACTTAATGAACACCAATGATCAGTTTAGAATGAGCATATTAACTGGTCTATCAACTAAATTGTCCATAACTTTCGATTTAGAGCTCAAAATGACACGAATCTAATGCCCACGTTAAGCTAGCTCAGGTTTCTATATTGTGAAAAAATTTGACGTAGAAATAGATATGACAAAGCATCCAAGTTATCCAATCTATGCCGAACTACGTGATACCATCACTACAAGAAAATATTTATTTCCCAATGACAGTATTCATCAGAAATCCATTAGGAAATGCGCTTTCCGGCAAATTTCCAACAAAAGATGTCCATCGGGATTATTTTATTGGAAATCTTACACTGTTGGAAAATAGTCAGGAATTACAGATGGGTTTGCAATGAAGAAAAACCGTCAGCAATAACTTATTGATATTCGATGGGCAGGAGCCATCAGACAATTACCGATATATTTGCGATGGAAGACGTCCGTCGGTATCCAGCCGATGACTTTCAATGAAAAAGCCGTCGGGAATGACATACCTAATACCGATGATACATGGCGTCGGAAACTACTGACGCACACCAGATGGTATATAGCTGACGGTATTTTTTGATGGTTTGCAGTCGTCGGGAATATACCAACGCCATTCCGATGACATACATTTCCTGACAGAATTCTGTTCGTCGGTAATTCTGACGGATTAGCAATAACGCTATCCGTCCGACCTTTTTCAGTTTCTCGATGACTCCTTCCCTCGGAAATAACCGAACATATAACAAAATTTTTTTAATAATTCTTTTTTTAATTTTTAATTAAATACTTTTTAAATAATTTTTAAAATTTTTAAATTTAATAAATATTTTTAAATATTGATTACTAATATTAAAAAAATTAAACAAAAATAATATTTGAAATTAAAAATATAATAATATTTAAATTTAATTGTTTTAAAATATTTTAATCTACAAATTAAATTGGAGGATGAGCAGAAAGAGGAAAAAATTCATCCGGATAATCTAGGAATTTAGTTTTCATAAAATCTTCAAAATATTTTAGCTTGGCCATCTCTATCTCCATAGCCGCTATTTTTTCTTTAAGTTGGACGTTCTCCTTATTTTTAGCCGCAGATGTTGCACCACTAGTATTTGCAACTCTACCGAGTCTTGGATGAGGACCCTTCAAAAATGGTACTTCCTATAAAAAATTTAAAATATTATGATATTAAATATAAAAATAAATAAAAAGAGAAATCAAACTTACATTAAGAACCAGACGGTTATCTTAGAACGAGCCAATTCGGCAATCAAAAATAAATAACCAACTTGAGACTATTGAGTCAAAATATCACTTTTGTCTTTTTAATTTTTTCGATGATCTCACTAACCAGACCATCTTGGATGGGACCTGTGTTTCTGTTGTTATGGACGGTCTCGAGAAGTTGCAGGTGATTTGGAGGTGAAAGCACTAGAATATAGAGAATACCAAGAACTTTGTATAACACACACAAATTCTATTAGAAATCACTTAAACACAATTCTACAATAGTGTTTAATCAGATTTACGGACTACTAACACTTAGCATGCCACTGACCAATTCCTAATCTAGCCAAAACTCACCCACAACAACAGTTGTTTACACTCTTTGTTCACTCACCAGAGAACGTGTGCAACACCTTGCACATAGAGCCTCCCTTTCTTTTCAGAGCGACAACCCTAGCTACCAGTCGACATCTTCTTTTTATATGTCACTTGCACTAGGGTTTCCTCTTTCCTAAATGAATATTCAGCAATATTCTTCACCACAAACTTGCCTTCTTTGAATATCCTTTCTTCCTTACACAGTTTGATATCTCATTCCCAATGAGATCGCGCCATGTCAGCACTTTCAAACTTCCCGCATCCAGACTTATGTGTTGCACACCGCTCCGTCTGTTTAGCCATAATCCTTGTGCTAACAATCTCCCCCTTTTGTCTAAATGTGAGATCTCCAGAAACCTGCATCATCATTAACAACCTCCACACACACACAGAACATGCATCACACAAGTAGTCTTAAACCAAAAGAAATCGCATTGTCTCGTACACACTGATAACAGACACAATGGCTCCCCCTATCTACTGGATCCTACATAGGAACACATTAGCCACTTTCCTCTCCGGACTCGTGTCCTCCTTCAGACGTATCCTCACTGTCTTGGCGTTTACCTCCAGCCGTGTATTCTCCCCCTTCTTGAGATCACACTTAGACAAAAACACACATAAGAGAAACACATTAGTGCACAGCAGCAAAATAGAGAAAAAATACCAATAACCCTCAGCTGCATGGCCTTAACCAATCGACCAAGCTCTCTCAAGTCATCTAAAAGTCGTGGTGTAGATGGATCACCGTCCTCTTTCTTCACACTTCTGCCCTGTTTCGGATCAAGCACCATTGGAAGTGGAGGCCGAGAAGAAGTATCACCTCGATGACCGGGGACATGTCATTGGTACATAAGGAGGTTATGGATCAAGTTGGGAAAAATGAGCTGCATGGTTCTGTCCGGGCGTGGCCAATTTTCAGAATTTGGTCGTAAACAATCTTCCCGAAGTCAAAAGGTTTCCCTTGGAGTAACATAAACAGGAATTGCACTCGCCTTTGGTCATTGAGGTCTTGTTCGAGGTACGCCCGAGGTGTTAATGCTCATGCCGCGTTCAACATATAAAAATAAAACACTTAGTGTCATAAATAACAGAACGCATTTAACTGTTGCACACCTAGAAATGTACTAGTGCTCCAATAGCAAAAAAACTTTCAGACACTCAAAGCACAGGCAATTTGACTCAAGGAACCGATGAAAAGATATAGGCTGTCAGAAACTGCATATCACACTAAAAATTTAAAAATAAAATTAAAAGAGAACACAAATTACTTAACCAAACCCACAGAAACGTATGATTTCAAACTGCACTATGCACAAATGGGAATTATAGTCACATAGATTATGCAGTCACATTGAGGAGGTCAATCCAAATAGTATACCAGAATACTGTACCAACTAATCATCTCATTAATCTTGAACACATAGGGAAGTTACCTTTCCTCCACTTTTATGGGAATAGTCTTATCTTTTCCTTCCTTTTCTTTTTTTTGTTTGTTTTTGTTTTTTGTTTCCTCAAAAGGTACTTAACCTCGAATTGGATCTATTTCAGTCCAGATTGTTGTAGCAACCTGACCCGAAAATACTTTTTCTCGATTAAGTACTACCTTCTGCCCAATCCGGACAGTGATCAAGCCTAGAGTAAAATGTGGTAGCATCTTACGCCAAGTTGAGTATCCTATCATCTTAGGCCTTTGTATGTGCCATCACCTCTCCCCTTTTTATTTTATTTTTATCAACTTTTCATCCTTATATTTTGTTTGACGAGTATGCATGGCACATCACTATCTACTCCCTTCCCCGAGTGTTCATTTGTACCTCGAGACTCATAATTGTCATAATCTACCTGTCATACAACTGGAAATACCCTCTCTCATTATTGTGACATACATACACACATTTGAAACTTCCTTCCCCACTATTGCACAGGTAGTCATAGCTCACACATTCCGAGTGCCTTTCTTAATGAGATAAATGTGTTTGTATCTAATGCCTTAGTAAAGATATCGGCAAGTTGTTTCTCAGATGTAACATGAATAATCTCAACAGTCTTATCTTTCACCAGTTCCCTGACAAAGTGATGCCTTACATCTATATGCTTAGTCCTAGAGTGTTGTACCGGGTTCTTAGATATGTTTATTGCACTCATATTATCACAGTGTATAAGCACAGGTACAGTATTCATACCGTAGTCAGCCAGCATATGTTTGATCCATAGTAGTTGAGTACAACAGCTACCCAGGGCAATATACTCTGCTTCCGCGGTAGACAACGTCACACAATTATGCTTCTTGCTATGCCAAGAGATCATATTATTTCCAAGAAAGAAACATCCACCTGAGGTACTTTTTCGATCATAAGTGCTACCTGTCCAATCTGCATCACAAAAACTAGCTAAGTTAGTATTCGTCTCTTTTGTGTAACACATACCTAGGTTTGGTGTCCCTTTCACATATTTCAGTATGCACTTGACAGCCAACATATGTGATGCGCGTGGATTGGCTTGGTATCTTGCACACACTCCCACACTGTAGCACAGATCCGGCTTGCTTGCTGTCAAGTAGAGTAGACTCCCTATCATTGCTCGATATATTTTTTCGTCAATCAGTGGTCCTTCCTCATCCCTGGACAGCTTGTTGGTAGTGCTCATAGGCGTTATAGCAGCTTTACTTGTCTGCATATCAAATCGAGACACAAGATTTCGCGCATAAGTGCTTTGTGACACAAAAATCCCTTATGATGTTTGCTTTACTTGCAGTCCAAGAAAGTAGTTAAGATCTCCCACCATACTCATCTCAAATTCTTGCGTCATATTCAGCACAAATCGGTCTACAAGTGCTTTGCTTGTTCCTCCAAATATGATATCATCAACGTAGATTTGAACTATCAACATATATCCCTTTTCTTTTTGAATGAACAAGGTCTTATCTACGTTGCCTCTTCTGAAGTTAGACCTTAACAAGAATTGAGTTAAGTGCTCATACCATGTCCTTGGTGCTTGCTTAAGTCCATATAGAGCTCGCTTGAGTTTGTAGACATGTGAGGGAAACTTAGGATCTTCAAAACCTTTAGGTTGTGTCACATACACTTCCTCCTAGAGTAATCCATTTAGAAACACACTTTTTACATCCATCTGGAATAGCTTGATGTCCATCTTGCATGCTATGCCAAACAATAGACGTATTGTGCCACTGGTGCGAAGGTCTCGTCAAAATCCACTCCTTCTATCTGGCTATAGCCTTGAGCAACCAATTGTGCCTTGTTTCTAACAATGTTCTCATCTTCATCAATCTCATTTTTAAAGACCCACTTTGTTCCCACAACATTGACATCACTTGGTCTAGGTAACAAATCCCATACATCGTGTCTGGTAAACTGCTCCAGTTCTTCATGCATTGCTCTCACCCATGATTCATCCTTCAATGCTGCACTCACATCCTTCGGTTCTATAAGTGACACAAATGAGGCCAGTTTAACCATATTCTTGAAATCAATCTAAACTTTCCTGGTTCTTCTATCACCATGAATATCTCCAATTATATCAACTACTGAGTGGTTACGGTGCACCTGCAGCTGACTGTCTGCCCGAGTTCTCACTTCTATGAACTCATCTTTAACTTCCTCCTCCTTCGGTAGTGTTACATCTGCTCTGTTCTGGTCGGCTTGCACACCTTCTTCCTGTGTAACTCTCTCAGCTGTTAATATGTTTCAATCATCAAACACTACATTTACTGATTCAACAATCATCCTGAGATTTTTGTTGTAGACTCGATAAGCCATGGAATGATTCGAGTAACCCATAAACAGCCCCTCTTCACTTCTAGAGTCAAATTTCCCAAGGTGATTTTTTTCATCAAGTATGTAACATACACACCCAAAAACATGAAAGTGGCTCAAGTTTGGAGTCTTCCCTTTCCAAATTTCATATGGTGTAGTCTTAGTACCTGGCTTAAGATAAACCCTGTTGATGATATAGCACGCCTTGCTTATTGCCTCAGCCCAAAACCATGCAGCCACGTTGTTTGCATGCATCATCGCTCTTGCCATCTCCTGTAGGGTTCTGTTCTTTCTCTCTACCACTCCATTTTGTTGTGGAGTCCTTGGTGCTGAGAATTGATGTCTAATTCCATACTTGTGACCGAAACTCTCAAACATCGCGTTTTAAAATTCTCCACCATGATCGCTTCTTATTTGACCAATGTTCCTTTCATCATTGAGCATTTGTAGTGTGAAGATCTTGAACTTCTCAAATGCTTCAGATTTCTTCCTCAAGAAATTCACCCAAGTAAATCGTGAGAAATCGTCTACCATGACCATAATGTACCTCTTACCGGCTTTGCTTTTTGTATGTATTGGGCCCATTAAATCCATGTGTATCAATTCCAAAACTCGCTTAGAACCGATTTCAAGTATCTGTTTGTGTTGTACTTTTATTTGCTTTCCCTTGCAACGCCCTTTGCATATGTTCCCGATTTCCTTTTCAAGCTTGGGAACTCTACGAACCACTTCTGCTTGCACAATACGTTGAAGCCCATGTATGTTCATGTGTCCGAGTCATCTATGCCAAAGTTCCAACTGAGACTCAACCACTGAAAGGCACTTATCAGTCGCATTCCACATGTAGCAATTATTACTCAATCTAGACCCATGTAGTACCAGATTCCCTTGAGTATCCATCGCTTGGCACTCATCCTTAGTGAAGAATACTTTTAGTACTTCGTCACACAGTTGGCTCACACTGATAAGATTCGCCTTGAGTCCTTCTACATAATAGACATTCATCAGTGAGGGTTGCAAGTCATTGCCAATCATTCCAACTCCTAATATTTTTCCCTTTGCACCATCTCCGAAAGTTACTTTCCCAGCCTTGACTTCTGTGTATGATCTCAGAATCTCCTGATTACCAGTCATATGCCGTGAGCAACCACTATCGAAATACCATGGTGTCGACTCCTTATCAGTTCCTGAGATGTAAGCCACTTTACCACACATTCCTTCCTCCTCTGTTCTGTTTGAGCAGGGAGTCTGTTCCAGAGCACTGCACTGTTTTTCCCTGTTCAACTCAGATAAACTAGAACAGTGCAAGTAATTCTTGTCAATCCACACTTTTTTAAATTGAATAGGTTCAAGAAAGCACTTACCTGACTTCCAAGCCTGCCTTATGCGATTGATCAGTCTATAGCAATTGCGTCTAATATTCTCACTCTTCCCGCAGAAGTAGCACCCCTTAAATTTTGGATCTCTAGCCCTTTGGATTTCATCTCTGCCACTAACTGTAGGTTCCTTGTGATCAGAGTCTCCATTTTCCACTTCTGCGACTTTCACTTTCTTGCTCTGAACGAAGTTCTTGATATTCGTGTAGTCAGGACTTTCTGTGACACAGCCGCTCTCTGTGTATCCTCTGTAGCCAAGGCCCCATGTACGTCCAGTGGGTATTCCCATCTCCAGAAGTCTATCCAGGTCCTTTAAACCCTGATTCAGCATCCTAATCCTTTTGTAGTTCTCTGTCAAGCTGTGTTACAGCGTCTGATTGTGTTCCCTTGTTTGAATCAGAAGATCTTTCAATTTGATCATTTCTGCTTCTAGCGTTTGGATCCTCTTCGCATCAGATAGTTCTTCGCTTGACCTAACTGTTTTTCTTTCATCAGTATCGCATTCAGGTTTGCCGCTCCTTTTATTACTCGACTCCATTTCCATGATGTTAATCTTCACTTCCAGCATGGCCTTATCCTTGTGGAGTCGCAGGTTGGTATTGCTTAACGCCACCCAATTATCATAGAGGCGTCGATATTCAGCCTTTGTATCAACTTCACCATCATCATCTGAGTCAGTCTCTTGGTCGGATTCCTTGGTTGCTTCGCTCGTGAATGCCACAAAGTTTAAAATCTCATCATCTTCTTCATTATTGTCTAACTCGGTCTCACTGAAACTTAGTAATGACTTA
Organism: Pugionium cornutum; assembly: GCA_018901935.1. Classification (NCBI taxonomy): domain Eukaryota; kingdom Viridiplantae; phylum Streptophyta; class Magnoliopsida; order Brassicales; family Brassicaceae; genus Pugionium; species Pugionium cornutum. The sequence continues at coordinate 26,962,839 of CM032157.1, read as the reverse complement.
TCACTCCGCTTCTGAAGGTTTGGGCACTCTGATTTAATGTGGCCAACTCCTTTACACTCATAGCACTTCAGCTCCTTGCGTTTGGTGAGAGGGCACTCAGCCTTGAAATGCCCATATCCTTCACACTCATGGCATTGCACATCCCGTCGTCTGCTTAACTTTCCACCTTCCATCTTCTGTTGTTTATTGCTGAAGCGATTCTGAGATGTTCCCTGTTCGTGACTGTGAGACTTTGGTTGTCCCTTCTCAATGTGCTTAGGTGCCTTCTTAAAGCTTCCTGCCATCAAGCCCATACTTTCCTCCAGCTTCTGATTCAGGTTGTCTTCAAGTTTTCTCATCCGATCAGTATCTTGTTCAACACTGAATGCTATTCCTTTTCCCAGCTTAGACGGCTCTGTAGCGCTCTCCATCTCTTCAGCCTTCAGCATCCCTATCAATTGCGAAAATTTCATGTCATCTGTGTTCATGGCAATCTTCAGTACTACCTTATGCGGTCCAAATTTTGCTGGAAGGCATCTCAACAGTTTCTTGACAAGCTTTTTGTCCTTATATACTTTCCCTAACACAGCTGCTTCATTTGCGATTGAGCTTAGCTTTGATCCAAAGCTCGCTATAGTTTCATCACTTCCCATCCGCAAGTTTTCAAACAAGGAAGCTAGATGATCAAGTCGCGTCCTCTTGACACATGATGTACCCTCATACGAATTCACAAGGATGTCCCACGCATCCTTCGCAGCCGCACATCCCTGAATAAGCTTGAATTGCTCAAGGTCGATTGCACAGAATATTTCTGTGAGGGCCTTTGAATTGAACTTAGACGCACTTTTATCACCATCTGTCCACTTCTCTTTGGGTTTTGGAATTTTCTCACCTTCATGGTTCAGTATCCATGTTTCTTCCCAGCCGTCCTCCAGTGCTGTCCATGCATCTTCATCTATTCCCCGAATTCTTTGTCGCATACGCACCTTCCAATGTCCAAAGTTGTTTTCATCCAAGATTAGTTGTTTTTGCACAGCAATGAGTTCTTTGGGTGTCTCCATACTCTGTCTCAAGACCTCAACGTGTTGATAAATCTCAGATTTATATTAGGTGACCCGCTCTGATACCAATTGAAAGCACTATAATATAGAGAATACCAAGAACTTTGTATAACACACACAAATTCTATTAGAAATCACTTAAACACAATTCTACAATAGTGTTTAATCAGATTTACGCACTACTAACACTTAGCATGCCACTGACCAATTCCTAATCTACCCAAAACTCACCCACAATAACAGTTGTGTACACTCTTTGTTCACTCACCAGAGAACGTGTGCAACACCTTGCACACAGAGCCTCCCTTTCTTTTCAGAGCGACAACCCTAGCTGCCAGTCGACATCTTCTTTTTATATGTCACTTGCACTAGGGTTTCCTCTTTCCTAAATGAATATTCAGCAATATTCTTCACCACAAACTTGCCTTCTTTGAATATCCTTTTTTCCTTACACAGTTTGATATCTCATTCCCAATGAGATCGCGCCATGTCAGCATTTTCAAACTTCCCGCGTCCAGACTTACGTGTTGCACACCGCTCCATCTGTTTAGCCACAATCCTTGTGCTAACAGGAGGCTCTCCAAATTCTTGTACCTAAAAATAAAAAAAAAACTAAATTATTATTTAAAAATAATTCAAATAATAATAAATAAAACTAATATAATAATAAATTTACCAATTGATCCACTCGTTTTAGAAAACTAGTCGATCCAACATTGTGAATGTAAATGTCTTTGCCTCTTTGGTCTCTCTTCCGATTTCCCGAATTAGTCCTTGAGATGACCTTATCACTGGAAGATTTCCAATAACGAATAAAGTCATTGCAAACCGACTCATTCAACCTTCTTTGTTTGTCTTTTCACCATTTTCCACTTTTGTTTCCACTCGATCATGTGGCAAGAAAATTATATAGCACCTTCTTTTTGAAAAGCATCTTCCACCAACTTTGTGTTCATGGGATCTCATATAAATTTTTGCTGCGAAATTTACTTATATATATATATATTACTAAAAAATATTTAAAATAATTACATATTTAAAAATAAATTAACGTATTACGAATGTGCTGAACCAAATCTGATGTTCTTTGTACGGAATATCTTTAAATTTTGTATATAGTTTGTTCAAAACAGAATGAAGCATCTTTAATATAAATTTGCTTATTACGTTGTTTGAAATATCAAACCTACGAATTTTTATTAGAATAACGTTAAAATAATTATTTTAAATATAATTACAGTAAAATTTAAAATACCATGTCGAATTTCTTTGATGCCTCGTATCGAGAAAAGTAAGAAGTTCTTGACCGGGCCGCTGAACTAATTCTTCAATGGTTTTTGGTCGAAAAAGAATTATTTCTAGATTTTAGAACTTGAATTGGTATAAAACTCGTACTAGACGAATCACCACGTCTTTGATAATCTTGATACGACTTTAAAATAATATGATTATGACAATTTATTAGTCTATCTACATTTCATATTTGTCATTTTTATTCAAAACCCAATTTAAAATATTATAATTGAATATTATTTACAATATTTATATAAACCATAAATGTTTCCACTCGTTAAAAATTGATTCTGAATTGGAAATAGTTAGTTTTCATATTAGTAACTTACCGTTAGTTTTCATATTAGTAACTTACCGTTAGTTTTCATATTAGTAACTTACCGTTAGTTTTCATATTAGTAACTTACCGTTAGTTTTCATATTAGTAACTTACCGTTAGTTTTCATATTAGTAACTTACCGTTAGTTTTCATATTAGTAACTTACCGTTAGTTTTCATATTAGTAACTTACCGCTAGTTTTCATATTAGTAACTTACCGTTAGTTTTCATATTAGTAACTTACCGTTAGTTTTCATATTAGTAACTTACCGTTAGTTTTCATATCAGTAACTTACCGTTAGTTTTCATATCAGTAACTTACCGTTAGTTTTCATATCAGTAACTTACCGTTAGTTTTCATATCAGTAACTTACCGTTAGTTTTCATATCAGTAACTTACCGTTAGTTTTCATATCAGTAACTTACCGTTAGTTTTCATATCAGTAACTTACCGTTAGTTTTCATATCAGTAACTTACCGTTAGTTTTCATATCTGCAACTTACAGCGAGTTTTTATATTACCAACGTACAGTGAGTTTTCATATTAGCAACTTACAGTGAGTTTTGACGTTACCAATTTACAGTAAGTTTTCACATTACCAACCTACAATGAGTTTTCATATTTAAAATAAATATTTATTCTGTAATGATAGAATGGTTATAACAAATATTATACACGTTAAATAATATAGAATTTAAAGAAAATAGATTAATATGACCTAAATGAAAATATATTAGATAATTTTGATGTCCACATATATATAATTATGCAAAGTAGACCATTTTAAAGTAAAATAGTTAAACTTTTCAACTAAAGCCCTCTCTTTGATAGAGGTAATCAATAACATCAGAATTTAATCATAATTTAATAAGTGATAAAATTAGCCAACGTAACTATTGTCGCTCATACCTTTTTCCTAATTTTTTTCAAAATAATTGTCACTCCACCTAATTATATTACATAGAATATGAAAAAAAAAGAGAATCGTCTAGACAATGCTTAATTGCATTGTTCACAAAAGTTAAGATATGATAACATGTTTCGAAGAGAAGATATATGAGAAATATGTTCTAACCATTTTTGGTTTCGATACCTCAAACTTTGGAAAAAAATTTCTTATTTGATTAAATGAAAACAAAAGATTTGTTCTTATAAGGTAAAACCTTAGCAATATTGCAATTAAGATTGATGATTCAACAACATATGTAGGCAGATATATATCTCTATATATATAGATGCACATGGACATGCTCAGATCGCTGTTGAAATTGACATTCTCCAATTCATTCGAAATCAAGTTTACAGAAATTGAGGAATTCTATAAAACCCATGTTAAAATAGGAATGATAGAGGAATAACCGAAGAGAATTTTAGAAAAATTGGATATAAAACATGGGAAAGAACATTTGCTCATATCATAGCCGGAGGTTTTGTGATTTTTAAAAGAAATCTAAAAACTAAACACTAACCTAAAAATCAATATCTAAAAAGCTAAAACGTGAAACCAAAACCTAAACATTTATATGGTGAGGGGGAAAACTTACATCTTCTGCGACTTTACTTACACAAAGCGAAACGGTTTCCGGCGACGACAGCGCCGGGAGGGGAAGAGGCAGAGCTGGAGAAGAAACGCGAGAGAGAAAGAGGAGAAGTGGGGTTGTAGGTTATATTCGATATTTACAACGGTAATATTCGTTGGGATTCCGTTGGTCAACTAATAAATATTTTTACGAAAGCCCACGTTGTTAATGAAATTTCCCGTGTATAATTTATGAACGTCGAAAATCCGTCGCTAATTACCGACATATTGCTGAAATCCGTGCATGTTCGCCAAATAGTCAGTACATGTTGCAAAGATGTTTTCAATGGCTTTCCAACGGAATTCGTTGGTAATCCGTCGGTACTTACAAATTTTGACATAAAAATTTATAAATTTAGAATTTTAATTGATATAGAACTTATATCAATTTTATATATTTTAGGTATTTTAGACCACGATGAACTACAAAACCAAAAATAATATTTCGGAAAGCTCTCTCACTAATCTCTGACATCCCAATGGTAAAAAGACTCATTATGGCTGTTTTAGACCCAACTTTAATGCTTAGACGCTCTTTGAACATTTTTATCGGGTAGAAGCAATCACGACCTCAAAGCCGTATTATCGGCCATTGGAAATCCGTCAGAAATCCATCGGAAAGGCATTTTAAATATTAGAAAATATTATTTAACTCTGAAAATTAAAGTATTGTAAAAATTAAAACATTATTATCACATATTTAATCTGAAGCTGATGAACATTTCGAAATCGTTGAATTTTCGTCGTTAAACTCGACAATCTATTCTTCTGAATCTTTGAAATACGTTGTAATCTTTGTACGTGGTGTCATCAACAACAAGGTTAACTTCAACAGAAGTCTGTATGAAACCTAAACTACCATTTGCGCTTTACAGCATAGGGTCTTGCACGGTAACACTACATAACATTCCTCTAGGATGTATTAAGGTCACTGTAATCCAAGGATCTTGCTTATTACTCACATGAGGATATCGAATGTAACAAACCTAGTACGCTTGTGATTCAAGAATGAAATGATCATATTTTCTATGTCGCTTAGGATAGTGGATAGATGTAACACCGAATTCGTCTTGACGCTGACCCATAACAGGGTCAAACCAGTCACAGTAGAACACAATACACCTCAAATCAATCATTCCTGAATAGTGAACTTCTAATATTTCATGAAAATACCGCTGTATATAATTTCACCAGATTGAGATGATATACCATAATTATAAGTTGTTTGTGAGTTTCCTTCGTGATGACTCTTAAAAGCATATCCACGAGTGAAGTACATTGGATAAGATTTTGCAGTAAATGTAGGATCACTCACCAACTCAACTAACCACGTGGAAAACGTTATCCCCCTAGAATGACCCGTACTAACCAGCAAAATAATTGAATGCACTCAACTATATATTTATATATATATAGGAAACTATTATTGAAATTATATAATTGTGGTAACATGTTTTTGAACCTCCTAATATGAAGCATGTGCGAAATATCTTCAGGTAATATATCTCGGACAAAATCATATATCACATTCACATAATCTTCAACCAAGTTGAAATTCGTCTTTATCGTCATCAACATGCTTGCAACAGATAAAAGCGATAATTCATCTCTACATCTTTTATACAAAGGTTGCTTCGATGCATCTAACATATCAAAAAATTTCCGGGCTTCCAAATTATGTTCCTCTATTCTACTCCTATCTTCAATGTACAATGATCTTTGTTCACGAAACGCACCATTCACCATCTGAACAGTACTTTTGTTTATATCCACTTCTGATGTTGGTTCCTCTACTCTAACATTAGTACTATCTAACCTTTTTGAAGTACTACCATATTATTGCATTTTTGCATCTATTTCTCCATGTGAATACCAAATTTTGTAACCCAGCATAAATCTAGATCTATACAAATGATTACGTACTTTTCTAACAGAGATTAATCTATGACTTCGATATTTAATACACGGACAATACATTACGGTATTTCGATGTCATGCTATTGTTTGATGCAAATTTCATGAACTCCTCAATACCTTGCGGAAATTTATCTGTCAATTTCCCCGTAGTTGAACCATACCGAGGTTTATCCATCCACGATCGAAAATAATCACAAGAACCTGAAGAAGACATTTTGTTAAGATTTTTTTGTTTTGGTGAAACTGTGAAGGAGCAGAGCGTATTTATAATGGAAATTATAAGATTATCATAAATTTTTAACTGATTATTACAAATTTTTAAGAGATTATCATGAATTTTTAACAAATTATTCTTAAGAATATCCGGGTTAAGTTTGTTTCATCTGTTCCGACATACTTCCGACGGTGTCTGACCACTTCCGGACAGTTTCCGATGAGGCACCAACGACCCTCTTGATTTATGGATTGGTCAAGCAAACAACTACAAAAAAAATAGGAGTTCGTCGGAAAGTCATCTGAAATACCGATGTATTTCCGACGACTTTAAGATTCAATCAACTAGAAAAGTAATTACGTGGAATCGGTCAACCAATACATTACCAAAGGATTACTGATGGATGTTGAAAAACCGAATCCGTTGGCAAGTAGTCGGTAAGTAACAATGGTTTAGATTTCTGCCGGAAACTTACCGACAGTTTAGCGACGAGAACCCAACGCCATTAATGTCGTAGGAAATTCGACCGACTTTAGTCAGGTTTTACCATTGAATTTCTGACAGTGGTACAAGCGTCGGGATTTACCAACACTTACCGATGATAAAATTCGAGAAAGAAATAGATATGAAAAAGTGTCCAAGTTATCCGTGTGATACCAAGCAAACCGGGATTTACCAAAAACGTGTGATACCAAGCAAACCGAAGCCTACATCCTTGCCTTTGAAAAGGTCATCATGCTTCATTTATAAGCCTCTACTCAATGAGCACCAATGATCAGTTAGGAATTATCATTTTAACTGGCCGATCAACTTCATATGTCCGCACTAAATCATCCATAACTTTTGATTTAGAGCTTAGAATGAAACAAATCCAAAGCCCGTGTTAAGCTAGCTCAATTTTCTATTTTGTGATAAAATTTTACACTAAAATTGCTTCGAAAAATCTTCCAATTAATTAAATCTCTCAAAAATTGCATAATGTCATGCATTTTGCTTCAGTTATAAGCCTTTACTTAATGAACACGAATGATTAGTTTAAAATTTTCATTTTAACTGGCCGAACAACTCGACACGTCTTCACTAAATCATCTGTAACTTTTGATTTATAGCCCAAAATGACACAAATCCAATACCCACATTAAGCTAGCTTAATTTTCTATATTATGATAAATTTTGAGACAAAAATAGATACGACAAAGAATACAAGTAATACAATCTATCCCAAACTGCGTGATGTCATGTATTATGCTTCATTTAAAAGCCTTTGATCAATGAGCATCAATGATCAGTTTAGAATGATCATATTATCTGGCCGAGCAACTTGACATTTCTGCACTAAATTGTATGTAACTTTTGATTTAGAGCTTAAAATGACACAAAACTAATACCCACGTTAAGCTAGTTCAAATTTCTATATTGTGAAAAAATTTAAGACTAAAATTGCTTCGACAAATGCTCCAAGTAATCAAATGTATCAAAAACTACGTAATATCGTGCATTATGCTTCATTTATAAGCCTTTATTCAATGAAAACCAATGATCAGTTTAGAATGATCATTTTAACTGACATATCAACTTGACATGCATGCACTAAATTATCTGTAATTTTATATTTATATTTCAGAATGACACGAATCAAAAGTCTACGTTAAAGTAGGTCAATTTTCTATATTGTGACAAACTTTAAAACAGAAATAGATACGACAAAGAATGCAAGAACTCAAATCTAGCCCAAACTACATGATGCCATGCATAATGCTTCATTTATAAGCCTTTACTCAATGAGCATTAATGATGAGTTAACAATGATAATTTTAACTGGCCGATCAAATTGACATGTCTGCATTAAATTCCGTAACTTTTGATTATAGCTTTGAATGAAATGAATGCAATTCCCACGTTTAGCTAGCTTAATTTTATATATTGTGACAAAATTTGAGACAAAAATAGATACGACAAAGTGTCCAAGCAATCCAATCTATCCAAAACTATGTGATGCCATGCATTGTGCTTCATTTATATGCCTTTACTCAATGAGCATCAATGATCAGTTTAGAATGATCATTTTAACTGGCCGATCAATTTCACATGTTTGCACTAAATCGTCCCTCTTTTTTTATTTATAGCTCAGAATAACACGAATACAATGTCCATGTTAAGCTCGCTCAATTTTCTATATCGTGACAAATTTTGAGACATAAAGAGATATGACAAAGGATCGAAGTAAACCAATCTATCCCAAAATGCATGATGCCATCCATTGTGCTTCATTTATAAGCCTTTACACAATGAGCACCAATAATCAATTTTCAAATGATCATATTAACTGTCCGATCAACTTGACATGTCAGCACTAAATTGTCCGTAATTTTTGATTTAGAGCTCATAATGACACCAATCAAATGCCCACGTTAAGCTAGCTCAATTTTCTATATTGGGACAGAAATAGATACGACAAAGTATCCAAGTAATCCAATCTATCCCAATGCAATGCATTATACTTCTTTTATAAGCCCTTACTCAATTTTCACCAATGATCAGTTTAAAATGAAAATCTTAACTGACCGATCAATTTGACATGTCTGCACTAAATCATCCGTAACTTTTAATTTAGAGCTCGGAATGACACGAATCCAATGCCCACGTTACCCTAGCTTAATTTCCTATACAGTGACGAAATTCGAGGCAGAAATAGATACAACAAGGCGCCCAAGTAATCTAATACATTCAATTCTGCGTGATGCCATGCATTATGCTTCACTAATAATCCTTTGCTCGAGGAGCACCAATGATCAGTTTAGAACGATCATTTTAACTAGCCTATCAACTTGACATATCTGCACTAAATTGTCCATAACCTTTGAATTGAGCTCAGAATGAAAAGAATACAATGTCTACGTTAAGCTAGCTCAATCTCTTATATTTGACAAAATTTGAGACTAAAATATATAAGAAAAAGTGTCCAAGTAATCCAATATTTCCAAAATTGCGTAATACAATGCATTATGCTTCATTTATAAGCCATTACTGAATGAACACCAATGATCATTTAGAATGATCATTTTAATTGGCCGATCAATTTGAAATATCGGCACTAAATTGTCCATAAATTTTGATTCAGAGCTCAAAATGACATGATTCCAATGCCCATGTTAAGCTAGCTCAGTTTTCTAAATTCTGTCAAAATTTGAGGTAAAAATAGATACGAAAATACGTCCAAATAATGCAATCTATATAAAAGAGCGTGATGCCATGCATTATGCTTTATTTATAAGCCTTTACTCAATGAGAACGAATGATCAGTTTAGACTGATCATTTTAACTCGTCGATCAACTTGACATGTATGCATTAAATCGTTCGTAACTTTTGATTTCTAGCTCAAAATGATACGAATCCAATGCCAATATTAAGCTAGCTCAATTTTCTATATTGTGATAAAATTTGATGCATAAAAAGATACGACGAGGCGTCCAAGTAATCCATTCTACCAAAAATTGCATGATGCCATGCATTATATTTCATTTATAGGCCTTTACTCAATGAGCACCAATGATCAATTTAGAATAATAATCTTAACTCGCTGATAAACTTGACATTTCCGCACTAAATCGTACGTAACTTTTGATTTAGAGCTCATAATGACACCAATCAAATGCCCACATTAAGATAGCTCAATTTTCTATATTGTGCGAAAATTTGAGACAGAAATAAATACGACAAAGGGTCCAAGTAATCCAATCTATCCAAAACTGCGTGATGCAATGCATTATGATTCTTTTATAAGCCCTTACTCTATTATCCCCAATGATCAGTTTAGAATGAAAATCTTAACTGACCGATCAACTTGACATGTCCGCACTAAATCGTCCGTAACTTTTTATTTAAAGCTCACAATGACCGAATCCAATGTACACGTTAAGCTAGCTCAATTTTCTATATTGTGATAAAATTTGAGGCATAACAAGATACGACGAGGCGTCCAAGTAATCCATTCTATCAAAACCTGTGTGATGCCATGCATTATGTTTCATTTATAGGTCTTTACTCAATGAGCACCAATGATCAGTTTAGAATGATGATTTTAATAATCTTAACTGGCTGATAAACTTGACATTTCCGCACTAAAGTTTACGTATCTTTTGATTTAGAGCTCATAATGACACCAATCAAATGTCCACGTTAAGCTAGCTCAATTTTCTATATTGTGAGAAAATCTGAGACAGAAATAGATACGACAAAGCCTCCAAGTAATCCAATCTATCCAAAACTGTGTGTTGCAATGCATTATGCTTCTTATATAAGCCCTTAATCAATTATCACCAATGATCATTTTAGAATGAAAATCTTAACAGACCGATCAACTTGACATGTCCGCACTAAATCGTTCGTAACTTTTGATTTAGAGCTCACAATGACACGAATCCAATGTCCACTTTAAGCTAGCACAATTTTCTATATTGTGAGAAAATTTGAGACAGAAATAGATACGACAAAGCGTCTAAGTATTCCAATATATCTAAAACCGCGTGATGCCATGTATTATGCTTTATTTATAAGCTTTAACTCAATTAGCACCAATGATTAGTTTCGAATGATCATCTTAACTGGCCGATCAACTTGACATTTCCGCACTAAATCGGCCATAACTTTTGATTTAGAGCTCAGAATGACATGTATCCAATGCTCACGTTAAGCTAGATCAATTTTATATATAATGACAAAATTAGAGACTGAAATCGGTGCGACAAAGCGTACAATTATTCCAATCTATTCAAAACTACATGATGGAATGCATTATGCTTGTTCTAGAAGCCTTTACTCATTTAGCACCAATGATCAGTTTAGAATGATCATCTTAACTAACCGATCAACTTGACATATCCACACTAAATGGTCTGTAATTTTTGATTTAGAGCTCAGAATGAAATGAATACAATACCCACATTAAATTAGCTCAATTTTCTATATTGTGACAAAATTTGAGATAAAAATATATACAACAATACGTCCAAGTAAAGCAAACTATCTAAAACAGCGTGATGCCATGCATTATACTTTATTTATAATCCTTTACTCAATGAGAACCAATGATTAGTTTAGTTTGATCAGTTTAACTGGCCGATCAACTTGACATGTCTGCACTAAATCATTCATAACTTTTGATTTATAGCTCAGAATGATATGAATCCAATGCCCACGTTAAGCTAAATCAATTTTCTATATTGTGACAAACTTTGAGACAAAAATATATACACAAAGCGTGAAAATAATCCAATCTATCCAAAATTGTGTGATTCCATGCATTATGTTTCATATAAGTCTTTACTTAATGAGAACCAATGATTAGTTTAGAATTATCATCTTAATTGGCTGATAAACTTGACCTATACGCACTAAAACGTCCATAACTTTTGATTTAGAGCTCAAAAGGACACCAATCCAATGCCCCCGTTAAGCTAGCTCAATTTTTTATATTGTGATAAAATTTGAGACAAAAATAGATACGACAAAGCGTCCAAGTAATCTAATCTATCCAAAAATGCATGATGTAATGCATTATGCTTCTTTTAAAAGCCCTTACTGAATTCGCACCAATGATCAGTTTAGAATGATCATCTTAACTAGCCGATCAACTTGACATATCTGCAGTAAATCATCTGTAACTTTTGATTTAGATCTCATGATGACATGAATCCAATATCCAAGTTAAACTAGCTCAATTTTCTATATTGTGAGAAAATTTGATACATAAATAGATACAAAATTTGAGACATAAATAGATACGACAAAGCGTCCAAGTCATTCAATATATCCAAAAAACCGCATGATGCGATGCATTAGGCTTTATTTATAAGCCATTACTCAATGAGAACCAATGATCAATTTAGACTGATTATTTTGACTGTCCGATCAACTTGACATGTGTGCACTAAATCGTCATAACTTTTGATTTATAGCTCAGAATGACACAAATCCAATTACCACGTTAAGCTAGCTTGATTTCCTATATTGTGTAAAAATTTGATACAGAAATAGATACGACACAGCATCCAAGTAATCTAATCTATCTAAAACAGCGGGATGCCATGCATTATGCTTTATTTATAAGCCTTTACTCAATGAGAACCAATAATCAGTTTAGACTGATCATTTTAACTGACCAATCAACTTGACATGTCTGCACTAAATCAGTCATAACTTTTGATTTAGAGCTCGGAATGTCACGAATCCAATATCCATGTTACGCTAGCTCAATTTCGTATATAGTGGCAAAATTTGAGACCAAAATAGATACGACAAAGCGTCCAAGTAGTCTAATCTATCCAAAACTGCGTGATGCAATGCATTATGATTCTTTTATAAGCCTTTACTCAATGAGAACCAATGATAAATTTAGAATTATCATCTTAACTGGTTGATAAACTTGAAATTTACGCACTATATCGTTTGTAACTTTTGATTCAGAGCTCACAATGAAACCACTCCGATGTACACTTTAAGCTAGCTCAATTTTCTATATTGGGACCATATTTGAGGCAGAAATAGATACGAAGATGCATCCAAGTAATCCAATCTATCCAAAACTGCGTGATGTGATGCATTATGTTTCAATTGTAAGCCTTTAATCAATGAGAACCAATGATCAGTTTAGAATTACATCTTAACTGGCTGATATACTAGACTTGTCCGCACTATATTGTCCGTAACTTTTGATTTAGAGCTCAAAATGACCCCAATCCAATGCCCACGTTAAACTAGCTCAATTTTCTATATTGGGAAAATAGCTGAGACAGAAATATATATGACAAATCGTCCAAATAATCTAATCTACCCAAAACTGCGTGATGCAATGCATTATGCTTCTTTTATAAGCCCTTATTTAATTAGCACCAATGATTAGTTTAGAATGATCATATTAACTGACTGATAACCTTGACATGTCCGCACTAAATCGTCCGTAACTTTTTATTTAGAGCTCAAAATGACATGAATCCAATATCCACGTTAAGCTAGCTCAATTTCCTATACAGCGAGAAAATTTGAGACATAAATAGATATGACAAAGCATCCAAGTAATCTAATATATCTAAAACCACGTGATGCCATGCATTATGCTTTATTTATAAGCCTTTTCTCAATGAGAACCAATGATGAGTTTAGACTGATTATTTTAAATGGCGATCAACTTTACATGTCTGCACTAAATCGTTTGTAACTTTTGGTTTATAGCTCAAAATGACATGAATCCAATGCCCTCGTTAAGCTATATCAAGTTTCTATATTCTGACAAAATTTGAAATAGAAATAGACACGAAAAAGCGTCCAAGTAATCCAATCTATCCAAAACTACGTGATGCCATGCATTTTATTTCATTTATAAGCCTTTACTCAATGAGCACCAATGATCAGTTTAGAATGATTATTTTAACTGCCCGATCAACTTGAAATATCCACACTAAATCGTCCATAACTTTTTATTTATAACTCGGAGTGACACGAATCCAATGCCCACGTTACGCTAGTGAAATTTCCTATATAGTTTCAAAATTTGAGACAAAAATAGATATGACAAGGCGTCCAAGAAATCCAATCTATCCAAAACTGCGTGATGCACTACATTATGCTTCTTTTATAAGCCTTTACTCAATTAGCACCAATGATCAGTTTCGAATGATCATCTAAACGGGCCGATCAACTTGACATTTCTGTAGTAAATTGTGCGTTACAAATGATTTAGAGCTCAAAATGACATGAATCCAATGCCCACATTAAGCTAGCTCAATTTTCTATATTGTGACAAAATTTGAGACTGAAATCGATACGACAAAGCGTACAAGTATTCCAATCTATCCAAAACTGCGTGATGTAATGCATTATGCTTCTTTTATAAGCTTTTACTCAATTAGAACCAATGATCATTTTAGAATGATCATCTTAATTTACAAATCAACTTGATATATCCGCATTAAATCGTCTGTAACTTTTTTTATTTAGAGCTCAGAATGACATGAATCCAATGCCTATGTTAAACTAGCTTAATCTTCTATATTGTGACAAATTTTGAGACAGAAATAGATACGACAAAGCATCCAAGTAATCCAATCATTTTAAAATCTGTGTGATGCACTACATTATGCTTCTTTTATAAGCCTTTACTCAATTAGCACCAATAATCAGTTTCGACTGATCATCTTAACTGGCCGATCAACTTGATATTTCCGCACAAAATAGTACGTAACTTTATATTTAGACCTCAGAATGACATGAATCCAATGCCCACGTTAAGGTAGCTCAATTTTCTATATTGTGACAAAATTTGAGATAGAAACTCGTACGAAAAAGCATAGAAGTATTCTAATATATCCAAAACTGCGTGATGTAATGCATTATGCTTCTTTTATAAGCCTTTACTCAATTAGAACCAATGATCATTTTAAAATGATCATCTTAACTGACCGATCAACTTGACAAATCTGCATTGAATCGTCTGTAACTCTGTTTTATTTAGAGCTTAGAATGACACGAATACAATGCCCATGTTAAGCTAGCTGAATCTTCTATATTAGGAAAAAATTTGAGACAAAAATAGATACGACAATGCGTCCAAGTAATGCAATCTATCTAAAACAGCGTGATGCCATGCATTATGCTTTATTTATAATCCTTTACTCAATGAGAATTAGTGATCAGTTTACACTGATCATTTTAACTGGCCGATCAACTTGACATGTCTGCACTAAATTGTTCATAATTTTTGATTTATAGCTCCGAATGATACGAATCCAATGCCCCCATTAAACTAGCTCAATTTTCTATATTGTGATTAAATTTGAGACAGAAATATATACGACAAAGCGCCCAAGTAATCCAATCTATATAAAACAGCGTGATGCCATGCATTATCTTTCATTTATAAGCTTTTACTTAATGAGAACCAATGATCAGTTTAGAATTATCATCTTAACTGGCTGATAAACTTGACATGTCCGCACTAAACCTTCCGTAATTTTTGATTTAGAGCCCAACATGACACCAATCAAATGCCCACGTTAATCTAGCTCAATTTTCCATATTGTGGTAAAATTTGAGACATAAATAGATACGACAAAGCGTCCAAGTAATCGAATACATCTAAAAGCGCATGATGCGATGCATTATGCTTTATTTATAAGCCTTTACTCAATAAGAATCAATGATCAGTTTGAAGTGATTAATTTAACTGGCCGATCACCATGACATGTCTGCAATAAATCGTTTATAACCTTTGATTTATAGGTCAGAATGATACGAATCCAATGCCCACGTTAAGCTAGCTCATTTTCTATATTGTGAAAAAATTTGATACAAAAATAGATACGACAATGCGTACAAGTAATGCAATCTATCTAAAAGAGCGTGATGCTATGCATTATGCTTTATTTATCAGTTTACACTGCTCATTTTAACTGGCCAATCAAGTTGACATGTCTGCACTAAATCGTTTATAACTTTGGATTTCTAGCTCAGAATGATACCAATCCAATGCCCCCATTAAGCTAGCTCAATTTTCCATATTGTGACAAAATTTCAGACAAATATAGATACAACAAAACGTCTAAGTAATCCAATCTATCTAAAACAGCGTCATGCCATGCATTATGCTTCATTTATAAGCGTTTACTCGATGAGTACCAAGGATCAGTTTAGACTGATCATTTTAACTGTCCGATCAACATGACATGTCTTCACTAAATTGTTCGTAACTTTTGATTTATAACTCAGAATGATACGAATCCAATGCCTACGTTAAGCTAGCACAATTTTCTATATTGAGATAAAATTTGAGACAAAAATAGATACGAAGAAGCGTTCAAGTAATCCAATCTATCCAAAAATGTGTGATACCATGCATTATGTTTTGTTTATAAGCCTTTACTTAATAAGAACCAATGATCTGTATAGAATTATCATCATAACCTGGCTGATAACCCTGACATGTCCGCACTAATCCGTCTGTAACTTTTGATTTAGAGCTCAAAATAACATGAATCCAATGCCCTCGTTAAGCTAGATCAAGTTTCCATATTGTGACAAAATTTGAAATAGAAATAGATACGACAAAGCGTCCAAGTAATCAAATCTATCCAAACTACGTGATGCCATGCATTATCTTTCATTTATAAGCCTTTACTCAGTGAACACCAATGATCAGCTTAGAATGATCATCTTAACTGGCCGATCAACTTGACATGTCCCCACTAAATTGTTCGTAACTTTTGATTTAGAGCTCACAATGACACAAATCCAATGTCCACATTAAGCCAGCTCAATTTTCTATATTGTGAGAAAATTTGAGACATAAATAGATACGACAAAGCATCTAAGTAATCCAATATATCTAAAACCACGTGATGCCATGCATTATGCTTTACTTGTAAGCTCTTACTCAATTAGCACCAATGATCATTTTCGAATGATCATCTTAATTGGCTGATCAACTTGACATTTGTGCACTAAATCGTCCTTAACTTTTGAATTAGAGCTCAGAATGACACATATCCAATGCCCACGTTAAGCTAGATCAATTTTCTATATTGTGACAAAATTAGGGAATTAAATCGGTACGACAAAGCGTACAAGTATTCCAATCTATCCAAATCTACGTGATGAAATGCATTATGCTTCTTTTATAAGCCTTTACTCAATTAGAACCAATGATCATTTTAGAATGATCATCATAACTGACCGATTCACATATCCGCACTAAATCGTCGGTAACTTTTGATTTAGAGCCTAGAATGACATGAATACAATGCCCATGTTAAGCTAGCTCATTTTTCTATATTGCTAAAAAATTTGAGATATTAATAGATACAACAATGCGTCCAAGTAATGCAATCTATCTAAAACAGCGTGATGCCATGAATTATGATTTATTTATAATCCTTTACTCAATGAGAACCAATGATCAGTTTAGTCTGATCATTTTAACTATACGATCAACTTGACATGTCTAACACTAAATCGTTCATAACTTTTGATTTATAGCTCAGAATGATATGAATCCAATGCCCACGTTAAGCTAGATCAATTTTCTATATTGTGACAAAATTTGAGACAAATATAGATATACGAAGCATCCAAGTAATCCAAAATATCCAAAATTGTGTGATGTCATGCATTATGTTTCATATAAGCCTTTTCTTAATGAGAACCAATGATCAATTTAGAATTATCATCTTAATTGGCTGATAAACTTGACATGTCCGTGCTAAACCGTCCATAACTTTTGATTTATAGCTCAAAATGACACCAATCCAATACCGACGTTAAGCTCGCTCAATTTTCGATATTGATAAAATTTGAGACAAAACTAGATACGGCAAAGTGTCTAAGTAATCTAATCTATCCAAAAATGTGTGATGCAATGCATTATTCTTCTTTTATAAGCCCTTACTCAATTCGAACCAATGATCAGTTTAGAATGATCATCTTAACTTGCCGATCAACTTGACATATCCGCATTCAATCGTCTATAACGTTTTTTTATTTAGAGCTCAGAATGACATGAATCCAATGCCCACGTTAAGCTAGCTCAGTCTTCTATATTGTGACAAAATTTGAGAGAGAAATAGATATGACAATGCGTCCAAGTAATGCAATTTATCTAAAACACCGTGATGCCATGCATTATGTTTTATTTATAATCCTTTACTCAATGAGAACCAATGATCAGTTTAGACTGATCATTTTAACTGGCCGATCAACTTGATATTTCTGCACTAAATCTTTCGTAACATTTGATTTATAGCTCAGAATGACACGAATCCAATGCCCACATTAAGCTAGCTCAAGTTTCTATATTGTGACAAAACATGAGAGAGAAATAGATACGACTAAGCGTCCAACTAACCCAATCTATCCAAAACTGTGTGACACCATGCATTATGTTCCGTTTATATTACTCAATGAGCACCTATAATCAGTTTAGAATGATCATTATAACTGACCGATCAACTTGACATGTCTGCACTAAATCGTCCGTAACTTTTGATTTAGGGGTCGGAGTGACACGAATCCGATTCCCACGTTACACTAGCTATATTTCTTATATAGTGAGAAAATTTGAGACAGAAATAGAAAAGACAAATCGTCCAAGTAGTCCAATCTATCAAAAACTATGTGTTACAAAGCATTATACATCTTTTATAAGCCTTCACTCAACTAGCACTAGTGATCAGTTTCAAATGATCATCTTCACTGGCCGATCAACTTGACATTTCTGCACTAAATCGTATGTATCTTTTGTTTTAGAGCTCAAAACGACATGAATCCAATGCCCACGTTAAGGAAGCTCAATTTTCTATACTATAACAAGATTTGAGACAGAAATAGAAACGACAATGCATCCAAGTAATGCAATTTATCTGAAACAGCGTGATGCCATGCATCATGCTTTATTAATAATCCTTTACTCAATGAGAACCAATGATCAGTTTAGACTAATCATTTTAAGTGGGCGATCAACTTGACATGTCCACAATAAATCGTTCATAACTTTTGATTTATAACTCAGAATGATACGAATCCAATGCCCCCATTAAGATAGCGCTATTTTCCATATTGTGACAAAATTTTAGATAGAAATAGTTATGACAAAGCATCCAAGTAATCCAATCTATTGTGTGATGCCTTACATTATGCTTCATTTATAAGCCTTTACTCGATGAGTAGAAATGATCAGTTCAGACTTATCGTTTTAACTGGCCGATCAACTTGACATGTTTGCACTAAATTGTTTGTAACTTTTGATTTATAGCTCAAAATGATATGAATCCAATGTTCACATTAAGCTAGCTCAAGTTTCTATATTGTGACAAAAATTGAGACAAAAATAGATATGACAAAGCATCCAAGTAATCCAATCTATCCAAAATTGTGTGATACCATGCATTATGCTTGATTTATTAGCCTTTACTCAATGAGTACCAATGATCAATTGAGAATGAACATTTTTACTGGTCGATCAACTTGACATGTCCGCCCTAACTCGTCTCTAACTATTGATTAATAGCTTTGAATGACACGAATCCTATACCCATGTTAATCTAGCTCAATTTTCTATGTTGTAACAAAATTTGAGAAAGAAATATATACGACAAAGAGTAAACGTGATCCAATATTTCCAAAAATGTGTGATGCAATGCATTATGCTTCGCTTATAAGCCTTTACTCAATTAGCACCAGTGATCAGTTTAGAATGATCATATTAACTGACCAATACTTGACATATCCACACTAAATCGTCCGAACTTTTGATTTAGAGCTCAGAATGACATGAATCCAATGCCGATGTTAAGCTAGCTCAATTTTCTGTATTGTGACAAAATTTGCGACAGAAATAGATTCAAAAAGTGTCCAAGTAATCCAGTCAATCCAAAACATGGTGATGCCATGCATTATGCTTTGTTTATAGGCCTTTACTCAATGAGAACCAATGATCAATTTAGACTGATCATTTTAACTAGCTGATCAACTTGACATATCTGCACTAAATTGTTCATAACTTTTGATTTATAGTTCAGAATGATACAAATCAAATGCCCACGTTAAGCTAACTCAATTTTCTATATTGTGTCAAAATTTGAGGTAGAAATAGATAAAAAAAAGTGTCCAAGTAATCCAACCTATCAAAAACTGCATAATGTCCCGCATTATGCTTTATTTATAAGCTTTTATTCAATGTCCACTAATGATCAGTTTAGAATAATCATTTGCACTGGCCAATCAACTTGAAATGTATACACTAAATCATCTTTAACTTTTGATTAATAGCTTTGAATGACACGAATCCTATGCCCACATTAAGCTTGCTCATTTTTCTATATTGTGACAAAATTTGAGAAAGAAATATATACGACAAAGCGTCAACGTAATCCAATATTTCCAAAAATGTGTGATGCAATGCATTATGCTTCGCTTATAAGCCTTTGCTCAATGAGCACCAATTATCACTTTAGAATGATCCTTTTAACTGGAAAATCAACTTGACATGTACGTATTAAATCGTTTGTAATTTTTGATTAAGAGCTCGGAATGACATGAATCTATTGTCCGTGTTAATCTAGCTCAATTTTCTGTACAGTGATAAAATTTAAGACAAAAATTGCTTTGAAAAATCCTCCAAGTAATCAAATCAATTGAAAACTACGTAATGTCATGCATTATGCTTCATTGATAAGCCCTCACTCAATGAGCACCAATGATCAGTTTAGAAAGATCATATTAACTGGCCGATTAACTTAACATGTTCACAATAAATCGTCCATAACTTTTGATTTATAGCTCAGAATGATACGAATCCAATGTCTAGGTTAAGCTACCTCAATTTTCTATATTTTGATAAAATTTAAGATAGAAATAGATACGAAAAAGCATCCAAGTAATCCAATCTATCCCAACATGCGTGATGCCATGCATACTGCTTCATTTCTGAGCCTTTGCTCAATGAGAAGCAATGATCAGTTTAGAATGGTAATATTAACTAGCCGATCAACTTGACATGTCCAAACTAAATCGTATATAACTTTTGATTTACAGCTCAGAATGACACGAGAGCAATGTCCACCTTAAGCTAGTTCAAGTTTTTTATATTGTGACAAAATTTAAGACTAAAATTGCTTGGAAAAATCCTCCAAATAATCAAATCTATACAAAACTGCGTAATGTCATGCAGTATGCTTCAATTATAATCCTTCACTCAATGAGCACCAATTATCAATTTATAAAGATCATATTAACTGGCCAATCAACTTGACAGATTTGCATTAAATCGTCCATAACTTTTGATTTATAGCTTAGAATGACACAATTCCAATGCCCACATTAATCTAGCTCAAGTCTCTATATTTTGACAAAATTTGAGACAGAAATACAGACGAAAAAGTGTCCAACTAAGCCAATCTATCCAAAACTGTGTGATACCATGCGTTATACTTCATTTATAAGCATTTACTCAATGAGCACGAATAATCAGTTTAGAATGATCATATTAACTTGTTGATCAACTTGTCATGTCCACACTAAATCGTATGTAACTTTTGATTTGGAGCTCAGAATGACAAGAATCCAATGCTCACGTTAAGCTAGCTCAAGTCTCTATATTTTAACAAATTTTGAGATAGAAATAGATACGACAAAGTTTCCAACTAATCCAATCTATCCAAAGCTATGTGATGCCATGCATTATACTTCATTTATAAGCATTTAATCAATGAGCACCAATGATCCGTTTAGAATGATCATATTAACTTGCCGATCAACTTGTCATTTCCGCACTAAATTGTCTGTAACTTTTGATTAAGAGCTCTGAATGACACGAATCCAATGCCACATTAAGCTAGCTCAAATCTCTGTATTGTGATAAAATTTGAGACCGAAATAGATACGACAAATCATCCAAGAAATCCAATAAATCCATAACTGTGTGATACCATGCATTATGCTTCATTTATATGCCTCTACTCAATGAGCACCAATGATCAATTTAGAATCATATGAACTTTGCCGATCAACTTGACATTTCTGCACTAAATCGTTCGTAACTTTTGATTTATAGCTCAGAATGACACGAATCCAATGCCTCCGTTAAGCTAGCTCAAGTCTCTCTATTGTGACAAAATTTTAGAAAGAAATAGATACGATAAAGTGTCAAATTTATCCAATCCATCCCGAACTGCGTGATGCCATGCATTATGCTTTATTCATAGGCCTCTTCTCAATGAGCACCAATGATCAGTTTAGAATGATCATTTTAACTGGCTGATCAACTTGGCATGTCAGCACTAAATCGTATGTATCTTTTGATTAAGAGCTTAGAATGACCCAAAACGAAAGCCCACATTATGGTAGCCTCTTTTTCGAAAGCTTATTCCATGAATTTTGTGTTCATGGGATCCCATGTAAATTCTTGCTGCGAAATTTACTTATATATTACTAAAAATATTATTAAAAACTATTGAAAACAAGTATATATATTTTAAAATTAAATAACGTACTGCAAACGTCCTGAACCAAATCTGGCGCTTTTCGTACGGAATATCTCTAAATTTGGTATATGGTTTGTTCAAAAGAGAATGAAGCATCTTTAATATAGATTTGCTTATTCCGTTGTTTGAAATATCAAAACTACGAATTTTTATTAGAGTAGCGTTTAAATAATTAACTTAAATATAATTATAGAATAGCGATAAAATACTTATTTTAAATATAATTATAGAAAATTTTATTTACCATGTCGAATTTCCTTGATGCCTCGGATCGAGAAAAGTAAGAAGTTCACAACTAGGCTGTTGAACCAATCTTCAATAGTCATTGGTCGGAAAAAATCATTTGCAGATTCTGGAACTTGAGTTGGTATACAACTCGGAGTACACGATTCACCACGTCTTTGGTACTCCTGATACGACCTATATTTATTACATTTAATTAATCTATTTAAATTTAATATTTAGCATTTTCTTTTTGAAATATTTATATTTTAAATACTAAATATAAACCTATAATTTTTAATGTTTATGATATTTTTGTAAAAAAGTAATTTGTATTGCTAAACTTATTATTAAAATACAGCTTAAAGTCTGCAAGAGTACAATGTGACAATTACCAAATCGAACACGAATCAAAAATTTTAAATATCCGAACATATCACATATTTTGATAATACCCAAATAACCAAAACTATCCAAAATCAAAAAAGATACCTCCAAACCTATAATATTTATTAAATTTATAATTTATAGTTTTTAGTGATTTAAAAACAATTCATGACCGAACATATATGACGGTATATTAGTATCTACCACTATTATTGCTATAAAAACACTCATCCAACTATCAATACTACTGGACTAATTTGGGACACAACTTTTGTTCAAGAACCATATTTCAAGAGAACTATTTACTAATATATTCTTCTTGAAATCATATGTAAAAATTCTAAGTCACTAATGTCTCATATTTTTGAGCAGCCTTTAACTTATCTTATCCTAATTGAACACACTACAATGAACATTACTTTGCTTCATTGTTGTTATCAATAGAACATGTTTCCTAACTCCACCTATCTCTTCTATATCTACACAACCATTGTACCCACATATTCGAACTGTCAGTTCCTTCAAAGATATCTTACATCCAGAAACATGTGACTTGTCTGAGACACCAACTTATAACATTCAGCATTTCACTATAGAACCCTTGAAATTACCAAAACCGATTCTACTTTGCCCCGTAAACATCTAAAATCGATCAAAATAATAGTTTAAAAAACTTACATGTTGACGACGAGAAACGGCGACGACAAGAAATGGCGAGGAGGAGAAACGGCGACGAGCAGAAATGGCGATCGACAGAAATATCGGAAGAGTAACGCGAAACGGCGAGAGATAGAGGAGAAGAAAAAGTCGTAGGTTATATTTGATATTTTCGATGGTAATTCAATAAATTTTCACGAAACTCCGCATTGCTAATTATGTTTCCCGCGTAAATCCATCGGATATCCGTCGGAAATCCGTCAGACTTCTTAAACACTGTGCATGATCGACAAATAGTCTGCCCATGTTGCAAATACCTTTGGACGGGTTTCCGATGGATTTCCGATGCATTTACCAAGGCCGTCGGAAATCTGTCGGATGCTAGAGTCAATATTTCGAAAAAATATTTATATAGAATTAAAGTATAAAAATCAATGTCTATATATTTAAATTGTTTAACTCAACGTGTAGATATGATTCACTACAAAAACTATAATCGTCTATATATGATCCAATAAAATAAAAATAAAATGGTATAATTATTTTGGATCCAATCGATTATTTATTATCGATTATTTATAATTAATTTTATAATTTATTTTAATTATAATAATCTGAAATGAAGTATTATCAGAAAAAGATAATTTATATATAATTATAGTATGGAAAAAAATAAAACATTATTATCACAAATTTAATCTGAATCTGATGAACATTCTGAATTAGCTGAATTTTAGTCGTCAAACTCGCCAATCTCTTCTTCTGAATCTTGAAACACGTTGTAATCTTCGTTCGTGGTGTCATCAACAACAAGTTTAACTTCAAGAGAAGTGTTTATGGAACCTAAGTTACCAATTGTGCTTTGTTGCATAGGGTCTTGTTCGGTAATACCACATACCATTCCTCTAGGATGTATTGAGGTCACTGTAATCCAAGGATCTTGCTTGTTCCTCACACGAGGATATCAAATAGAACAAACCAGGTTCGCTTTTGATGCAAGTATAAAAGGATCATATTTTCGATGTCCCTTACGAGAGTGGACAGATGTAACACCGAATTCGTCTTCACGTTGACCCATGACCCTACCAGTAACAATAGAACACAATACACCTCAAATCAATCATTCCTGGATAGTGAACTTCTAATATTTCACGAAGAACACCGTTGTATACAATTTCCCCCGATTGAGATGATACACCATAATTACAAGTTCTTTGTGAGTTTCCTTCGCGATGACTCTTAAAAGCATATCCACGAGTGCAGTACATTGGATAAGATTTTGCTGTAAATGTAGGACCACTTACCAACTCAACTAACCACGTGGGAAACGTTATCCCCCTAGAAGGACCTGTAGTAACCTACAAAATAATTGAATGTATTTAATTATAAATATATATATATATATAAATAAGAAACTATTATTGAAAATTTCATAATTGTGGTAACACAAACATAAAAATGCAACCATCTTGCAAATTCGCATTTTTTAAGTTCGACCAACTAATTCTCGCTGTAATCTGAATAATGAACATGTATTTATTCCATGTATATCCTGTTAATTATGAAAAAATAATTAACAATAAATTATAATAGCAACTAAAAACAAAATTTAATTGAATGTACCTTTCATATTCCAAAACGTCATCGCAATTTCTAAAAATATACAAATGCAAGTGATTGTGTTCCTCCTCTGATAGACGTCCCGTCTTCCCTTTTCCACTTAAACGTCCAATTTGTGCAAATATTTCTGGCACATACAGTGGATCGCTTGGTTTTTGTCTTCCATCATCATGTCGTGCAGGTCGTCTATTTTTTGTTTGGACTTGTCATGGGAACTAGTAGCTAGTGAAGTTAGATGTTTCTTCACTAATACTTTGTGCGACGTCTGAACCTTCAACCCTGGCAAGATTTTTAACTTTTTTCTTTAGGTGGAACATATATCTCTCAAAAGGATACATCAATCGGTATTGAACAGGTCCTCCAAGCGCTGCTTCTCTAAGGAGGTGAATAGGAAGATGCTCCAAAACATCAAAAATTCTGGTGGAAATATTTTCTCCAGGTTACAAATGAGAACCAGTATTTTTTTTCTCCGAGTTTCGGATATCATCTATAGTAAGTGATCTTGTACATAAATCTCGAAAAAAGCACCAATTCCTGCATAAATTTTTCTTTAATATCATATAATATATGAAATTATGATTTTTTATATATAAAATAATGTAAACGTACCTGCAATTCCTTCGTGGACGTTTTTTAGGCAGCAGATCGCTAAAGTCAAATGGGAATAGTCTTTGCATGACAACATGATAATCATGACTTTTCATCCCTGAAAATTTTTCTTCAATAGTATCGACACAATTACGAAGATTAGATGCGTATCCATCTGGAAATTTGACACTATGCTTAATCCAGTCAAAGAATTCGTCTTTTGCATGCGCATCCAACCGGAATGTAGGAGACAATGATTTTCCATTTGACATTACATGTAGTTCCTTCCCGGAACAAATATCCAGCAAATCCAATCTAGCTTTCAAATTATCTTTTGTTTTTCCTTGCACATTTTGAACGGTATTCATTATGTTGTCGTTCTTCTCAATGTGCATAACATACAGATTATGGCGCAACAAATGGTCCTTCCAATATGGTAAATCCCAAAAAATGCTTTTCTTGTGCCAATTATGGTATTCGCCACAACCATCAGCAGGGTAATGTCCGTTACCTCCACATGAAGCCGTTCTCTCAGCACCAAAATCTCTAAGTTCAGTCATCATATAATTCCCATCAAGAATAGGAGGTGGACCATCAAATTTTTTTTTCCTAAACAATGTTGTGCTCCGGCGATATGGATGATCTTGTGGTAGAAATCGACGATGACAATCGAACCAACTAGTCTTTCATCCGTGTTTTAGTTGGAACGCATCAGTCTTATCTTGACAATATGGGCATGCTAATCTTCCATGCGTCGACCATCCTGATAACATACCATATGCTGGAAAATCACTTATGGTCCATATAAGTACTGCTCGCATCAAGAAGTTCTGTTGGTTGGAAACATCGAATGCTTCAACACCATTTTCCCACAATATTTTTAACTCATGAATTAGTGGTTGCAAGAAAATATCAAGCGATCGCTTAGGATGCTCTGGGCCGGGGACGAGAATTGCTAGAAACAAAAAACTCTCCTTTCATGCACAGAGAAGGAGGCAAATTATAAGGTGTAACGATAACTGGCCACAACGAGTATTGCCTCACATGCTTCCCAAAAGGGTTGAATCCATTTGTAGATAACCCGAGGTATACGTTTCTAGACTCATATGCAAAACTAGGATAAACCTGTTGAAAATGTTTCCATGCTTCCGCATCCGAGGGATGCACAATTTCTCCATTCGAATTATGTTCTACATGCCATCTCATAGGTTTTGCCGTGTGTTCAGATTGATATAACCTCTTTAACCTCTCTGTTAATGGCAAATACCACATCCGTTTATGCGGAATAGGTACTCTGCCGCTTGTCTCTTAAAATCAAGGTTTGTGACAAAATCGGCACTTCATGCGGTTTTCATCATTTCTCCAATAGATCATGCAGTTGTCAATACATACATTGATCATTGATATGGCAATCCAGTCCTATACAAATAAGTACGTACTTCTCTAACAGAGATTAATCTATGATTTCGACATTTAATACACGGACAATACATTTTACCTTATTCTAATGTCATGATATTGTTTGATGCAAATGTCATGAACTCTTCAACACCTTGCGCAAATTCATTAGTCAATTCACCCGTTGTTGAATCATAACGAGGTTTATCCATCCACGATTGAAAATAACCATAAGAACCCGAAGAACACATTTTCTTAAGATTTTCTATTCTGAAGAAATTGTGAATGATCATAGCGTATTTATATTGAAAATTAGAGATTATCACAAATTTCAAAGAGATTATTACCAACTTTTAACAGATTATTACGAACTTTTAACAGATTATTGCGAATTTTTAACAGATTATTACGAATTTTTAACAGATTATTACAAACTTTTAACAGATTATTACGAATTTTTAACAGATATTCACAAATTTTTAAACAGATTATTACGAATTTTTAACAGATATTCACAAATTTTTAAACAGATTATTCTTAAGAATATTCTCTTTTCCGACGGATTTCCGACGGATTTCCGACGGATTTCCGACAGTTTCCGACAACAACTGGATAATCACAAATTGCGAATAGATTTTTCTTACTTTTCCGACGGTTTCCTACAACCACCGGATAATCACAAACTTTAATTGAACTGCGTGATGCCTTGCATTACGTTTCATTTACACGCCTTTCCTCAATGAGCACCATTTATCAATTTAGAATAATCATATTAACTGGCCAATCAACTTGACATGTCTGCACTAAATCGTCCGTAACTTTTGATTTAGAGCTCAGAATAACACTAATCCATTACCACGTTAAACTAACTCAATTTTGTATATTGTGACAAAATTTGCAAAAGAAATAGATACGACAATGCGTCCAAGTAATCCAATCTA
This sequence comes from Pugionium cornutum, assembly GCA_018901935.1. Lineage (NCBI taxonomy): Eukaryota > Viridiplantae > Streptophyta > Magnoliopsida > Brassicales > Brassicaceae > Pugionium > Pugionium cornutum. The sequence continues at coordinate 26,934,634 of CM032157.1, read as the reverse complement.
TCCTCAACTGCGTGATGCCATACATTATGCTTCATTTATAAGCCTTTACTCAATGAGCACCATTTATGAGTTTAGAATAATCATATTAACTGGCCGATCAACTTTACATGTCCGCACTAAACCGTTTATAACTTTTGATTTAGAGCTTAGAATGACACGAATCCAACACCAACGTTAAGCTAGCTCAAAATTTGCAAAGAAATAGATGCCATGCAATATGCTTCACTTATAAGCCTTTACTCAATGAGGACCATTTAGCAGTTTAGAATAATCATATTAACTGGCCGATAAACTTGATATGTCCGCACTAAATCGTCCCTCACTTTTGATTTAGAGGTCAGAATGACAATAATCCAATGCCCATGTTAAGCTAGCTGAATTTTCTATATTGTTACAAAATTTGAGACAGAATTAGATACGACAAAACGTCCAAACTTGACATGTCCGCACTAAATCGTCCGTAACTTTTGATTTAGAGCTCATGATAAAACAATCCAATGCCCAGGTTAAGCTAGCTCAATTTTCTATTTTGTGATAAAATTGGAGACAGAATTAGAAAGGACAAAGCGTACAAGTAATCCAATTTATCCCAAACTATGTGATGCCATATGCTTTATTTATAAGCATTTACTCGGTGAGCACGATTTATCAGTTTAGAATAATCATATTAACTAGTTCATCAACTTGACATGTCCGCACTAAATCGTCTGTAAATTTTGATTTAGAGCTCAGAATTACACTAATCTATAGGCCACGTTAATCTAGCTCAATTTTCTGAATTGTAATACACTTTAAAACTAAAATTTCTTCAACAAATCCTCCAACTAATCAAATCTATGTAAAACTGCGTAATGTCATGCATTATACTTCATTTATAAGCCCTTACTCAGTGAGCACAAATGATCAATTTAGAATGATCATTTTAAGCTGCTGATCAACTTGATATATCTGCACTAAATCGTCCATAACTTTTGATTTAGAGCTCAAAATGCACGAATCCAATGCCATATTAAACTAGCTCAATTTTACGAATTGTAATAAAATTTTAATCTAAAATTGATTTGTAAACTCGTCCGAGTAATCAAATATATCCAAAATTGCGTAATGACATGCATCATGTTTCATTTATAAGCCTTTACTCAATGAGCAGCAATGGTGAGTTTAGAATTATAATTTTAACAGGCCAATCTACTTGACGTGTCTGCACTAAATCATCCGTAACTTTTAGTTTAGACCTCAGAATGACACGAATTCAATGCCCAAGTTGAGCTTGCTCAATTTTCTCTATTGTGACAAAAGTTGAGACAAAATTAGATATGACAAAGCATCCAAGTAATCCAATCTATCCTAAACTGTGTGATACCATGCATTATGATTCGTTTATAAGCCTTTATGCAATGAGCACCATTTTTCAGTTTAGAATAATCATATTAATTGGCCGATCAACTTGACATGTCCACACTAAATCGTCCGTAACTTTTGATTTAGAGCTTCGAATGACACGAATCTAATGGCCACGTTAAGCTAGTTCAATTTTCTATATTGTTTAAAATTAAAAACTAAAATTGCTTCGGAAATTCCTTCGAGTAAACAAATATTTCAAAAACTGAAAATGTCATGCATTGTGCTTCATTTACAAAAGTCTTTACAAACTGAGCACCAATGGTCAGTTTAGAATGATCATTTTAACTAGCCGATCAACTTGACATGTGAGTAGTAAATCATTTTTACCTTTCGATTTAAAACTCAGAATGACACGTATCCAATGCCAACATTAAGCTAGATCAATTTTCTATATTGTGACAAAATTTGAGAAAGATATAGATACGTCAAAGCGTCCAAGTAATCCAGGTTATCCCAAACTGCGTGATTCCATGCATGATGCTTCATTTATAAGTCTTTAATCAATGAGCACCATTTATCAGTTTAGAATAAGCATATTAACTGGCCGATCAACTTGACATGTCCGTACTAAATCGTACGTAACTTTCGATTTAGAGCTCGGACTGACACGAATACAATGCCCACGTTAAGCTAGCTCAATTTTCTATACAGTGACGAAATTTGAGAAAGAAATAGATAAGATAAAGCATCCAAGTAATCCAATCTATCTCGAACTACGTGATGCCATGTATTATGCTTCATTTATAAGCCTTTACTCAATGAGCACCATTTATCATTTTAGAATAATCATATTACCTAGCCGATCAACTTGACATGTACGCACTAAATCGTCTGTTACTTTTGATTTTGAGCTCAGAAGGACATGAATCCAATGGCCACGTTAAGCTATCTCAATTTACTATATTGAAATACAATTTAAATTTAAGTTGCTTCGACAAATCCACCAAGTAATCAAATCTATCCAAAACTGCGTAATGTCATGTATTATGCTTCATTAATAAGCCTTTATTCAATAAGAAGCAATGATCAGTTTAAAATGATCATTTTAACTGGGCGATCAACTTGACATGTCTGCACTAAATCGTTCGTAACTTTTGATTTAGAGCTCAGAATGACACGAATCCAATGCCCATGTTAGGCTAGCTTAATTTTCTACATTGTAAAAAAGTTTAAAACAGAATTAGATACGACAAAGCGTACAAGTAATCCAGTTTATCCCAAACTGCATGATTCCATGCATTATGCTTCATCTATAAGCCTTTACTCAATGAGCACCATTTATAAGTTTAGAATAATTTTTTGAACTGGCCGATCAACTTGACATGTCCGCACTAAATCGTCTGTAACTTTTGATTTAGACCTTAGAATGACATGAATCCAATGCCCACGTTAAGCTAGCTCAATTTTCTATATTGTGACAAACTTTGTGAATGAAACAAATACAACAAGGCGTCCCAGTAATCCAATCTATCTCGAATTGCGTGATGCCATGCATTATGCTTCATTTATAAGCCTTTACTCAATGAGCAACAATTATCAGTTTAGAATAATCATATTAACTAGCCGGTCAACTTGACATGTCCGCACTAAATCGTCTGTAACTTTTGATTTTGAGCTCAGAATGACACGAATCCAATGTCCACATTAAGCAATCTCAATTTTCATTATAGTAATACACTTTAAATCTAAAATTCCTTCGACATATCCTCTGAGTAATCAAATCTATCCAAAACTGCGTAATGTCATGCAGTATGCTTCACTTATAAGCCTTTACTCAATGAACACCAATGATCAGTTTAGAATGATCATTTTAACTGGCCGATCAACTTGAAATGTTTGCAATAAATCGTCTGTAACTTTTGATTTAGAGTTTAGAATGACACTAATCTAATGCTCACGTTAAGCTAGCTCAATTTTCTATATTGTGACCAAATTTGACACAGAAATAGATACCACAAAGCGTCCAAGTAATTTAATCTATCCCGTACTGCGTGATGCATGCATTATGCTTCATTTATAAGCCTTTATTTAATGAGCACCATTTATCAGTTTAGAATCATCATATTAACAGGCTGATCAACTTGAGATGTCCGCAGCAAATCATCTGTAACTTTTGATTAGAGGTCAGAATGACACGAATCCAATGCCTACGTTAAGGTAGCTCAATTTTCTATATTGTAATAAAATTTTAAACTAAACCTGCTTATAAAAATCCTCCAAGTAATCAAATATATCCAAAACTGAGTAATGTCATGTATTATGCTTCATTTATAAGCCTTTACTCAATGAGTACCAATGGTCCGTTTAGAATGATATGGCCGATCAATTTGACATGTGTGCACTAAATCGTCCGTAAATTTTGATTTAGAGCTCAAAATGACATAAATCCAATGCCCACGTTAAGCTAGCCTAATTTTCTATATTGTGACCAAATTTGAGACAAAACTAGATAGGAAAACGCATTCAAATAATCCAATCTATCCCTAACTGCGTGATGCCATGCATTATGCTTCATTTATAAGCCTTTACTCAATGAGCACCATTTATCAGTTTAGAATAATCATGTTACCTGGCCGATCAACCTGACATATATGCACTAAATCGTCTGTAAATTTTGATTTAGAGCTCATAATGACACGATTCCAATGCCCACGTTAAGCTAGCTCAATTTTCTATATTGTGAGAAAATTTGAGAGAGAAATAGATATGACAAAGCGTCCAAGTAATCCAATATATCTAAAACTATGTGATACCATGCATTATACTTCATTTATTAGCCTTTACTCAATGAGTACCATTTATCAATTTAGAATAATCATATTAACTAGCCGATCAATTTGACATGTCTGCACTAAATCATCCGTAACTTTTGATTTAGAGCTCAAAATGACACGAATCCAATAGTAACATTATGCTAGATGAATTTGCTATGCTGTAATACAATTTAAAACTAAAATATACTTTGATAGATACTCCAAGTAATCAAATCTATCCAAAACTACGTAATGTCATGCATTAGGCTTCATTTATAATCCTTTACTCAATGAGCACCAATTGTCAGTTTAGAATGATCATTTTAACTGGCCAATGTACTTGACATATCTAAACGAAATCGTCCGTTTCTTTTGTTTTAGAGCTTAGAATGACACGAATCCAATGCCCACGCTGATCTTGCTCAATTTTCTATATTGTCAAAAATTTGAGACAGAATCAGATATAAAAAATGTTAAAGTAATTCAATCTATCCCGAGCTGTGTGATGCCATGATTTATGCTTCATTTATAAGCCTTTACTCAATGAGCACCATTTATAAGTTTAGAATAATCATATTAACTGGCCGATCAACTTGACATGTCCGCACTAAATTGTCAGTAACTTTTTATTTGAGCTCAGAATGACATGAATCCAATGTACACGTTAAGCTAGCTCAATTTTCTATTTTGTAATACAATTTAAAACTAAAATTGCTTCAACAAATCCTCCAAGTAATCAAATCTATCCAAAACTCCGTAATGTCATGCATTCTACTTCATTTATAAGCATTTACTCAGTGAGCACCAATGATCAGTTTAGAGTAATCATTTTAACAAACTGATCTACTTGACATGTCCGCATTAAACCGTTCGTAACTTTTGATTTAGATCTCTGAATGACACAAATCAAATGCACACGTTAAGCTAGCTCAATATTGAATATTGTGACAAAATTTGAGACAGAATTAGATCCAAAAAATTGTCCATATTATCAGTTTAGAATAATCATATTAGCTGGCCGATCAACTTGACATGCTCGCACTAAATCGTTTGTAACTTTTGATTTAGAGCTCAGAATGACACGAATCCAATGCCCACGTTAAGCTAGCTTAATTTTCTATATTGTAATAAAATTTAAAACTCAAATTGTTTTGAAAAATCCACCAAAAATATCCAAAACTGCGTATTGTCATGCATTATGCTTCATTTATAAGGCTTTACTTAATGAGCACCAATGATAAGTTTACAAGGATCATTTGAACTGGACAATCAACTTGACATTTCTGCACTAAATTGTCCGTAACATTTGATTTAGAGCTCAAAATGACCCGAATCCAATGCCCATGTTAAGCTACCTTAATTTTCTATATTGTGACAAATTTTGAGACAGAAATAGATACGATAAATCATCCAACTAATCTAATCTATCTCAAATTTCGTGATGTCATGCATTATGCTTAAAGCTCAGAATCATTTATAATCTTTTACTCAATGAGAACAATTTATCAGTTTAGAATAATCATATTAACTGGCTGATCAACTTGACATGTCCGGACTAAATCGACAGTAACTTTTGATTTATAGCTCAGAATGACAAAAATCCAATGTCCATGTTAAGCTCTCCATTTTCTATATTGTGTCAAAATGTGACACATAAATATATACGACAAAGCATCCAAGTAATCCAATCTATCCCGAATTGTATGATGCCATGCATTGTGTTTCATTTATAAACCTTTACACAATCAGCACCAATAATCAGTTTAGAATTATCATTTTAACTGGCCGATCAACTTAACATGTCTACACTAAATCGCGCGTTACTTTTGATTTAGAGACCTAAATGACAAGAATTAAATGCCCATGTTAAGCTTGCTCAATTTTCAATATTTTGACAAATTTTGAGACATAAATAGTTACGACAAAGCGTATAAGTAATCCAATCTATTCCGGACTATGTGATGCCATGCATTATGCTTCATTTATAAGCCTTTACTGAATGAGCACCATTTAGCAGTTTAGAATAATCATATTAACTGACCATTCAACTTGACATGTCTGCACTAAATCATACGAAACTTTTGATTTAGAGATCATTATGACACGAATCCAATGCCCACGTTAAGCTAGCTCAAATTTCTATATTATAGTAAAATTTAAAACTAAAATTGCTTCAACAAATCCTCCAAGTGATGAAATCTATCCAAAAATGTGTAATGTTACGCATTATGATTCATTTATAAGCCTTTACTCAATGAGCACCAATAATCAGTTTAGAATGATAATTTTAACAGGCCGATCAAATTGACATGTCTATACTAAATCGTTCATTACTTTTGATTTAGAGATCAGAATGACACGAATCAAATGCCCATGTTAAGCATCCTCAATTTTCAATATTGCGACAAAATTTGAGACATAAATAGTTCTGACAAAGCGTCCCAGTAATCCAATATATTCTGGAGTTTGTGATGCCATTCACTATGCTTCATTTATAAGCCTTTACTCAATGACCACCATTTATCAGTTTAGAATAATCATATTAAGTCGCCGATCAACTTGACATATCTGAACTAAATTATTCATAATTTTTATTTTAAAGCTTAGAAGGACACGAATATAATGCCCATATTAAGCTAGCTCAATTTTCTATATTGTGACAAAATATGAGAAAGAAATAGATACAACAAAGTATCCAAGTAATCCAATATATCCCGAACTGTGTGATGCCATGCAGTATGCTTCGTTTATAAGCCTTTACTTAATGAGCACCATTAATCAGTTTTGACTAATCATATTAACTGGCCGATCAACTTGACATGCCCGCACTAAGTCATCCGTAACTATTGATTTAGAGCTCAGAATGACACGAATCCAATGGCCACGTTAAGCTAGCTCAATTCTCTATAGAATATTAAAATTTAAAACTAAAATTGCTTCGACAAATCCTGCAAGTAATGAAATCTATCCAAAAATGAGTTACGTCATGCACTCTCCTTCATTTATAAGCATTTACTCAATGAGCACCAATGATCAGTTTAGAGTAATCATTTTAACAAGTTGAACAACTTGACATGTCCGCATTAAACCGTACGTAACTTTTGATTTAGAGCTCATAATGACACGAATCAAATGCACACGGTAAGCTAGCTCAATATTGAATATTGTGACAAAATTTGAGTCAGAATTAGATCCGAAAAGGTGTCCAAGTAATGCAATCTATCCCAAACTGTGTGCTACCGTGCATTATTCTTCATTTATTAGCATTTACTCAATGACCAACATTTATCAGTTAAGAATAATCATATTAACTGGTCGATCAACTTGACATATCCTCACTTAATCGTGTGAAACTTTTGATTTAGAGCTAAGAATGACACGAATCCAATATCCACGTTAAACTAGCTCAGTTTTCTATATTGTAATAAAATTTAAAACTAAAATTGTTTCGGAAAATCCTCCAAGTAATCCAATATATCCAAAACTGCGTATTGTCATGCATTATTCTTCATTTATAAGCTTTACTCAATGAGCACCAATGTTAAGTTTACAAGGATCATTTGAACTGGCCAATCAACTTGACTTGTCAACACTAAATCATACGTAACTTTTGATTTAGAGCTTAAAATGATATGAATCCAATGGCCACGTTAAGCTATCTCAATTTTCTATATTAAGACGAAATTTGAGACGCAAATAGATATGATAAAGCGTCCAAATAATCTAATCTATCCCAAACTGTCTGATGCCATGCATTATGCTTCATTTAAAAGCTTTTACTCAATGAGAACCATTTATGAGTTTAGAATAATCATATAAACTGGCTGATCAACTTGACATGTCCGCACTAAATCAACTGTAACTTTTGATTTAGAGCTCAGAATGAAAAAAATCCAATGCCCACGTTAAGCTCTCAATTTTCTATATTGTGTCAAAATGTGAGACATAAATATATACGACAAAGCGTCCAATTAATCCAATATATCCCGAACTGCATGATGCCATGCATTACGCTTCATTTATAAACCTTTACTCAGTGAGCACCAATAATCAGTTTAGAATGATCATTTTAACAAGCCCATCAACTTGACATGTCTATACTAAATCGTGTGTTACTTTTGATTTAGAGATCTAAATGACACGAATCAAATGCCCTTGTTAAGCTTGCTCAATTTTCAATATTGTGACAAAATTTGAGACATAAATAGTTACGACAAAGCGTCCAAGTAATCCAATCTATTCCGGACTGATGCCATGCATTATGCTTCATTTACAAGACTTTACTCAATGAGCACCATTTATCAGTTTAGAATAATCATATTAAGTCACCGATCAACTTGTTATGTACGCACTAAATCATCCGTAATTTTCAATTTAGAGCTCAGAATGACACAAATCCAACGCACACGTTAAGCTAGCTCAATTCTCTTTATAGTATTCAAATTTAAAACTAAAATTGCTTTGACAAATTCTCTGAGTAATCAAATCTATCCAAAACTGTGTTACCTCAAGCATTATGGTTCATTTATAAGCCTTTACTCAATGAGCACCAATAATCAGTTTAGAATGATCATTTTAATTGGCCGATCAACATGATATATCAGCACTAAATCGCCAGTAACTGTTGATTTAGAGCTCAAAATGACACGAATCCAATGCCCACGTTAAGCTACCTCAATTTTCTATATAGTATTAAAATTTGAAACTAAATTTGCTTTCACAAATTCTCCGAGTAATCAAATCTATCCAATACTGCGTAATGTCATGCATTATGCTTCAGTTATAAGACTTTACTCAATGTACACCATTAATCAATTTAGAATGATCATTTTAACGGACCGATTAACTTGACATGTATGCACTAAATCGTACGTAACTTTTGATTTAGAGCTCAAAATGACACGAATCCAATGCCTACGTTAAGCTATCTCAAGTTTCTATATTGTGACCAAATTTGATATAGAAATAAGTAAGAAAAAGTGTCCAAGTATTCCAATCTATTCCGAACTGTGTGATGCCATGCATTATGCTTCATTTATAAGCATTTACGCAATGAGCACCATTTATCAGTTTACAATAATCATATTAACTGGCCGATCAACTTGGCATGTCCGCACTAAATCGTCCGCAACTTTCAATTTAGATCTTGGAATGACACGAATCCAATGCCCACGTTAAGCTAGCTCAATTTTCTATGTTGTGACAAAATTTGAGAAAGAAATAGATATGAAAAAGTGTCCAAGTAATCCAATCTATCCTGAACTACGTGATGCCATTCATTATGCTTCATTTTTAAGCCTTTACTTAATGAGCACCAATGATCAGTTTAAAATGATCATTTTAACTGGCCAGTCAACTTGAAATGTCTGCACTAAATCGTTTGTATTTTTTGATTTAGAGATTAGAATGACACGAATCCAAAGCCCACGTTAAACTAGCTTAATTTTCTATATTATGACAAAATTTGACACAGAAATAGATACCACAAAGTGTCCAAGTAATTTAATCTATCCCATCTTACCTGATGCCGATCATTATGCTTCATTTATAAGCCTTTACTCAATGAGTAGCATTTATCAGTTTAGAAAAATCCAGTTTTGCAACCACTTTGCGACCACAGAAGGTAGTCGCAAAATCTTCGTCGCAAAATTATTTAGTCGCAAATCAGTCGCAATTTACCGACTGATTTGCGACCACTGTAATAGTGGTATAATTTGCGACTGATTTGCAACCAAACATTGGTGATTGTATTTGCGACTACTTTGCGACTGGATTTCAGTAACAAATTTTGCCAATACTTTGCATCTACATATGTGGTTGCAAAAGCCGTAGTCGCAAATCAGTCACAAAAGTTTGTGACTGATTTGCGACCACTGTGCAAGACGTTGTCTCAACTCAGTCACAAGAGTTTGCGACTGATTTTTGACTACGTTATATATTCATTCGCAAATCAGTCACAAATAGTTGCGATGATTTGTGACTTAGGATGAATTTCTCGAAAAATTTACCTGTAGTCGCAAATCATTTGGAAAAATATGCGACTGATTTGCGACTGAATAGAAATTTTTCAATAAATAAAATTTTTCAATAAAAAATGTAGTCGCAAATTGTTCACAAAAAAGTGAGACTGATTTGGGACTGATTTGCGATTACAACTAAATTAGATTTTTAAAAATAATAATTAATTAAAATATTTTGAAAATAAGATAAAATTTTTTTAAATAATATTTTTAATTTTAATTTCAAAATATTTTAATTAAGTATTATTTATAAAAAAAATTTAGTTATTATTAATATTATTAATTAATTAACAATGAATATAATTTTTAATATTAGATTTAAAATATATTTTTTAAATGAATTATTTTGTAATTATAAATATTATAATAATTAAATAATAAATAAATTGTATTAATTAATTATTTTATAAAATAAAAGGAAACTAAAATTAAAAATATAAATTTTATTTAATAAAATTTAATTTACAAAAAAAAAGAAATCTAATACTACGGCGGTGGGAATTGAAAATCCGATGGCGAAAATGTTCGTGTAGCGGTCGATGGTTCAGCTAGGCCATCGTTATCCCGCATAAAAGAGGCGAATGCGAGATCCGTCTGTTGGAAATAGCCGACGAATATCTCCAAGTTGTTAATCGTCTTTTGGTTTTCTTTTTGCATTTCGTTCATCTTCCGATTCACTTCTAGAATTTGCGTATTTTGTTCTTCAATTTGCGCATTTTGTTTTTCAATACGCACGTTGATTGCGTTTTGTTCTTCGATTCGGCGCTGCACGGCTAAGAGTTGCTTCTGAAGCACAACGTAGTCGGCGGTAGTGGAATGCAAGCCACCACACCTACCCGGCCCATGCACGCAGTTCAGGCTACCGAGTCCATAAAGACGTCCTCGGTGAGCAAAATTAGAATAAATATATACAACTTAGAAGACTACAAAAAACAATAAGAATAAAATTAGAAGACTACAAAAAACAATAAGAATAAATATATACAACTTAATGTGTATAAAAAATTTGTTACCTGAATGAAGATCTCATTCTTCTCTTCTAGGGTCAGCTCAATTCACTGGGAAGTACCGTCAGACGTTTCTATTGTATCGACCTCCACGATCACCATCTTTTCTTGGAGTCTTTATAAATACCTCATCAATTGAGACACGTCATCCCAAATTATTTTGTTAAACATATTTTGAAATAAATTATTATTAAATAGCAATAAAATTTATATTTAAATTTAAATATTTTAAAGTACTTACCACTTCCTGTTGGATCTGGATGTAGGATTTTTGGTCCGACAAATACTTGTGCAGACCAAGGCCGTCTCGAGCGGAGTTGTGGTTATTAGAGGATTTGCTACTCATCTCGTTTGACGTTTCTATTCCCCAGTAGTCTGTCATTATTTTGTACAAATTCGGGGAAATCCACCTGGGATGTTTGCCGGTTGTATGAACCATGCTCACCATCCATTTCATCTATCTTACACAGATGGAACCAAACTCCTTCCGTACCACCAAGGTGACCATAGGATCGCAGGTGTTCGATTGCATTAATTTTAATAATATATTATTCATATTAGTAAATTTTAAATTTTATGAAATAATTTTTTTTTTAAAAATTTACTTACCGCAAATTCGATGAAACATTTTTCCTAACGTTCAGCAGGTACGACCGTCCAACTGTAGTAGGGGCCGTCAAATTAATTGTTCAAATTTTTTGAAATTTGACGGGTTATTACACCTTTATCCCGGTCAAAACTAATTAATTACAATTATTTAATTGTACATTTAAATTATTTATTTATAATTAAATATTTATAATTTATATAACTAAATATAAAAACATAATTAAAAACTTACCATGTTGTGTTCGGTGCAGGTACATGAGACGGTACAATCAAGTAGTGGTCACGCCCATGGTTTGTAACAAACTATCAAGTGTGATAGTTTGTTTCCCCGTTTCCGTTTCGGATGGTGGAACATCTTCCTCCTCATGCTCCTAGGATTCCTTAAACAGTGGGGGGGGATCGGTTTTAGGAACCGAGTGTGGAGTGAATGTGTATTGAGAAGGGAGGCGGGCTACCGCTCTATAAACAGCGGGTGAGGGGTTCGAGGAGGCCCAAGACGATGGGATTTGTCATCTTCCACGACATCTCATTGACCTACCGCTACTTGCCATTGGATATTTGGTTTTCTGGGTTGGGAAAAAGATTTGTGTTTGAGAGGATTTTTAGAAAGTAGTAATGTTTAAAGTATGAAAAATGAGGGAAAAACATCACGTATTTATAGATTTTTTTTGCAACCACAAATGTGGTCGCAAATCAGTGGCAAAATGCCAAATTAATGAAGTGGTCGCAAATCAGTCCCAAATTTGCGACTGATTTGCAATCACCAATTATTTGGTGTGAGTTGGAAAATTAATATGTTGTCGCTAATTAGTCACACATTTTGCGATTGATTTGCGACCACATTTTATTTTATGTATGATAATATGTTATTTTCATAAGTGGTCGCAAATTAGTTACAAATTTGCGACTGATTTGCGATTACAACAGATATTTGTGACCAATTTGCCACCACTTTCCAATGTTGTTGCAATGTGGTGGCAAAGTAGTCACAATTAATGCCCCCAAACCCTAAAGTTTATGATTTTGTGGAATAAATTGAATTATATAAGATTGATAACTTGATAAGGAATTGGACAAATTTCAATTACTAAGTAAACAACAACATTTACCAAATTTACATATTATTTACCTAAAACACCTAACACATTTCCTTAACCATATAGCTCTTATATACACTTCAAATGTTTCTAAAATTTAAATGAACACAAATATGATTTTGTGTATATTTGGCCATCTAGAATGGTTAGTACTTACCTAAAAATGTAAAAAAAAAAGTTGTACATGTGAAAAAAAACAAAGGGAAAATGTGAATATACCCTATGTAGTCACAAAATGGTCCCTATTTTGCAACCAATTTGTGACTATGGTACAATTTTTGATCCAGTTGTGGCAAATCAGTCCCAAATTTGGGACTGATTTGCGACCACCTGTAATATTTGTGATCAATTTGCCACCACATTCCCAATATAGTGGCAATGTGGTGGCAAAGCAGTCACAATTAGTGTCATAAAACCTAAATTATATGGTTTTTCTGAATACATTGAATTATATAAGGATCAAATGGCAAAAATACATAAAGCGTCAAATAAATTAATTACATCATTTTTTCCTCGTCATCATCTGAAGATGAAATATTACACTGAAATTCATATTCTAGTTTGGCATCTCCGACATTGAAATCAATTTCTTCGGTATGATTAACTCTATCGACCAAACGATCTACTTATATCTCTGGAACAACCATTACCTCTTTATCATTTTCTTGTTGCAACAAGCCAATCTCGTCTTTGTTTTAGTATTTCCCCAAAATGTTAGATTTAGAATTAACTTTCATAACACAAAGCCATGTTTGTTTTGATGATGATGATTTGGTGTGCGGATAGGGAATATAACAAACATGTATGCTTGAGAGGCCGGTAAATCATAATTAATGAAATGTAAATTAGTTATATGTATAACAAAATTAATTTATATAATTTTACGTACATAATAGATTCAAATTTACATATATTTATAGTTAATTAGTTACGTAAGTACCTAGTACAAATGGTTCGTATTTGTTGTATTTCCCTGATGATAAGATATCAAAGATGCCATTTTCCGACTTCCGAGTTCCTTTCGAAAGCGTAGGATCATACCACTCACATTTAAAAAGCATGATATTCAACTTAAGGTGGCCGACATACTCAAGTTGAATGATATCTGTTAAAATCTCGTCGAAATCAGATTCATCACATGCATCTGAGTAATTGTCTCCCATGAACCATATGCCGTAGTTACATTTCTTTCTCCTATGTCCATGTTTCTTTGTGTGGAACATATAAGCTCTTGTAAAATAGATCGGCCAAGTTGACGATTTATTTATCGGCCTTTGAACTAATTCTTAAGCCCATATCGGAAAGGCGCATGAATCTGTGGAAGTGCATACATTGACCTATGATCATATATATATATATATATATAAAGTCAGTATTTCAAAATTAAAAAATTTAATATAATATACATGTCAATTAACTAAACATACATAATCTCGAATCCATATGTGGAACTCTTCCTCTCTTTTCGATGAAATGTTATCTTCCGAAAGATATAAATACGTCTAGTAATAATTAGTACTAATATTATTAATCCTCCAATCCCTATATTAACATCTAGTATTAATTAGTACATGTAATTATTATTATTTTACGTACTTATAATATAAAATATGTTTACTAGTATATACCTCATAATGCTAGATGAACGTTGTGTGGTAAAAGTTCTACAAATATAAAAGGGTTAAGCCTTTCCATGAAAGCATGACAGTCATGGCTTTTAATGCCCGAGAACTTCAGTCCATCCATATCCACACAATTTGCTAAACCTGTCGCGTAGCCGTCCGGAAATTTGACATCATTTTGATACATTCCAATAAGCGTTCCTTGGCTTTTTGTGTCAATCGAACTATAGGGAATGGATCCTTACCCCGACCATCGACGTGCAACACTTTTCGAGAGCAAAACTTTGCATTATCCAATTTTGACTTAACTATATATTTTGATTTCTCCTTCACATTCATAACAGTATTAATGATGTTATCAAAAAAATTCTTCTCTATATGCATCACATCAAGATTATGTTGAAGGTTAATATCCGTCCAGTACGACAACTCCCAAAATATGCTCTCTGTGCCAATTATGCCAGTTGCCATAATCATCTTCTTTTCTTTCATGACCATTTCCTCCACAATCAGATGTTCTTAAAAGATTGATAGTTTTTATTCGCTCGTATAAAATGTTTTCGCCTGTCAATGATTGTGGAGGTAGTCACTCAAAGAGTGCTTCTCCTTAAACAATTTGTTTTATTTCTCTGTAATAGGTGACCCTTAGGAAGAAACCTTCTGTGACAATCAAACCAACACGTCTTTCTCCCATTTGGTAATTGAAATGCATTCTTATCATCCATACTAATTGGACAAGACATTCTACCATGCGTTGTCCATCCTGAAAACATTCCATAAGCGGGAAAATCGCTTATCATCCACAGTAACACGACATTTAGATTTAAATTTTCATTCAACGATACATCGTATGCATCACATCCCATAGACCACAATTCTTTCAACTCATTAATCAAAGGTCGGAGGAATATATTCAGACTAACACACGGATGATTTGGCCCCAAATTCAGCATTATTAGAAACAAGTACTCTTTCTTCATACACATATACGTTGGCAAGTTATATGGCGTGATAATCACTGGCCATAATGAATGATTACGAGACATCGCAAATGGATTGAACCCACCAGTACATAAGCCAAGATAAACGTTTCGAGATTCAGCAGCAAATCTAGAATGTAGATATTGAAACTTTTTCCACTCCGCAACATCAGATGGATGACTCATTTCTCCGTCTTCTGCTTCATGCTCTGTGTGCCACCTCATTGCCTTTGAGGTTTTCTTGCTTTGATACATTCTCTTAAGTCTGTCACCTATAGGTAAATACCACATACGACTGAAAGGTATTCTCGTCTTGCCCTCGCTTGGCTTATATCGGGGGGAATCGCAAAATTTGTATTTTTCCCATTTCTCATCTTCTTTCCAAAAGATCATACAATTTTGAACACACACGTCAATTGTATAAACGGGAGCCTTAAATTTTTCAACAATTTTTTGGTTTCATAATATAAAGTCGTTGCCTAATTCTCCTCGGGCAAATATTCTGTAAACAGCTCCGCCCAAGAATCCATGCATTTTTCTGGTAGATTAAAATCAAACTTAATTTTCATGAACCGAACAGCTAAAGATAACTGTGAGTGCCCTTTATGACAACCATCATACAATGTGTTTTTCGCAACTTCTAACATGTTGTAAAACTTTTGTGCTTCTGCATTAGGTTCTTCTACATTAGGTTCTTTTACATTATTATATTCTTCCTCGTTCTGATTATAGTACTGATCAGTCGTAGTCTCATGAAATGCATCCGTCACCTTTTCAAGATATCCATTATCGGATGTACCAACTGTTTCTTCACTAGTACCTCACGTACCGCCTTGATTTCTTTGCACATCACCCCGACTAGTCATCCCTAACTGAACATTCAGCTCTTCTTCATGTTTATACCAAATATAATAATTTGGCATAAATCCTCGACTATATAGATGACTCCATATTTTCCGCGCTGGAATAAATTTATCATTTTGCAATAAATACAAGGACAAAAAAACTCACCTCCGCTACTTTGAGCTATTGGTTGACTACTTGAAAAATTCATGAACTGCTCCATGCCTTGTGAAAATTCCGCCGATATATTTCTTGTTTGATTATCAATCCTTTTGTACATCCAATCTCTCGAATTATTATAATTTCCCCACATGTTTGAAGTTTTTTTCCTTTCGATTCTACAAATGAGAGAATGGGATAAGGCATATATATACAAGATTTTGCCACTACTTTGCCACTACTTTGTGACCACAACAGTGTAGTCGCTTAAAAGTCGGTATACCTACTATGCACATGTTTTTTATGTTGTCACTTTGCCACCACTTTGTGACCAAAGAGCCACTCCAAATGTAGTCGCAAATTGGTCGCATATTTAGCGACCAATATACGAATACCATGTGGTTCTTCCACATGCAATTGCTAATTGGTCGCAAAGTAGCGACTGATTAGCGACTGCCATCATAGGTCGCCATTTAGTCGCATTTTAGTCCTATAATGATTGTGTTTGCGACCAATATGCAACTACACGTTTTAGTCACACTTTTGCGACCATGTTGCGACTACTTCTTCGTAGTCGCAAATTGGTCACAAAACCGTTGCAAATGTAGTCCCAAAATTTGCGACCACAGACATAGTCAAAAAATACAGTGGTATTTTGGCAGTTTTCTTGTATTGCAAAGCCCACATTAATCTAGTTCAATTCTCTATATTGTAATAAAATTTTAAACTAAAATTGCTTCGAAAAATCCTCCGAGTGATCAAATCGATCCAAAACTACGTTATGTCATGCTTTATGCTTCATTTTTAATCCTTTACTCAATAAGCACCAATGATCAGTTTAGAATGATCATTTCAACTGGCCGATCAACTTGACATGTCTCCACTAAATCGTCTATAACTTTTGATTTAGAGCTCAGAACGACATGAATCCAAAGCCCACGTTAAGCTAGCTCAATTTTCTATACTGAAATAAAATTTTAAACTAAAATTGCTTCGAAAAATCCTCCGAGTAATCAAATATATCCAAAACTGCGTAATGTCATGTATTATACTTGATTTATAAGCCTTTAGTCACTGAGCGCCAATGGTCAGTTTAGAATGATCATTTTAACTGGCCGATCATTTTGACATTTCGGCACTAAATCGTCCGTAACTTTTGATTTAGAGCTCAGAATGACACAAATCTAATGCCCACATTAAGCTAGCTCAATTTTCTATATTGTGACAAAATTTGAGACACAACAAGATACGAAAAAGCGTCCAAATAATCAAATCTGTCCCCAACTGCATGATGCGAGGCATTATGCTTCATTTATAACCATTTACTCAATGAGCACCATTTATCAGTTTAGAATAATCATATTAACTAGCCGATCAACCTGACATGTTCGCACTAAATCGTATGTAACTTTTGATTTAGAGTTCCGAATGACACAAATCCAATGCCCACATTAAGCTAACTCAATTTTCTATATTGGGATAAATTTGAGAAAGAAATAGATACGAAACAACTTCCAAGTAATCCAATCTGCCCCGAATGATGTGATGCCATGCATTATGCTTCATTTATAAGCCTTTACTAAATGAGCACCATTATCAGTTTAGAATAATCATATTAACTGGCCGAGAAATTTGATATATCCACACTAAATCATCCGTAACTTCTGATTTAGAGCTCAGAATGACACGAATCCAATAGCCAGGTTAATCAAGCTCAATTTTCTAAGTTGTAATACAATTTAAAACTAAAATTGCTTCGACAAATAATACGAGTAATAAAATGTATCCAAAACTGCGTAATGTCATGCATTATGCTTCATTTATAAGCCTTTACTGAATGATTACCAATGATTAGTTTAGAATGATCATTTTAATTGGCCGATCAACTTGACATGTCTGCACTAAATCGTCCGTAACTTTTGATTTAGAGCTCAGAATGACACGAATCAAATGCCCACGTTAAGCTAGCTCAATTTCTATATTGTGACAAAATTTGACAGAGAAATAGATACGACAAAGCGTCCAATTAATCCAATCTATCCCGAACTACGTGATGCCATGCATTATGTTTTATTTACAAGTGTTTACTCAACGAGCATCATTTATCAGTTTAGAATAATCATATTAACTGGCCGATAAACTTTACATGTACGCACTAAATCAGCCGTAACTTTTGATTTAAGAGCTCTAAATGACACAAATCCAATGCCCACGTTAAGCTCACTCAAAATTTTATATTGAAATAAAATTTAAAATTAAAATTGCTTCGACAAAACCTCCAAGTAATGAAATCTATACAAAACAGCGTACTGTCAAGCATTATTCTTCATTTATAAGACTTTTGATTTAACAAGCCGATCAGTAATGAAATCTATACAAAACAGAATGATCATTTTAACAAGCCGATCAACTTGACATTTCCGGACTAAATCATGCATAACTTTTGATTTAGAGCTCAGAATGACACGAATCAAATGCGCATGTTAAGCTAGCTATATTTTCAATTTTGTGACAAAAATTGAGACAGAAATAGATACGACAAAACATCCAAGTAATCCAATCTATCCCGAATTGCTTGATACCATGCATTATGCTTCATTTATAAGCCTTACTCAATGAGCACCATTTATCAGTTTAGAATTATCATATTAACTGGCCGACAAATTTGATATATCCACACTAAATCATCTGTAACTTCTGATTTAGAGCTCAGAATGACATGAATCCAATAGCCACATTAATCAAGCTCAATTTTCTAAGTTGTAATACAATTTAAAACTAAAATTGTTTTGACAAATCCTATGAGTAATCAAATGTATCCAAAACTGCATAATGTCATGCATTATGCTTCATTTATAAGCCTTTACTCAATGATCACCAATGATCAGTTTAGAATAATCATATCGACAGGGCGATCAACTTGACATGTCGGCAATAAATCGTTCGTAACTTTTGATTTAGAGCTCAGATGGCACAAATCCCATGCCCACGTTAGTCTAGCTCAATTTTCTATATTCTGACAAACTTTGACAGAGAAATAGATACGACAAAGCGTCTAATTAATCCAATCTATCCCGAACTATGTGATGCTATGCATTATGCTTCAATTATAAGCCTTTACTCAATAAGCACCATTTATTAGTTTAGAATAATCATATTAAACTGTCGATCAACTTGAGATGTCCCCACTAAATCATCAGTAACTTTTTATTTAGAGCTCAGAATGACACAAATCCAATGCCCACGTTAACCTAGCTCAATTTTCTATTTTGTTAAAAAAATTTAAACTAAAATTGCGTCAAAAATCCTCCAAGTAATGAAATCTATACAAAACTGCGTAATATGAGGCATTATGCTTCATTTATAAGCATTTACTCAATGAGCACCAATGATCTGTTTATAATGACCATTTTAACAAGCCGATAAACTTGACATGTCCACACTAAATCAAGCGTAACTTTTGATTTAGAGTTCAGAATGACATGAATCAAGTGCCCATGTTAAGCTAGCTCAATTTTCAATATTGTGATAAAATTTGAGACAGAAATAGATACGACAAAGCGTCTGAGTTATCCAATCTATCCCGAACTACATGATACCATGCATTATTCTTCATTTATAAGCCTTTACTCAATGAGCACCATTTATCAGTTTAGAATAATCATATTAAACTGTCGATCAACTTGAGATGTCCCCACTAAATCGTCAGTAACTTTTTATTTAGAGCTCAGAATGAAACGAATCTGATGCCCACGTTAAGCTATCTCAAAATTCTATATTGTAATAAATTTAAAACTAAAATTTCTTTGACAAATCCTCCAAATAATGAAATCTGTCCAAAACTGCGTAATGTCAAGCATTATGCTTCATTATTAAGTCTTTACTCAATAAGCACCAATGATCAGTTTAAAATGATCATTTTAACAAGCCAATCAACTTGACATGTCTGCATTAAATCGTGCGTAAATTTTGATTTAGAGCACCGAATGACACGAATCAAGTGCCCATGTTAAGCTAGCTTAATTTTCAATATTGTGACAAAACTTGAGACAGAAATAGATACGAAAAAGCGTTCAAATAATCCGATCTATCCCAAACTGCTTGATGTCATGCATTATTCTTCATTTATATGCTTTTTCTCAATGAGCTCCATTAATCAGTTTAGAATTATCATATTAACTTGCCGATCAACTTGATATGTCCGCACTAAATCATCTGTGCCTTTTGATTTAGAGCTCAGAATGACACGAATCCAATGCCCACGTTAAGCTACCTCAATTCTCTATATAATATTAAAATTTAAAACTAAAATTACTTCGACAAATCCTCCGAGTAATCAAATATATCCAAAACTGCGTTATGTTATGCATTATGCTTCATTCATTATCCTTTACTCAATGAGCACAATGATCAGTTTAGAATGATCATATTAACTGGCCCATCAACTTGACATGTCCGCACTAAATCGTCAGTAACTTTTGATTAGGAGCTCAGAATGAAACGAATACAATACCGACGTCAAGGTAGCTTAATTTTCTATATTGTGACAACACTTGAGACAAAGTTAGATCCGAAAAAGCGTAAAAGTAATCCAATTTATCCGAAACTGTGTGATGCCATGCATTATGCTTCATTTCTAAGCCTTTACTCAATGAGAACCAATTATCAGTTTAGAATAATCATTTTAACAAGCCGATCAACTTTACATGTCCGCACTAAAGCATGCGTAACTTTTGATTTAGAGCTCATAATGACACGAATCAAATGCCCACATTAAGCTAGCTCAATATTCAATATTGTGACAAAATTTGAGACCGAATTAGATCCGACAATGCGTCCAAGTAATCCAATCTGTCCTGAACTCTGTGATGCCATGCATTTTTCTTCATTTATAAGTCTTTACTCAATGATCACCATTTATCAGTTTAAAATAACCATATTAACTGGCCCATCAACTTGACATATCCGCACTAAAGCGTTCGTAACTTTTGATTTAAAGCTCATAATGACACAAATCCAATACCCACGTTAAGCTAGCTAAATTTTCTATATTGTGACGAAATTTGAGACAAAATTAGATTCGACAAATAGTCCAAGTAATCCAATTTATCCCAAACTCTGTGATGCCATCCATTATGTTTCATTTATAACCCTTTACTCAATGAGCACTAGTGATCAATTTTGATTAATCATTTTAAGAAGCCGATAAACCGGACATTTGCGCACTAAACCATGTGTTACTTTTGATTTAGAGCTCAGAATGACAAGAATCAAATGCCCATGTTAAGCTAGCCCAATATTCAATATTGTGACAAAATATGAGACCGAATTAGATCCGATAACGCATCCAAGTAATCCAATCTATCCCGAACTGTGTGATGCCATGCATTATGCTTCAATTATAAGCCTTTACTCAATGAGATCCATTTTTAGTTTAGAATAATCATCTTAACTGGTCTATAAACTTGATATGTCGACACTAAATGTTCCGAAACTTTTGATTTAGAGCTACAAATGACACAAATCCAATGCCCACGTTAAACTAGCTCAATTTTCTATATTGTTAAAAAATATAAAACTAAAATTGCGTCAAAAATCTTCCAAGTAATGAAATCTATAAAACAAAACTGCATAATATGAGGCATTATGCTTCATTTATAAGCATTTACTCAATGAGCACCAATGATATGTTTAGAATGATCATTTTAACAAGCCGATAAACATGACATGTCCATACTAAATAATGCGTAACTTTTGATTTAGAGCTCACAATGACATGAATCAAGTGCCCATGTTAAGCTAGCTCAATTTTCAATATTGTGACAAAATTTGAGACAGAAATAGATACGACAAAGCATCCAAATAATCCAATCTATCCGAACTACTTGATGCCATGCATTATGCTTCATTTATAAGCTTTTTCTCAATGAGCACCATTAATCAGTTTAGAATTATCATATTAACTCGCCGATCAACTTGACATGTTCGCACTAAATCATCTATGACTTTTGATTTAGAGCTCAGAATGACATGAATCCAATGCCCACGTTAAGCTAGCTCAATTCCCAATATAGAATTAAAATTTAAAACTAAAATTGCTTCAACAAATTCTCCGAGTAATCAAATATATCCAAAATTGCGTTATGTCATGAATTATGCTTCATTTATTATCCTTTACTCAATGAGCACAATGATTAGTTTACAATGATCATATTAAATGGCCCATCAACTTGACATGTGCGCACTAAAACGCCTGTGACTTTGAATTAGAGCTCATCATGACATGAATCCAATGCCCACGTTAAGCTAGCTCAATTTGAGACGAAGTTAGATCCGAAAAAGCGTACAAGTAATCCAATTTATCCGGAACTATGTGATGCCATGCATTATGCTTCATTTATAAGCCTTTACTCAATGAGCACCAATGATCAGTTTAGAATAATCATTTTAACAAGCCAATCAACTTGACATGTCCGCACTAAACCGCGTGTAACTTTGGATTTAGAGCTCATATTGACACGAATCAGATGCCCACGTTAAGCTAGCTCAATATTCAATGTTGTGACACAATTTGAGACCGAATTAGATCCGACAATGCATCCAAGTAATCCAATCTATCCCGAACTCTGTAATGTCATGTATTATACTTCATTTATAAGCCTTTACTCAATGAGCACCATTTTTCAGTTAAGAATAATCCTATTAACTGGTCGATCAACTTGACATGTCGGCACTAAATCATCCGTAACTTTGGATTTAGGGCTAAGAATGACACGAATCCAATGCCTACGTTAAGTTAGCTCAATTTCTATATTGTAATAAAATTTAAAACTAAAATTGCGTCGAAAAATCGTCCAAGTAATCAAATACATCCAAAACTATGTAATGTCATGCATTATGCTTCATTTATAAGCCTTTACTCAACGAACACCATTTATTAGTTTAAAATAATCATATTAACTGGCCGGTCAACCTGACATGTCCGCTATATATTTGCACTAAATCGTCTGTAAATTTTGATTTAGAGGTCAGAATGGCACGAATTCCATGCCCACGTTAAGCTAGCTCAATTTTTATATTGTAATAAAATTTAAAACTAAAATTGTTCCCAAACTACGTGATGTCATGCATTATAATTCATTTATAAGCCATTACTTAATGAGCCCCAATGATAAGTTTATAATTATCACTTTAACTAGCCAATCAACTTGACATGTCCGCACTAAATCGTCCGTAACTTTTGATTTAGAGTTCGGAATGATAGTAATTGAATGCCCACGTTAAGCTAGCTCAATTTTCTATATTGTGACAAATTTTGAGATAGAAATAAATACGACAAAGGGTACAAGTAATCAAATCTATCCCAAACTTTATGATGCCATGAATTATGCTTCACTTATAAGCTTTTACTCAATGAGCACCAAAGATCAGTTTAGAATGATCACTTTAACTGGCCGATCACCTCTACATGTCGCACTAAATCATCCGTAACTTTGGATTTAGAGCTCCGAATGACACGAATCCAATGCCCACGTTAAGCTAGCTCAATTTTCTATATGGTGACAAAATTTGAGACAGAAATAGATACGAAAAAGCGTCCAAGTAATCCAATCTATCCCGAACTGTTTGATGCCATGCATTATGCTTCATTGATAAGCCTTTTGTCAATGAAACATTTAATCAGTTTAGAATTATCATATTAAGTCGCCAATCAACTTGATATGTCCGCACTAAATCATCCGTAATTTTTGATCTCCTTTTGATTGAGTGCTAAGAATGACACGAATCCAATGCCCACGTTAAGCTAGCTCAATTTTCTATATTGCAATAAAATTTAAAACTAAAATTGCATGGAAAAATCCTCCAAGTAATCAAATATATCCCAAACTGCGTAATGTCATGGTTTATGTTTCATTTATAAGCCTTTACTCAATGAGCACCAATGATCAGTTTCCAATGATCATTTTAACTCGCCAATCAACTTGACATGTCTGCACTAAACCGTTTGTAATTTTTGATTTAGAGGTCAGAATTACACAATCCAATGCACACGTTAACCTAGCTCAATTTTTATATTGTAATAAAATTCAAAACTAAAATTGCTTCAAAAAATCCTCCAAATAATCAAATATATCCAAAACTACGTAATGTTATGCATTATGCTTCATTTATAAGCTCTTACTCAATGAGCACCAATGGTCAGTTTGGAATTATCATTTTAACTCGCCGATCAACTTGACATGTCTGCCCTAAATCCTCCAAAACTTTTGATTTAGAGCTTAGAATGACACGAATCCAATGCCCACGTAAGCTAGCTCAATTTTCTATATATTGACAAAATTTGAGACAAAACTAGATACGACAAAGCGTCCGAGTAATCCAATCTATCCCGAACAGCATGATGCAATGCATTATGCTTCATTTATAAGCCTTTACTCAATGAGCACCATTTATCAGTTTATAGTAATCATATTAACTGGCCGATCAACTTGACATGTACACACTAAATCGTTTGTAATTTTTGATTTAGAGCTCAAAATGACACGAATCTAATGCCCACATTAAGCTTGCTCAATTTTATAAATATTGCGACCAAATTTTCCATGGTTTAGCAACCAATTTGCGACTACAGCGAAATAGTCGCAAATTGGTCGCAAATAAGTGACCAATACGTGTGGTCGCAAATCAGTCGCAATATGCAACCAATTAGCGGCTGAGCTGCGACTGCTTTGAGACTGACCCTGGTAGTCGCTAATCAGTCGCAAAATAGTGACTGATTAGCGACTACGTATGGAAAATCAGGTGGTAGTCGCTAATCAGTCTCAAAATAGCGACCGATTTGCGACTACGGTATGTAGTGGATCTGCAGTCACAAAATGGTGGCAAAGTGCCAGCATAAAAAACATGTGCGAGTTAGGTATAATGACATTTAAGCGACTACATAGGTGTAGTCGCAAAGTAGTGGCAAATCAGTGGCAAAGTAGTCGCAAAGTAGTCGCAAAATGTTGTATATATATGCACCATCCCATTCTCTCATTTGCGAAAGCAAAAGTAAAAATTTTTGTAAAACATGTGGGGAAATTATAACAATTCGAGAGATTGGATGTACAGAAGAATTGATAATGAAACAAGAAATATCTTGGCGGAATTTGCACAAGGCATGGAGCAGTTCATGAATTTTGCAAGTAGTCAACCTATAGCTCAAAGTAGTGGAGGTAAGTTTTTCTGTCCTTGTATTAATTGCAAAAATGATAAATTTATTCCGGGACGAAAAATATGGAGTCATCTATATAGTCGAGGGTTTATGCCAAATTATTATATTTGGTATAAACATGGAGAAGAACTGAATGTTCAGTTAGGGACGAGTAGTACTAGTCGGGGTGATGTACGAAGAAATCAGGGACATGATTGTAGTAGTGATGAAACAGTTGGTATATCCGGTAATAGATATGTTGAAATGGTGACGGATGCATTTCGTTAGACAACGACTGATGATCAGCAGCAGTACTATAATCAGAACGAAGAAAATTATAATTATAATTATGAAGAAGAACGGCCTAATGAAGAAGCAGAAAAGTTTTACAACATGTTAGAAGCTGCAAAAAATCCATTGTATGATGGTTGTCATGAAGGGCACTCACAATTATCTTTAGCTGCTAGGTTTATGAACATCAAATCTGATTTTAATTTACCAGAAAAATGTATGGATTCTTGGGCGGAGCTATTTACAGAATATTTACCCGACGAGGATCAGGCGACGGGTTCATATTATGAAACCGAAATTTAGGCCTCCCGTTTTATACAATTGACGTGTGTGTTAAAAATTGTATGATATTCTGGAAAGAAGATGAGAAATGGGAAAAATGCAAATTTTGCGATTCCCCCCGGTATAAGCCAAGCGAGGGTAGGACGAGAATACCTTTCAGTCGTATGTGGTATTTACCTATAGGTGATAGACTTAAAAGAATGTATCAAAGCGAGAAAACCGCAGAGGCAATGAGGTGACACGCAGAGCATGAAGCAGAAGACGGAGAAATGAGTCATCCATCTAATGCTGCAGAGTGGAAAATTTTTCAATATTTACATCCTAGATTTGCTGCTGAATCTCGAAATGTTTATCTTGGCTTATGTACTGATGGGTTCAACCCATTTGGGATGTCTCGTAATCATTCATTATGGCCGGTGATTATCACTCCATATAATTTGCCACCGGAGATGTGTATGAAGAAAGAGTATTTGTTTCTAACTATTTTTAATTCGGGGCCAAATCATCCGCGTGCTAGTCTGGACAATTCCTACGACCTTTGATTGATGAGTTGAAAGAATTATGGTCTATCGGAGTTGATGCATACGATGTATCGCTGAACCAAAATTTCAATCTAAAAGTTGTGTTACTTTGGACGATAAGCGACTTTCCCGCTTATGGAATGTTATCAGGATGGACAACGCATGGAAGGCTGGCCTGTCCAATTTGTATGGATGATACGAAGGCATTTCAATTACCAAATGGGAGAAAGACGTGTTGGTTTGATTGTCATCGAAGGTTTCTTCCTAATGGTCACCCGTTACGGAAAAATAAAACAAATTTTTTAAAAGGGAAGCACGCTTTGAATGATTGTCCTCCACAATCATTGACAGGTGAACAAGTTTTGTACGAGCGAATAAAAACTGTCAATCCATTAAGAACATCTGAGTGCGGCGGAAACGGTCATGAAAGTAAAGAAGAAGGTTATGGCAGCTGGCATAATTGGCACAAAGAAAGTATATTTTGGGAGTTGCCATACTGGACAGATCTTAACCTTCGACATAATCTTGATGTGATGCATATAGAGAAGAATTTCTTCGATAACATCATTAATACTATTATGAATGTAAAAGAGAAATCAAAATATACAGTGAAGTCAAGGTTGGATATTGCGAAGTTTTGCTCTCAAAAAGAGTTGCACGTGGATGGTCGGGGTAATGCTCCATTCCCTATATTTAGATTGACCCAAAAAGCGAAAGAACGGTTATTGGAATGTATAAAAAATGATGTCAAATTTCCGGATGGCTATGCGGCAGATTTAGCAAATTGTGTGGATATGGATGGACTAAAGTTTTCGGGCATGAAAAGCCATGATTGCCATGTTTTTATGGAAAGACTTCTCCCTTTCATATTTGCAGAACTTTTACCACGGAACGTTCATCTAGCATTATCAGGTAAATATAGTAATAACTATATTTGTAATTGGAAATACGTAAATTAATAATAATTGCCTGAACTAATTCATTGTCGATGGTAATTAATATATATATATATATATAGGGATTGGAGGATTTTTCCATGATTTATGCTCCAGATCATTACAAAAAAACCGTGTTCAAATTCTGAAGGAAAATATAGTCATAATTTTGTGCAATTTGGAAAAGATCTTTCCACCTTCATTTTTCGACGTCATGGAGCATCTTCCTGTACATCTACCATACGAAGCTGAACTTGGTGGACCTGTGCAATATAGGTGGATGTATCCATTTGAAAGGTTTTTTTAAAAACTTAAGAGCAAGGCGAAGAACAAACGTTATGCTGCAGGGTCGATTGTTGAATCATATGTGAATGATGAGATATCTTACTTCTCAGAACATTACTTTGCTGAACACATTCGCACGAAAAACAGATAACCATGTTATGACGTTTATGAATTAATTATTTTATTATATAATATATAAGTAATATATATAATATATATAAACCATATATATATATGTACAGGTCTACAAGATTCGATGAAGGTGACGTGCCTGTATATCCAGATCCCGGAGTACCGGATATATTTACGCATATGGGTCGTCCAAGTGGTAAATGTAAAGAAATATGGCTCTCCGAAAAAAAATATAAATATGCACATGCATATGTATTACGGAATTGTGAATATTTTTGGCCACTAGAGAGGTACGTATATGAAAACAATTAATTGTATTTATTACATTTCAGTTCATTGTATTAAGAAATATATATTAATTTTCAATATTTACTGTTCTAGCATGTTTGAAGATCATATTCGATGTACGTATCCATATCTTTTGGAAGATGACATTTCATCTAAAAGAGAGGAAGAGTTCCACATATGGGTTATGGATTATGTATGTTTAATTAATTATTTGACATATATATATTATATTTTATTTATTAATTTGGAAATACTAATTAAGTTTAATTTTTGATATATGATTAAAGGTCAATTCATGCAGTTCCACAGATTCACGTGCCTTTCCTATATGGGCTCAAGAATTAGTTCAAGGTCCGATGAATAAAGCATCCACTTGGCCGATGTATTTTACAAGAGGTTATATGTTCCACACAAAGAAACATGGACATAGAAGAAAGACATGTAACTACGGTATTTGTGTGAAGGGGGACAATTACTCAGATGCATCTGATGAAGCTGATTTCTACGGTATTTTAACAGATATCATTCAACTTGAGTATGTCGGACTCCTAAATTTGAATATCACGCTTTTTAAATGTGAATGGTACAATCCTACACCCTTGAGAGGTACTCGGAAGTTGGAAAATGGTGTCGTTGATGTCTTATCATCGGGGAAATACTACAAATACGAACCATTTATTCTCGGTACGTACGTTTTTGGTAATAATTTACTATATATTTTTCTTACAAATTTAGAAGTAATTTATATTTCAATACGTACGATGTATCAGCATCTCAAGCAGATCAAGTTTGTTATATTCCCTATCCACACACAAAATCATCATCAAAACATACATGGCTCAATGTTTTGAAAGTTAATCCAAGATCTAACATTTTGGGGAAATACAAAAACAAAGACGAGATTGGCCTTTGCAACAAGAAAATGATGAAGACGTAATGCATGTTAAAGAGATAGAGGTAGATCGGTTGGTCGATACAGTTAACCATACTGAAGAAATTTATTTCGATGTCGGAGATGCGGAACTAGAAGATGAATTTCAATGTAATATTTCATCTTTAGATGATGATGAGAACAAAGAAATGTAATAAATATAGTTATGCTATGTATTTTGTACATATGATTTTCATATAATTTAATGTATTACCAATATCCATATATATATAGATTTTTTAAGTAATTGAGACTGATTTGCCACCACTTTGCAACTGCATTGGCAATGTGGTCGCATTTCAGTCACAAAAATTTAATGTAGTCGCAAATCAGTCGCTAATTTGCGACAGTGAATTTGCGGATTTGCCCACATATGGTTAATTCACATTTTCCCTAAGTATTTTCCACATTTAAAACTTGTATTTCTATTCTATAAGACTACTAACCATTAGAAGTGATAACATATATTGAAAACCATATTTGTAATGATTTCATATTTAGATAACATTTGGAATGTGTATAAGAAGTATAAGGTTAAGTAAATTTGTTAAGGATTTAGGTAAGTTATTTGAAAATTTGAGAAATGTTATTGTTTTCATAGTAATTGAAATTTTTATAACTTATAATCAATGACTCATTCTTATATAATTATATGAATTCCTCAAAATTTCAAAATTTAGGGTTTAGGGTATTATTTGCGACTGATTTGCCACCACTTTGCAACTGCATTGGCAATGTGGTCGCATTTCAGTCACAAATATTTAATGTAGTCGCAAATCAGTCGCATTTCAGTCACAAATATTTAATGTAGTCGCAAATCAGTCGCAAATATTTGGTGGGACTTTGACAAAATCGAAAACTTTCAAACTCCCACAAAATTAACTGGTAGTCGCAAATCAGTCGCAAATTTGCGACTGAATTGCGACCACATTTACAGTTTCGATAAATTTAATTGTGGTCGCAAATCAGTCGCTAATTTGCGACTGAATTGCGACTACCAGTTAATTTTGTGGGAGGTTGAAAAAACCGAAAACGTTCAAACTCCCTCCAAATTAATTGGTAGTCGCAAATCAGTCGCAAATTAGCGACTGATTTGCGACCACAATTACAGTTTCGATAAATGTACCTGTGGTCGCAAATTAGTCGTAAATTTGTGACTGATTTGCGACCACGAATTAATTTGGAGGAAGTTTGAACGTTTTCGGTTCCCACCAAATTAATTGGTAGTCGCAAATCAGTCGCAAATTTGCGACTGATTTGCGATGACAGGTATTTTGCCACTGATTTGCGACTACATCCGTGGTCGCAAAAAAATCTATAAATACCCGATGGTTTTCCTTCATTTTTCACAAATCTCTCAAACTACTTTACAAAACTCTCTCAAAAACACTTCCTAAACACTTTAGAAAAACACTATTTCTATAAATGGCAAGTGGTGGTAGGTCGTTGAGAGGTCGTGGAAGACGATCTTTCGGATCGTCTTCCGGCCGAGGAACCTCTTCGGCCTCCTCGAACCCTTCACCATCCGCTAATAGAGCGGCATCGCGGCTCCCTCCGAAATACAATTTTGTTCCTCACTCCGTTCCTGAAACCCAAACACCTCCACGGTTTCAGGAATCGGATGAACATGAGGACGAACAAATTCCCGATTGCGAAACGGGAACGGATGAACAAACTATCACTCTTGATAGTTTGTTACAAACTCCGGGCCGTGGACAGTATTTGACTGTGCTTTCTCTAGATGCGGCTCCGAATACAACGTGGTAAGCATATTTATTAAAAGCTAATTTTTTAATAAATATTTATTAAAATTTAAATTATATTAATATAATTTTACATTTTTGTAATAAATATTAGGTTTGACCGCGATAACGGGTCTATTACTTGTCAAATATATATATATTTTTTTAAATTATTAATTATATTATTTCAATAATAAAATAAAAAATATATTAATATTATTTTTTTAAATCTAATTACGGTGTAGTCGCAAATTAGTCTTAAATCAGTCGCAATTTTTGCCACCGATTTGCGACTCCTTTGCAACTGCGAGCTATGTGCAGTCGCAAATCAGTCACAAAAATTTGTGACGGATTTGGGACTGCGGTTCACCTGTAGTCGCAAAACAGTCACACATTTTTGTGACTGATTTGCGACTGTGTTTCACCTGTAGTCGCAAATCAGTCACAAATATTTGTGACTGTTTTGCGACTGCGTTTCTCCTGTAGTCGCAAAACAGTCACTTTTTTGTGACTGATTTGCGACTACGGTTCACCTGTAGTCGCAAAACAGTCACAGAAAACAGTGACTGATTTGCAACTGCGGTTCTACCGTAGTTGCAAATCAGTCACAAAAATTTGCAACTGTTTTGCGACTACAAATTTAGCAACCACAACAGTAGTCGCAAAACAGTAGCAAAATTTGTTACGGAAATTCAGTGGCAAATTAGTCGCAAAGTAGTCGCAAAATACCCACTATGACCGTGGTCGCAAATCAGTCGCAAAATTGCGACTGATTTGCGACTAATTTTTTTGCGACTATTATTTTGCGACCACATCACGTAGTCGCAAAGTAGTCGCAAAATACAGTTTTGCGACTACTTTGCGACCACTTCCGTGGTCGCAAAACGGCTGTTTTCTTGTAGTGTACTAAAATAAAATCGAATTTAATCCGAAAAATTACTTCACAAAAAATTCAGGAAAACTAAGCTTTATGATTTCAGCTAAGTTTCCAAATTTTGTTTTTATTATTATTTATCTCAGATCTAAACATGCTTTTCACTATAACCATATCTAAAATGATAAGCATAATTCAGATCTTTCAACAATTTAACCATAGATCACAAAATACAGGTTTAATCTCTAAATTTTAATAAAAACCAGATTTAACAATATGAAGCTTCTAAACATATTATTAAATCTGAATTTTAACAAAAATAATCTGATTATTATACATAAACTAGTCATGATGGCTCTCATACCAATTGTTAATGATTTTATGATTTCTATAATTATAAAACTCATGCTAATTTCTGATAATAAAAAATACAATAGTGAAATCATACTTTTTGGATCCATGACTTATGATACTGAAGTTGGAAATGGTTCTTCCACGATAAACCCAGAATAAACCGAGATAAATCTTTGTTGATAGGATGCAAAGGTGGCTGAATTTCTTATTATGGTTGCCATGGGGACCATAACCATTCTATTTATATAGAAAATAATTTATAATTCGGCATTTCATCAAATTAGAAATTGCATAATTTATGCACATTTAAATTTTCCATGACACTTATTTCTCATAGTTTATCTTTACAAATAAGTAACCGCAAAATTTTGACTACTTTAGATAATGACCCTAACACATCGATTATACATGTGTGACCCCAAAATAATTCTTACACGTGATGCTATGCTTAATGCTTTATTTATAAACATTTACTTAATGAACACCAGTGATCAGTTTAGAATGATAACTTTAACTGGTAGAGCAACTTGACATCTACCACCAAATCGTCCATAACTTTGGATTTATAGATAAGAATGACACAAATCGAATGCCCATATTATCCTAGCTCAATTCTCTATATTGCGAAAAAATTTGAGGCCGAACTAGATACGAAAAAGCACCCAAGTAAACTTATATGTCCCGAACTGCGTGATGCCATGCATTATGTTTCATTTATAAGTCTTTACTCAATGATCACCAATGATTAGTTCAGAATAATCACTTTAACTGGCCGAACAACTTGAGTTTTCCCCACTAAATCGTCTGTAACTTTTGATTTAGAGCTCAGAATGACACGAATCCAATGCCAACGTTAAGCTAGCACAATTTTCTATATTGTGTCAAAATTTGAGAAGGAAATAGATAAAAAGGCATCCTAGTATTCCGATCTATTCCGCACTGCGTGATGCCATGCATTATGCTTTATTTATAAGACTTTACTCAATGGCACCATTAATCAGTTAAGAATGATCATTTTAATTGGCCTATCAACTTGACATTTCCGTACTAAATTGCCTGTAACTTTTGATTTAGAGCTAAGAATGACACGAATCCAATGCTAATGTTACGCTAGCTCATTTTTCTATATTTTGACAAAATTTGAGATAGAAATAAAGACGACAAAAGGTCCAAGTAATCCAATCTATCCCAAATTCTGGGATGCAATGCATAATGATTCGTTTATAAGCCTTTACTTAATGAGAACCGATTATCAGTTTAGAGAGACCAGTTTAATTGGCCGATCAACTTGACATCTCCGCAGTTAATCATCAGTACCTTTTGATTTAGAGCATATAATGACACGAATACAATTCCCACATTAAGCTATCTCAATTTTCAATAGTTTTAGACAATTTGAGATAGTAATAGAGACGACAAAGCATCCAAGTAATCAAATATATCCTAAACTGCATGATGCCATGCATTATGCTTCATTTATAATCGTTTAATCAATGAGCACCAACGATCAGTTTTGAATAATCATATTAACTTTCCATTCAACATGACATGTCCCCACAAAATTGTATATAACTTTTGATTTAGAGCTCGTAATGACACGAATCCAATGCCCACGTTACGCTAGCACAATAGTCTATATTTGGACAAAATTTGAGACAAAAATAGAGACGACGAATTGTCCAAGTTATCCAATCTATCCCAAACTGCGTGACGCCATGCATTATGTTTTATTTATAAGCCTTTACCCAATGAACACCAATGATCAGTTAAGAATGATCATTTTAACTGAACAATCAACTTGACAAGTCCGCACTAAATCGTCTGTAACTTTTGATTTAGAGCTCAGAACGACACGAATCCAATGCCCATGTTAATTGTCTATATTTTGACAAAATTTGCGATAGAAATAGAGACGACGAAGCGTCCAATTAATCCAATCTATCCCAAACTCCGTGAAGCCATGCATTATGTTTCATTAATAAGCCTTTACTTAATGAGCACCAATGATCAGTTTAGAGTGATCATTTTAACTAACCGATGAACTTGACATGTCCTCACTATATTTGGATAAAATTTGAGATAGAAATAGAGACGACTAAGCGTCCAAGTAATCCAATCTATAGCAAACTCTTCCATGCTATGCTTAATGCCTCATTATAAACCTTTAACTAATGAGCACCAATGATCAGTTTAGAGTGATCATTTTAACTGTTCGATCAACTTGACATGTACAGACTAAATCGTCTGTGACTTTTGATTTAGAACTCAGAATGACACGAATCCAATGCCCATGTTAAGCTTGCTCAATTGTCTATATTTTGACAAAATTTGAGACATAAATAGAGATGACAAAGCTTCCAAGTAATCCAATCTATCCCCAACTCCGTGATTCTAGGCTTGGTGTTTCATTTTCTAAGCCTGTATTTGATGAGTACCATTGATTAGTTTAGAGTGATCACTTTAAGTGGCCAATCAACTTGACATGTCCGCACTAAATCGTCTGTACCTTTTGATTTAGAGCTCATAATGACATGAACCAATGCCCACGTTAAGCTACCTCAATTGCTATATTTTCACAAAATTTGAGACAAAAATAGATACGACAAAGCGTCCAAGTAATCCAATCTTTCCCAAACTCCT
This sequence comes from Pugionium cornutum, assembly GCA_018901935.1. Classification (NCBI taxonomy): domain Eukaryota; kingdom Viridiplantae; phylum Streptophyta; class Magnoliopsida; order Brassicales; family Brassicaceae; genus Pugionium; species Pugionium cornutum. The sequence goes on along the minus strand of CM032157.1, from coordinate 26,899,672 downwards.
TGATGCTGTGCTTATTGCTAATTTGTTAAGCCTTTACTCAATGAGCACCATTGATCAATTTAGATTGATCATGTTAACTGGCCAGTCAACTAGACATGACCGCACAAAATCATCTATGAGTTTTGATTTAGAGCTAAAAATGACCCGAATCCAATTTCCATGTTAATCTAGTTCAATTGTCAATATTTTGACCAAATTTATGACAAAAATAGAGGTGACAAAGCGTCCAAGTAATCCAATCTATCCCAAATATTGTGATGCCATGCATTATGCTTCATTTATAAGCCTTTACTCAATGAAAACCAATGATCAGTTTAGAATAACCATATTAACTGGCCGATCAACTTGACATGTCCGCCGAAAATCGTCTGTATCTTTTGATTTCGAGCTCACAATGACATGAATCCAATGCCCACATTAAGTTTGCTCAATTGTCTATCTTTTTTCAAAATTTGAGAAAGAAATAGATACGACAAAGCGTCCAAGAAATCCAATCTATCCCAAACTGTGTGATGCCATGCATTATGCTTCATTTGTAAGCCTTTACTCAATGAGCACCAACCAACAATTTAGAGTGATCACTTTAACTGGCAGATCAACTTGACATATCCGCACTAAATTGTCGGTAACTTTTAATTTAGAGGTCAGAATCACACGAATCCAACGCACGATAACTAGCTCAATTGTCTATATTTTGACAAAATTTGAGATAGAAATAGACATGAAAAAGAGTCCAAGTAATCCAATCTATTGCAAATTTCTTGATGCCATGGTTTATGCTTCATTTATAAGCTGTTACTTAATGAGCACCAATGATCAGTTTAGAATGATCACTTTAACTGGCTGATCAACTTGACATGTCCGCACTAAATCGTCTGTAACTTTTGATTTAGAGCTCGGAATGACACGAATCCAATGCAACTGTTAAGCTAGCTCAATTGTCTATATTTTGACAAAATTTGAGACAAAAATAAAGCAAAATGTATCCAAGTAATCCAATCTATCCCAAACTCACTGATGCCATGCATTATGGTTCTTTTATAAGTCTTTACTTAATGAGCACCAGTCATCAGTTTAGATTGATCATTTTAACTGACCAATCAACTTGACATTTTCTCACTAAATTGTCTGTAACTTTTGATATAGAGCTCAGAATGACATGAATCCAATGCCCATGTTAAGCTAGATCAATTGTCTTTATTTTGAAAAAATTTGAGACATAAATAGAGACGACAAAGCGTCCAAGTAATTCAATCTATCCGAAACTCCGTGATACTTTGCTTAGTGCTTCATTATAAGCCTTTACTTAATGAGCACTAATTATGAGTGTAGACAGATAATATTAACTGGCCGATCAACTTGACATCTATGGACTAAATCGTTTGTAACTTTTTATTTAGAACTCGGAATGACACAAATCCAATGCCCACGTTAAGCTAGCTCAATTGTCTATATTTTGACAAAATTTGAGATAAAAATAGAGACGAAAAAGTGTCCAAGTAATCCAATCTATCCCAAACTCAGTGATGCCATGCATTATGGTTCACTTATAAGCTTTTACTTAATGAGAACCAATAATCGGTTTAGAGTGATCATTTTAACTGACCAATCAACTTCACATGTCCTCACTAAATTGTCTGTACTTTTTTTTTAGAGTTCAGAATGATACGAAACCAATGTCCACGTTAAGCTAGCTGAATTGTCTATATTTTGACAAAATTCGAGACATAAATAGAGATGGCAAAGCTTCACAGTAATCCAATCTATCCCAAATTCCATGATGCTACGCGCAATGCTTCATTTATAAGCCTGTATTTAATGAGTACCAATGATCAGTTTAGAGTGATCATTTTAACTGGCCGATCAACTTGACATGTCCAGACTAAATCGTCTGTAACGTTTAATTTAGATATTAGAATGACACGAATCCAATGCCCACGTTAAGCTAGCTCAAGTGGCTATATTTTCACAAAATTTGAGGCAAAAATAGAGACGATAAATTGTCCAAGCATTCCAATCTATCCCAATCTCCAAGATGCTATGCTTGATGCTTCCATTATAAGCCTTTACTTAATGAGCACCAATGATCAATTTAAATTGATCATGTTAATTGGCTGATCAACTTGACATGTCCCCACGAAATCTTCTATAACTTTTGTTTTAGAGCTCCGAATGACACGAATCCAATGTCTACGTTAAGCTAGATTAATTGTCTACTTTTTGACAAAATTTGAGACAGAAATAGAGATGAAAAAATGTCGAAGTAATCCAATCTATCCCAAACATTGTGATGCCATGCATTATGCTTCATTTATAAGCCTTTACTCAATGAACACCAACGATCAGTTTAGAATAATTATATTAACTGGCCAATCAACTTGACATGTCCTCAGTAAATCGTCTGTATCTTTTGATTTAGACCTCATAATGACACGAATCCAATGCCCACGTTAAGCTAGCTCAATTGTCTTTATTTTGACAAAATTTGAGACATAAATAGAGACGACAAAGCGTCCAAGTAATTCTATCTATCCGAAACTCCATGATGCTTTGCTTAATGCTTCATTATAAGCCTTTACTTAATAAGCACCAATTATCAATTTAGAGAGATAATTTTAACTGGCTGTTCAACTTGACATGTATGGACCAAATCGTTTGTAACTTTTGATTTAGAACTCAGAATGACACGAATCCAATGCCCACGTTAAGCTAGCTCAATTGTCTATATTTTGACAAAATTTGAGACAGAAATAGAGACGAAAAAGTGTCCAAGTAATCCAATCTATCCCAAACTCAGTGATGCCATGCATTATGCTTCATTTATTAGCTTTTACTTAATGAGAACCAATAATCAGTTTAGAGTGATCATTTTAACTGACCGATCAACTTCACATGTCCTCACTAAATCGTCTGTACCTTTTTTTAGAGCCCAGAATGACACGAAAGCAATGCCCACGTTAAGCTAGCTGAATTGTCTTTATTTTGACAAAATTTGAGACAGAAATAGAGACGACAAAGTGTCCAAGTAATCCAATCTATCCCAAACTCTGTTATGCTATGTTTAATGCTTCAATATAAGCCTTTACTTAATGAGCACCAATCATCAGTTTAGAGTGATCATTTTAACTGGCCGATAACCTTGACATGTAGAAACAAAATCTTTTGTAACTTTGGATTTAGAACTCATAATGACACGAATCCAATGCACATGTTAAGCTAGCTCAATTGTCTATATTTTGACAAAATTTGAGACATAAATAGAGATGGCAAAGCTTCCAAGTAATCGAATCTATCCCAAATTCTATGATGCTATGCTTAATGCTTCATTTATAAGCCTGTATTTAATGAGTACCAATGATCAGTTTAGAGTGATCATTTTAAGTGGCCGATCAACTTGACATGTCTAGACTAAATTGTCTGTAACTTTTAATTTAGATATCAGAATGACACGAATCCAATGCCCACGTTAAGCTAGCTCAATTGGCTATATTTTCACAAAATTTGAGGCAGAAATAGAGACGATAAATCACCCAAGCATTCCAATCTATCCCAAACTCATTGATGCTATGCTTGATGCTTCCTTTATAAGCCTTTACTTAATGAGCACCAATGATCAATTTAAATTGATCATGTTAACTGGCTGATCAACTTGACATGTCCCCACTAAATCGTCTATAACTTTTGATTTAGAGCTCCGAATGACACGAATCCAATGTCTACGTTAAGCTAGATTAATTGTCTATATTTTGACAAAATTTGAGAGAGAAATAGAGATGACAAAACGTCGAAGTAATCCAATCTATCCCAAACATTGTGATGCCATGCATTATGCTTCATTGATAAGACATTACTCAATGAACACCAATGATCAGTTTAGAATAATTATATTAACTGGCCAATCATCTTGACATGTCCGCACTGAATCGTCTGTATCTTTTTATTTAGAGCTCAGAATGACACGAATCCAATGCCCACGTTAAGCTAGCTCAATTTTCTATATTTTAAAAAAAATTTGAGAAAGAAATAGATATGACAAAGCGTCCAAGAAATCCAGTCTATCCCAAACTGTGTGATGCCATGCATTATGCTTCATTGATAAGCCTTTACTCAATGAGCACCAATCAACAATTTATGGTGATCACTTTAACTGGCATATTTGCACTAAATCGTCTGTAACTTTTGATTTACAGATCCGAATGACACGAATCCAACGCACGATAAGCTAACTCGATTGTCTATATTTTGACAAAATTTGAGACGAAAACAGGCACGACAAAGTGTCCAAGTAATCCAATCTATTGCAAATTTCATGATGCCATGCTTTATGGTTCATTTATAAGTCTTTGCTTAGTGAGCACCAATGATCAGTTTAGAATGATCACTTTCACTGGCTGATTAACTTGACATGTCTACACTAAATCGTCTGTAACTTTTGTTTTAGAGCTCACAATGACACAAATCCAATGCCAACGTTAAACTAGCTCAATTGTCTATATTTTGACAAAATTTAAGATAGAAATATAGACGAAAAAGCGCTCAAGTAATCCATTCTATCCCAAAATCACTGACGCCACGCATTATACTTCATTTATAAGCCTTTACTTAGTGCGCACCAGTGATCAGTTTAAAGTGATCATTTTAACCGACCGATCAAATTGACATGTCCTCACTAAATCATCTGTGACTTTTGATTTAGAGCTCAGAATGACACGAATCCAATGCCCACGTTCAGCTAGCTCAATTGACTATATTTTGACAAAATTTGAGACAGAAAGAGAGATGACAAAGCTTCCAATTAATCCAATTTATCCCAAACTCCGTGATTCTATACTTAATGCTTCTTTTATAAGCCTGTATTTAATGAGCACCAATGATCAGTTTAGTTTGATCACTTTAAGTGGCCAATCAACTTAACATGTCCGCACTACATCGTCGGTACCTTTTGATTTAGAACGTAGTATTACCGAATCCAATGCCTACCTTAAGCTAGCTTAATTGTCTATATTTTTAAAAAATTGAGACAGAAATAGAGACGACAAAGCATCCAAGTAATCCAATCTATTCCACACTCCGTGATGCCATTCTTAATGCTTCATTTATAAGCCTTTACTTAATGGGCACCAATGATCAGTTAAGAATGATCATTTTAACTGGCCGGTCAACTTCAAATGTCAACAATAAATCGTCAATAAATTTTGATTTAGAGGTCAAAATGACATAAATCCAATGCAAATGTTACGCTAGCTCAATTGTCTATATTTTGGCTGAATTTGGGAAAGAAATAGAGACGAAAAAGCGTCCAAGTAATCTAATCTTTCCCAAACCAAGAGATGCTATGCTTAATGCTTCATTTATAAGCCTTTACTTAATGAGAAGCAATGATCAGTTTAGAGTGATCATTTTAACTTGCCGATCAACTTGACATGTTCTTACTAAATCGTCTGTAACGTTTGTTTTTGAATTCAGAATGACACAAATCCAATGCCCACGTTAAGCTAGCTAAATTGTCTATATTTTGACAAAATTTGAGGCAGTAATAAAGATGAAAAAGCGTCCAAGTAATCCAATCTATCCCAAACTCCGTGATGCTATGCTAAATGCTTTATTATAAGCATTTACTAAATAAGCAACAATTATCAGTTTAGAGTGATCATTTTAACTGGCTGATCAACTTGACATGTCCGGACTAATGCGTCTATAACTTTTGACTTAGAGATCCGAATGACACGAATCCAATGCCCACGCTAAGCTAGCTCAATTGTCTACATTTTGATAAAACTTGAGGCAGAAATAGAGATGACAAAGTGTCCAAGTAATCCAATCTATCCCAAACTCTATCATGCTATGCTTAATGCTTCAATTATCATCTTTTATTAAATGAGCACCAATGATCAGTTTAGGGTGATCACTTTAAGTAGCCGATCAACTTGACATGTCCACACTAAATCGTCAGTTTAGAGCTAGCTAAATTGTCTATAGTTTGACAAAATTTAATGACACGAATTATAAACCTTTACTTAATGAGAACCAATTATCAGTTTAGAGTGATAATTTTAACTGGCCGATCAACTTGCCATGCCCGGATTAATGCGTTTGTAACTTTTGATTAAGAGCTCATAATGACACGAATCCAATGCCCACGTTAAACTAGCTCCATTTTCTATATTTGGACAAAGTTTGAGACAGAAATAGAGATGACAAAGCGTCCAAGTAATCCAATCTATCGCAAACTCCGTGATGCTCTGCATAATGCTTCATTTAACATCCTTTATTTAATGAGCACCTATGATCAGTTCAGAGTGATCACTCTAAGTGGCCGATCAACTTGACATGTCCACACTAAATCCTATGCACCTTTTGATTTAGAGCATTGAATGACACGAATCCAATGCACACGTTAAGCTAGCTCAATTATCTATATTTTGACATAATTTGAGACACAAATAGAGACGACAAAGCAGCCAAGTAATCCAATCTATCCCAAATACCATGATGCTATGCTTAATGCTTCATTTATAAGCCTGTATTTAATGAGTACCAATGATCAGTTTAGAGTGATCATTTTAACTGTAGATCAACTTGACATGTCCAGACTAAATCGTCTGTAACTTTTAATTTAGATATCAAAATGATACGAATCCAATGCCCACGTTAAGCTAGCTCAATTGGCTATATTTTGACAAAATTTGAGGCAGAAATAGAGTAGATAAATTGTCCACGTATTCCAATCTATCCCAAACCCCTTGATGCTATGCTTAATGCTTCCTTTGTAAGCCTTTACTTAATGAGCACCAATGATCAGTTTAAATTGATCATTTTAACTGGTTGATCAACTTGACATGTCTCCACTAAATTGTCTATAACTTTTGATTTAGAGCTGCGAATGACACGAATCCAATGTACCTGTTAAGCTAGATTAATTGTCTATATTTTGACAAAATTTGAGACAGAAATAGAGATGATGAAACGTCCAAGTAATCCAATCTATCCCAAACATTGTGATGCCATGCATTATGCTTCATTTATAAGCCTTTACTCAATCAACACCAATGATAGGTTTAGAATAATTACATTAACTGGCCAATCAACTTGACATGTCCGCACTGAATCGTCTCTATCTTTTGATTTAGAGCTCAGAATGACACGAATCAAATGCCCACGTTAAGCTAGCTCAATTGTCTATATTTTTACAATATTTGAGACAGAAATAGAGATGACAATGCGTCCAAGAAATCGAGTGTATCCCAAACTGTGTGATGCCATGCATTATGCTTCATTTATAAGCATGTACAAAATGAGCACCAATCAACAATTTAGGGTGATCACTTTAATTGGCATATCTGCACTAAATCGTCTGTAACTTTTGATTTACATATCCAAACGATACAAATCCAACGCACCATAAGCTAACTCGATTGTCTATATTTTGACAAAATTTGAGACAAAAAGAGGCATGACAAAGTGTCCAAGTAATCCAATCTATTGCAAATTTCGTGATGTCATGCTTTATGCTTCATTTATAAGCCTTTACTTATTGAGCACCAATGATCAGTTAGAATGATCACTTTCACTGGCTGATCAACTTGACATGTCTACACTAAATCGTCTGTATCTTTTGTTTTAGAGCTCGCAATGACAGGAATCCAATGTCAACGTTCAGCTAGCTCAATTGTATATATTTTGACAAAACTTGAGACAGAAATATAGACGAAAAAGCGTCAAAATAATCCAATATATCCTGAACTCACTGACTCCACGCATTATGCTTCATTTATAAGCTTTTATTTAAAGAGCACCAATGATCAGTTTAGAGTGATCATTTTAACTGACCGATCAAATTGACATATCCTCAATAAATCGTCTATAACTTTTGATTTAGAGTCAGAATGACACGAATCCAATGTCCACGTTAAGCTAGCTCAATTGTCTTTATTTGACAAAATTTGAGACAGAAAGAGAGATGACAAAGCTTCCACTTTATTCCAAACTCCGTGATTCTATACTTAATGCTTCATTTATAACCCTGTATTAATGCTTCATTATAAACCTTTACTTAATGAGCACCAATTATCAGTTTAGAGTGATAATTTTAACTGGCCGATCAACTTGCAATGCCCGGATTAACGCGTTTGTAACTTTTTATTAAGAGCTCATAATGACACGAATCCAATGCCCACGTTAAACTAGCTCCATTTTCTATATTTGGATAAAGTTTGAGATAGAAATAGAGATGACAAAGCGTCCAAGTAATTCAATCTATCGCAAACTCTGTGATGCTCTGCGTAATGCTTCATTTAACATCCTTTATTTAATGAGCACCTATGATCAGTTCAGAGTGATCACTCTAAGTGGCCGATCAACTTGACATGTCCAAACTAAATCGTATGCACCTTTTGATTTAGAGCACAGAATGACACGAATCCAATGCACACGTTAAGCTAGCTCAATTGTCTATATTTTGACATAATTTGAGACACAAATAGAGACGACAAAGCGGCCAAGTAATCTAATCTATCCAAATCCGTGATGTTATGCTTAATGCTTCCTTTATAAGCTTTTACTTAATGATCACTAATGATCAGTTTAAACTGATCATTTTAACTGGCCGATCAACTTGAAATGTCCGCACTAAATTGTTTTTAACTTTTGATTTATAACTCAGAATGACACGAATCCAATACCCATGTTAAGCTAGCTCAATTGTCTATATTTTGATAGAATTTGAGATAGAAATACAGACGACAAGGCGTCCAAGTAATCTAATCTATCCCAATCTTCGTGATGCTATGCTTCATGCTTCATTATAAGCCTTTACTTAATAAGCACCAATCATCAGTTTATAGTGATCATTTTAACTCGCCGTTCAACTTGACATGTCTAGACTAATGCGTCTGTAACTTTTGATTTAGAGCTCAGAATGAACCGAATCCAATGCCCACGTTAAGCTAGCTCAATTGTCAATATTTGGAAAAATTTTGGGACAAACATAGAGATGACAAAGCGTCCAAGTAATCCAATCTATCCCAAACTCCGTGATGCTATGCTTAATGCTTCATTTATAAGCATTTACTTGATGGGCACCAATGATCAGTTTAGTGTGATCACTTTAAGTGGTCGATCAGCTTGACATGTCTGCATTAAATCGTCTGTACCTTTTGATTTATAGCATAGAACGACACGAATCCAATGCCCACGTTAGGCTAGCTCAATTGTTTTTATTTTGACAAAATTTGATATAGAAATAGAGATGACAAAACGTCCAAGTAATCCGATCTATTCCAAACTCCGTGATGCTATGCTTAGTGCTTCATTGTAAGTCTTTACTTAATGAGCACCACTGATCAGTTTAGAGTGATCATTTTAATTGGCCGATCAACTTGACATGTATGTATTAAATCATCTATAACTTTTGATTTAGAACTCAGAATGACACGAATCCAATGCCAACGTTAGACTAGCTAAATTGTCTATATTTTGGCAAAATTTGAGACAGAAATAGAGACGAAAAAGCTTCCAAGTAATCCAATCTATCCCAAACTCCGTGATGTTATTCTTAATACTTCATTTATAAGCTTGTATTTAATGAGCACCAACGATCAGTTTAGAGTTATCACTTCAAGTGGCCAATCAACTTGACATGTCCACACTAAATCATCTGTATCTTTTGATTTAGAACATAGAATTACCGAATCCAATGCGCACGTTAAGCTAGCTTAATTGTCTATATTTTAACAAAATTTGACACAGAAATAGAGACGACAATGCATCCAAGTAATCCAGTCTATTCTATACTCCGTGATGCCATGCTTAATGCTTCATTAATAAGCCTTTACTCAATGGGCACCAATAATCAGTTAAGAATGATCATTTTAACTGGCCGATCAACTTGACATATCCGGACTAATGAGTCAGTAACTTTTGATTTAGATCTCCGAATGACACGAATTCAATGCCCACGTTAAGCTAGCCAAATTGTTTATATTTTGACAAAATTTGAGACAAAAATAGAGATGACAAAGCATCCAAGTAATCCAATCTATCCCAAACTCGGTGATGCTATGCTTAATGCTTCATTTATCTTCCTTTATTTAATGAGCACCAACGATCAATTTAGAGTGATCACTTTAAGTGGACGATCAACATGACATGTCCACACTAAATCGTCTGTACCTTTTGATTTAGAGAATAGATTGACATGAATCCAATGCCCATGTTTAGCTAGCTCAATTGTCTATATTTTGACAAAATTTGAGAACGAAATAGAGACAAAAAAGTGCCCAAGTAATCGAATCTATCCCAAACTCCGTGTTGCTATGCCTAATGTTTCCTTTATAAGACTTTCCTTAATGCGGACTAATGATCAGTTTAAACTTATCATTTTAACTGGCCGATCAACTTGACATGACACGAATCGTCTGTAACTATTGATTTAGCGCTTAGAATGACACGAATCCAATGCCCGCATTAAGCTAAGTCAATTGTCTATATTTTTACAAAATTTGAGACAGAAATAGGATGATAAAGCGTCCAAGTTATACAATCTATCTCAATCTCCGTGATGCTATGCTTAATGCTTCATTATAAGCCTTTACTTAATGAGCACCAATGATCAGTTTTAGAGTGATCATTTTAACTGGCCGACCAACTTGACATGTGCGGACTAAATTGTCTGTAACTTTTGATTTAGAGCTCAGATTGACATGAATCCAATGCCCACATTAAGCTAGATCAATTGTCTTTATGTTGACAAAATTTGAGATAGAAATAGAGATGAAAAAGAGTCCAAGTAATCCAGTGTATCCCAAACTCCGTGATGCTCTGCTTAATGCTTCATTTATCATCCTTAATTTAATGAGCATCAATGATCAGTTTGGAGTGATCACTTTAAGTGGCCAATAAACTTGACATGTCCACACAAAATCATCTTTACCTTCTGATTTAGAGCATATAATGACATGAATACAATGCTCATGTTAAGCTAGCTCAATTGTCTATATTTTGCCAGAATTTGAGACACAAATAGAGACGACAAAGCATCCAAGTAATCCAATCTATCCCAAAATCTGTGATACTATGTTTAATGCTTCATTTATAAGCCTTTACTTAATGAGCACCAGTGATCAATTTATAGTGATCAATTTATAGTGATCAATTTAACAGGGCGATCAACTCGACATGTCCGCACTAGATCATCAGTAAATTTTGATTTAGAGCTCAGAATGACAAGAATCCAATGCCCACGTTAAGCTAGCTCAATTGTCTATATTTTGACAAACTTTGAGACCGAAATAGAGACGAAACAGCGTCCAAGTAATCCAATCAATCCCAAACTCCATGATGCTATGCATAATGCTTCATTATAAGCCTTTACTCAATGAGCACCAATTATCAGTTTAGAGTGATCATTTTAACAGGCCGATCAACTTGCCATGTCCGGACTAATACGTCTGTAACTTTTGATTTAGAGCTCTGAATGACACGAATCCAATGGCTACGTTAAGCTAGCTCAATTGTCTCTATCTTGAAAAAATTTGAGACATAAATACAGATGACAAAGCGTCCAAGTGAACCAATCTATCCCAAACTCCTTGATGCTCTGCTTAATGCTTCATTTATCAGCCTTTATTTAATGAGCACCAATGATCAGTAAGTAGTGATCACTTTAAGTAGCCGATCAACTTGACATGTCCACACTAAATCGTCTGTACCTTTTGATTTAGAGCCTAGAATGACACGAATCCAATGCTCACGTTAACCTAGCTCAATTGTCTATATTTTGACAAAATTTGAGACACAAATAGAGACGTAAAAGCGTCCAAGTAATCCAATCTATCCCAAAATCCGTGATGCTATGCTTAATGCTTCATTTATAATCTTTTACTTAATGTGCACCAATGATCAATTTAGAGTGATCATTTTAACTGGCCGATCAACTTGTCATGTCCTCATTAGATCATCTGTAACTTTTGATTTAGAGCTCAGAATGACAGGAATCCAATGCCCACGTTAAGCTAGCTCAATTGTCTATATTTTGACAAAATTTGAGAAAGAACTAGGTATGCGTCCAAGTAATCGTCCAAGTTTTCTATATTGTGACAAAATAAGACACATAACAAGATACGACAAAGCATTCAAATAATCCAATCTATCCCCTAACTGCGTGATGCCATGCATTATGCTTCATTTATAAGCCTTACTCCATAAACACCAATGATCAGTTTAGAATGATCATATTAACTGTCCGATCAACTTGACATGTACGCACTAAATCGTCTAGAACTTTTGATTTAGAGATCAGAATGACACAAATCCAATGCCCACGTTAAGCTAGCTTAATTTTCTATATTTTGACAAAATTTGAGACCAAAATAGAGACGACAAAGAGTCCAAGTAATCCAATCTATACCAAATTTTGTGATGTCATGCTTTATGCATCATCTATAGGCCTTTAATCAATCAGTACTAATGACCAGCTTAGATTGATCACTTTAACTGGCCGATCAACTTGACATGTCCGCACTAAATCGTCCGTAACTTTTGATTTAGAGCTCAGAATAACACGAATCCAATACCCACGTTTAGCTAGCTCAATTTTCTATATTTTGACAAAATTTGAAACAGAAATAGATAACACAAAGCATCCAAGTAATCCAATCTATCCCGAACTGTGTGATGTCATGCATTATGCTTCATTTGTAAGCCTTTACTCAATGAGTACCAGTGATCAGATTAGAATAATCATATTAACTGGCCGATCAAATTGACATGTTCACACTAAATCATCTTTAACTTTTGATTTAGAGCTTGGAATGACACGAATCCAATGCCCACGTTAAGCTAGCTCAATTGTCCATATTGTGACAAAATTGAGAACAAGATACGACAAAGCGTACAAGTATTCCAATCTATCGCAAACTGCGTGATGCCATGCATTATACTTCATTTATAATCCTTTACTTAATGAGCCACAATGATCAGTTTAGAATAATCATATTACCTAGCCGATCAACTTTAAATGTAAGCACTTAATCGTCTATAACTTTTGATTCAGAGATCAAAATCACACGTATCCAATTCCCACATTAAGCTATATCAATTTTCTATATTTCGACAAAGTTTGAGACAGAAATAGCGACGATAAAGCATCCAAGTAATCCAATGTATCCCAAACTGCGTGATGCCATGCTTTATGCTTCATTTATAGGCCTTTACCCAATGAGTACCAATGATCACTTTAGAATTATCACTTTAACAGGTCAATCAGCTTGACATGTCCGCACTGAATCGTGCGTAACTTTTGATTTAGAGCTCAGAATGATCGAACCCAATGCCCACGTTAAGCTAGCTCAGTTTTCTATATTGTGACAAAATTTGAGGCATAACTAGATATGACAGAGCGTCCAAGTAATCCAATTTATCCCGAACTGCATGATGCCATGCATAATGCTTCATTTATAAGTCTTTACTCAATGAGCACCAATGATTAGTTTAGTATACTCATTAACTGGCCGATCAACTTGACATGTCCGCACTAAATCCTCTATAACTTTTGCTTTAGAGATCAGAATGACATGAATCCAATGCCCATGTTAAACTAGCTCAATTGTCGATATCTCCACAAATTTTGTGACAGAAATAGAGACGACAAAGTGTCCAAGTAATCAAATCTCTCCCAAACTGCATGATGCCAGGTATTATGTTTCATTTATAAGCCTTTACTCACTGAGCACCAATTATAAGTTTAGAATAATCATATTAACTGGCCGATCAACTTGACATATCCACACTAAATCGTCAGTCACTTTTTATTTAGAGCTCAGAATGACACGAATCCAATGCCACATTAAGCTAGCTCAATTGTCCATACTTTGACAAAATTTGAGACCGAAATAGAGACGACAAAGCGTCCAAGTAATCCAACCTATCCCAAACGCCCTGATGCAATGCTTTGTGCCTCATTTATAAGACTTTACTTAATGAGCACCAATTATCAGTTTAGAGTTATCAATTTAACTGGCCGATCAAATTGACATGTATGCACTAAATCATCTGAAACTTTTGATTTAGAGCTCAAAATGACACAAATCCAGTGCCCACGTTAAGCTAGCTCAATTGTCTATATTTTGACAAATTTTGAGACAGAAATAGAAACGACAAAGCATCCAATTAATCCAGTTTATCCCCAACTACGGGATGCCATGCATTATGCTTCATTTATATGCCTTTACTCAATTAGGACCAATGATTAGTTTAGAGTGATCACTTTAACTGGCAGATCAACTTGACTTATCCGCACTGAATTGTCCGTAACTTTTGATTTGGACCTCAGAATGACAGGAATCCAATGCCCACATTAAGCTAGCTCCATTGTCAATATGTTGACAAAAATTTGAGACAGAATTAGAGATGACAAAGCGACCAATTAATCCAATCTATCCCAAACGGCGTGATGCCATACTTTATGCTTCATTTATAAGCATTTACTTAATGAACACCAATGATTAGTTTAGAATGATTACTTTATTTGGCCGATCAACTTGAATGTATGCAATAATTTGTCCGTAACTTTTCATTTAGAGATTAGAATGACACGTATCCAACGCCCACGTTAGGCTAGCTCAATTTTCTATATTGTGATAAAATTTTAGATATAAATAGATACCACAAAAATTTGAGATAGAAATAGATATCCTGAACTGTGTGATGCCATGCATTATGCTTCATTTATAAGTATTTACTCAATGAGCACCAATGACCAGTTTAGAATAATCATATGAACTGGTTGATCAACTTGACATGTCCACACTAAATCGTCTGAAACTTTTGACTTAGAGCTCCGAATGACACAAATCCAATCCCAAATTAAGCTATCTCAATTGTCTATATTTTAACAAAATTTGAGATAGAAATATAAACGACAAAGCGTCCAAGTAATCTAATCTATCCCAAACTCCATGATGCTATGCTTAATGCTTCATTTATAATCCTTTACTTAATGAGCACCAATTTTCAGTTTAGAGTGATCACTTTAACTCGCCTATCATTTTGACATATCCGCACTGAATTTTCCATAACTTTTGATTTAGAGATGCGAATGACACGAATCTAATGCCCACGCTAAATTAGCTCAATTTTCTATATTTTGACAAAATTTTAGACACAAATAGAGATGACAAAGCATCCAAGTAATCAAATCTATCTCAAACTGTGTAATGCCATGCTTTATGCTTCACTTATAAGCCTTTACTTAATGTCCACACTAAATCGTCTGAAACTTTTGATTTAGAGCTCCGAATGACACGAATCCAATCCCAAATTAAGCTATCTCAATTGTCTATATTTTAACAAAATTTGAGATAGAAATATAAACGACAAAGCGTCCAAGTAATCCAATCTATCCCAAACTGTGTGATGCCATTCAGTATGCTTCATTTATAATCCTTTACTCAATGAGCACCAATGATCAGTTTAGAATAATCATATTAACAGGCTGATCAACTTGACATATCCGCAATAAATCGTCGGTAACTATTTATTTAGAGCTCCGAATGACACGAATCCAATGCCAACGTTAAGCTAGGTCAATTGTATATATTTTGACAAAATTTGAGACAGAAATAGAGACGACAAAGCATGCAAGTAATACAACCTATCCCAAACTCCATGATGCTATGCTTAATGCTTCATTTATAATCCTTTACTTAATGAGCACCAATTTTCAGTTTAGAGTGATCACTTTAACTCGCCTATCAGCTTGAGATATCCGCACTGAATTGTCCATAACTTTTGATTTAGAAATGCGAATGACACGAATCCAATTCCCACGTTAAAGTAGCTCAATTTTCTATATTTTGACAAAATTTTACACACAAATAGAGATGAGAAAGCATCCAAGTAATCAAATCTATCTCGAACTGTGTAATACCATGCTTTATGCTTCACTTATAAGCCTTTACTTAATGAGCACCAATGATTGTATAGAATGATCACTTTATCGGGCTGATCAACTTGAGATATCCGGAATGAATTGTTTAGAATGACATTTGATTTAGAGCTCAGAATGACACGAATCTAGTACCCACGTTAAGCTAGCTAAATTTTCAATAATTTGGACAAAATTTGAGACAGAAATAGATAAAACAAAGCGTCCAAGTAATCTAGTGATACAAGCCTTGATTCAAGGATGTATGCGCGTGGGCTGTTTGGAGAAGTTTAGGTGAGAAACTCGACCTTAGACTTCTTGGATAGGGGTTTTTGTGTTGGTATTCGATGGAAAGGTGAAGTGAACCACACGAGGGGTGATGAACCTCGTGATAAATCAAAAACTTAGAGCTAGGAGGGCTGGTCTCAACTAGATTCTAAGCGCACAAGATTCTTGAGAGAAAACTTGTTGGGGAAAAAGTTCTATCTCTATTAATATCAAAAAGGTTGTCAAACTACAATGCTGGAAGGAGCCTTCTTAATATGCTCGACAGCTTGAGCTTCTAGGGTCGACCCAAATAAGAAAAGGAAAACTTACAAAAGTGCACAAAAGGAAAAGATACAAAAGTGTATAATCGAAAAAGGACCTATTCCTAAAATGTCTTTGACTCAATAAAAGTAAATATTCTAGATCCTACCCTGCAAAACAGAAAGAGACATATATTCGAATTGAAACTTACCTTAACTTACCTCATGGCCAAGAAATGGAAGGTGGCCGTCCTTGTGGCATGCACGCGCCTTGCTCCTAGTCTTCGACTTGTAGTAGGGTTAAGAATCTTTGGGCCCTGACCTCTCTTGCCACTAAAGCCCAAGTTTCTGATGTCCCTTGTGTTGTTGAGAAGCCATTGGACTCTTCCTTGCATTTTTGGCCCATTGTCCTTAGTCGATCTTCCTCTAGGAGCTTGTCGACCCATAAGCTTAATTTGTGGAAGAGTACCCTTGATCTGCTTCTTGTCATTGCTCCTTGAGGTACCACTGGTGTAGATACTTCCACTAGGTGCATGTCCTGGAGCTGGTAGCTCATTTGGTCCGAGTCCTCTTGTGTAGAAGTGGAAATGCGCGTGTACTCGGCTGGATTGTGCGAGGTACTGGCCGGAATGCCTTCAGGACCGGCCAAGTTGATCCCGGAGTTGGCGGCATCACCAGAGGGACCGGCGGTGTCATCCACGGCGCCACCAAGTGTGCCGAAAGCTTGGGCCTCTCCGCCGGCAATGCTGGTTGCTCTGGTCCTTGTGGTCGAGGGTCTGGCGGTACTGCTTGGGCCGGCAGGCGTGCCAGATGGTCCGGCTGTCTCGGGCAAGCTTCCTGGTCGGCCACTATGGTCTCCTGGCTGGATGTACGACCTGATGTCCTCATCATCTAGTATATCCCAAACTACGTGATGTCATGCATTACGCTTCATTTATAAGCATTTACGCAATGAACACCAATGATCAGTTTAAAATAATCATAATAACTGGCAGATCAACTGGCAGATCAACTTGACATGTCCACACTAAATCGTATGTAAATTTTGATTTGTATCTCAGAATGACACGAATCCAAAGCTCAATTGTCTATATTTTGACAAATTTGAGACAAAAATAGAGACGTCAAAGCGTCCAAGTAATCTAACCTATCCCAAACTCCATGATGCTAAGTTTAATACTTCATTTATAAACCTTTACTTATTGAGCACCAACTATCAGTTTAGAATGATCACTTTAACTGGCTTATCAACTTGACATGTCCGCACTAAATCGTCTGAAACATTTGATTTAGAGCTCAGAATAACATGAATCCAATGCCCACGTTAAGCTGGCTCAATTGTTAATAATTTGACAAAATTTGAGACAGAAATAGAAATGACAAAGCGTCTAAGTAATCCAATCTATCCCAAACTGCATGATGCCATGCATTATGCTTCATTTATAAGCCTTTACTCAATGAGCACCATTGATCGGTTTAGAATAATCATATTAATTGGTCGATCAATTTGACATATCCGCACTAAATCAATCGTACCTTTTTATTTAGAGGTCAGAATGACACGAATCCAATGCCCACGTTAAGCTAGCTCAATTATCGATATTTTGGCAAAATTTGTGACAGAAATAGAGACGACAAAGCGTCCAAAACCCAAACTCCATGATGTAATGATTAATGCTTCATTTATAAGCCTTTACTTGTTGAGCACCAATTATCAGTTTATCGTGTTCACTTTAACTGGCCGATCAACTTGACATATCCGCACTAAATCTTGCGTAACTTTTGATTTAGAACTCAGAATGACACAAATCCAATACCCACGTTAAGCTTGCTCAATTTTCTATATTGTGACAAAATTCGAGACCGAAATATAAACGATAAAGCATCCAAGTAATCTCATGTATCTTGAACTTCGTGATGCCATTCATTATGCTTCATTGATAAGCCTTTACTCAATGAGCACAAATGATCAGTTTACAATAATCATATTGACTGGCCGATCAACTTGATATGTCCGCATTAAATCATCTGTAACTTTTGATGTGGAGCTCTGAACGACACGAAACTAGTACCCACGTTAAGCTAGCTCAATTGTCTATACTCTGGTAAATTTTAAAACAGAAATAGAGCTAACAAAGCATTCAACTTATTCAATCTATCACAAACTGCGTGATGCCATGCATTATGCTTCATTTATAAACCTTTACTCAATGAACACCAATTATCAGTTTAGAATAATAATATTAACTGGCAAATCAACTTGACATTTCTGCCCTAAATAATTTGTAGCTTTTGATTAAGAGCTCAGAGTGACACGAATCCTGTGCCTACGTTAAGCTAGATCAGTTTTCTATATTTTTGACAAAATTTAAGACAAAAATAGATACGACAAAGCACTCAAGTAATCTAACCTATCCCAAACTCCATGATGCTATGTTTAATACTTCATTCATAAGTCTTTACTTAATGAGCACCAATAATAAGTTTAGAGTGATCACTTTAACCGGGTGATCAACTTAACATACCTGCATTGAATATTCCGTAACTTTTGATTTAGAGCTCAGAATGACACGAATCTAATGCCCATGGTAAGCTAGCTCAACTGTCTATATTTTGACAAAACTTAAGACAAAAATAGACAAAGCATCCAAGTAATGCAATCTACTCCAAACTGCTTGATGCCATGCATTATGCTTCATTTATAATCCTTTACTTAACGAGCCACAATGATCAGTTTAGAATAATCATATTACCTAGCCAATCAACTTTACATGTAAGCACTTAATCGTCTATAACTTTTGATTCAGAGATCAAAATCACACGTATCCAATTCCCACATTAAGCTATATCAATTTTCTATATTTTGACAAAATTTGAGACAGAAATAGCGACGATAAAGCATCCAAGTAATCCAATCTATCCCAAACTGCGTGATGCCATGCTTTATGCTTCATTTATAGGCCTTTACCCAATGAGTACCAATGATCACTTTAGAATTATCACTTTAACAGGCCGATCAGCTTGACATGTCCTCACTGAATCATGCGTAACAGGCCGATCAGCTAGCTCAATTGTCTATATTTTGATGAAATTTGAGACAGAAATAGAGATGACAAAGTGTCCAAGTAATCCAATCTATCCCAAACTGCGTGATGCCATGCTTTATGATTCATTTATAAGTTTTTACTTATTGACCACCAATGATCAGTTAGGAATGATCTCTTTATCTGGCCGATCAACTTGACATGTACGAACTAAATCGTCCGTAACTTTTGATTAAAAGCTCGGAGTGACACGAATCCAATGCCCGTGTTAAGCTAGCTCAAGTTTCAATATTGTAACAAAATTTGAGATAGAAATAGATACCACAAATCGTGCTAGTATTCCAACCTCCCGAACTAAGTGATGTCATGCATTATACTTCATGAATAAGCCATTACTCAATCAGCACCAATGATCAGTTTAGAATAATAATATTAATTGGCCAATCAACTTTACATATCCGCGCTGAATCATCTGTAACTTTTTTATTTAGAGCTCACAATGACACGAATCTAATGCCCACGTTAACTAGGTCAATTATCTATATTTTATCAAAATTTGAGAAAGAAATAGAAACGACAAAGCGTCCATGTAATCCAACCTATCCCAAACTCCATGATGCTATGCTTAATGCTTCTCTTATAAGCCTTTACTTCATGAGCACCAATTAGATGTTTAGAGTGATCACTTTAACTAGCCGATCAACTTGACATATCCGGACTTAAGTTTCTGTAATTTTTGATTTAGAACTCAGAATAGCACGAATCCAATGCCCACGTTAAGCTTGCTCAATTTTATATATTGTGATAAAATTTGAGATAGAAATAGATACCAAAAAGCATCCTAGTAATCCAATCTATCCCAAACTGCGTGATGCAATGCATTATGTTTCATTTATAAGCATTTACCCAATGAGCACCAATGATCAGTTTAAAATAATCATATTAACTGGGCGATCCACTTGACACGTCCGCACTAAATCATCTATAACTTTCGATTGAGAAATCAGAATGATACGAATCCAATGCCCATGTTAAGATTACTCAATTGTCTATATTTTGACAAATTTTGAGACAGAAAACGAGATGACAAAGCATCCAAGTAATCCAATATATCCCAAACTGTATGATGCCATGCTTTATGATTCATTTATAACCTTTTACTTAATGAGCACCAATGTTCAGTTTTGAATGATCCATTTATCGGGCTTATCAACTTACATGCACGCTCTAAATCGTCCATAACTTTTGATTTTGAGTTCCGAATGACACGAATCCAATGCCCACATTAACTTAGCTCAATTTTCAATATTGTGCAAATTTTGAGATAGAAGTAGATCTACAAAGCATCCTAAGTAATCCAATCTATCCCGAACTGCGTGATGCCATGCATTATGCTTCATTTATAATCCTTTACTCAATGAGCCCCAATGATCAGTTTAGAATAATCATATTAACTAGCCGATGAACTTGATATGTCTGCACTAAATTCTCTGAAAATTTTGATTTAGAGGTCAGAATGACACGAATCCAATGCCCACGTTAAGCTAGTTCAATTTTCTATAATGTGAAAAATTAGAGACATAAATATATACGACAAAGCGTCCAAGTAATCCAATATATCCTGAACTGCGTGATGCCATGCATTATGTTTCATCTATATGCCTTTACTCATCAGGCACGAATGATCAGTTAAGAATGATCATTTTAACACACCCAATCAACTTCACTTGTCTGCACTAAATCGTCTGTAACTTTTTATTTAGAGATCAGAGTGACACGAATCCAATGCCCACGTTAACCTAGCTCAATTTTCTATATTGTGACAAAATTGGAGAGAGAACAAAGCGTCCAAATAATCCAATCTATCCCAAACTGAATGATTCCATGCATTATGCTTCATTTATAAACCTTTACTCAATGAGCAATAATGATCAGTTTAGAATGATCACTTTAACTAGTCTATCCAAATGACATTTACGCACTAAATCCTCCGTAATTTTCATTTAGAGCTCAGAATTACACGAACCCAATGCCCACGTTGAGCTAGCTCAATTTTCTATATTGTGACAAAATTTGAGTTAGAAATAGATACCACAAAGCATCCGAGTAATCCAACCTATCCAGAACAGTGTGATGCAATGCATTATGCTTCATTTATAAGCCTTTACTCAATGAGCACCAATGATCAGTTTAGACTAATCATATTAACTGGCCGATCAACTTGAAATGTCCGCACTAAATCGTCTATAACTTTTGATTTAGAGCTCAAAATGACACGAATCCAATGCCCACGTTAAGGTATGTCAGTTATCTATATTTTGACAAAATTTGAGGTAGAAATATGAATTACAAAGCGTCCAAGTAATCCAATCTATCCCAAAGTGCGTGATGCCATTCATTATGGTTCATTTATAAGCCTTTACTCAATGAGCACGAATGATCAGTTTAGAATAATCATATTAACTAGGCGATCAACTTGACATATCCGCACTAAATCGTCTATAACTTTTTATTTAGAGCTCAGAATGACAAGAATCCAATACCCACGTTAAGCACGGTCAATTGTGTATATTTTGACAAAATTTGAGACAAAAATTGAGACGACAAAGCATCCAAGTAATCCAACCGATCCCAAACTCCATGGTGCTATGCTTAATGTTTCATTTATAAGCCTTTACTTAATGAGCACCAATTATCAGTTTAGAGTGATCAATTTAACTTGCCGATAAACTTAACTTATCTGCATTGAATTTTCCGTAACTTTTGATTTAGACGTCAGAATGACACGAATCCAATGCCCACGTTAAGCTAGCTTCATGGTCTATATTTTGACAAATATTTGAGATCGAATTAGAGTCGACAAAGTGACCAATTAATCCAATCTATCCCAAATTGCGTGATGCCATACGTTATGCATCATTTATAAACATTTACTTAATGAGCACCAATGATCATTTTAGAATGATCACTTTATTTGGCCGATCAACTTGAATGTACGCAATAAATCGTGCGTAACTTTTGATTTGGAGCTTAGAATGACAAGAACCCAACGCCCACGTTAAGCTAGCTCAATTTTCTATATTGTGACAAAATTTGAGATATAAATAGTAGCACAAATATTTGAGATAGAAATAGATATCTGCGTGATGCCATGCATTATGCTTGATTTATAAGTATTTACTCATTGAGCAACAATGATCAGTTTAGAATAATCATATGAACTGGCTGATCAACTTGACATGTCCACACTAAATCGTCTGAAACTTTTGATTTAGAGCTTCGATGACACGAATCCAATGCCTAGATTAAGCTATCTCAATTGTCTATATTTTGACAAGATTTGAGACTGAAATAAAAATGACAAAGCATCAAAGTAATCCAATCTATCCCAAACTGCGTGATGCCATTCATTGTGCTTCATTTATAAGCTATTACTCAATGAGAACCAATGATCATTTTAGAGTAATCATATTAACATGCCGCTCAACTTGACATATCCGCACTAAATCGTCGGTAACTATTTATTTAGAGCTCCGAATGACACGAATCCAATGCCAACGTTAAGCTATGTCAATTGTATATATTTTGACAAAATTTGATACATAAATAGAGACGACAAATCGTCCAAGTAATCCAACCTATCCCAAACTCCATGGTGCTATGCTTAATGCTTCATTTATAATCCTTTACTTAATGAGCACCAATTTTCAGTTTAGAGTGATCACTTTAACTCGCCGATCAACTTGACATATCCGCATTGAATTGTCCGTAACTTTTGATTCAGAGCTGCGAATGACACAAATCCAATGCCCACGTTAAGCTAGCTCAATTTTCTATATTTGACAAACTTTATACACAAATAGAGACGACAAAGTATACAAGTAATATCAATCTATCTCAAACTGCGTAATGCCATGCTTTATGCTTCACTTATAAGTCTTTACTTAATGAGCACCAATGATCAGTTTAGAATGATCACTTTATCTGGCCCATCAACTTGAGATATCCGAATTGAATTGTCTGAAACTTTTGATTTAGAGCTCAGAATGACACGAATGTAGTGCCCACGTTAAGCTAGCTCAATTGTATATATTTTGACAAAATTTGAGACAGAAATAGAGAAAACAAAGCGTCCAAGTAATCTAATCTATCCCAAACTGCGTGATGCCATGCATTATGCTTCATTGATAAGCTTTCACTCAATGAACACTAATGATCAGTTTAAAATAATCGTATTAACTGGCAGATCAACTTGACATGTCCACACTAAATCGTTTGTAAGTTTTGAATTATAGCTCAGAATGACACGAATCCAATGCCTGAGTTAAGCTAGCTTAATTGTCTATATTTTGACAAAATTTGATTCAAAAATAGAAACGTCAAAGTGTCCATGTAATCTAACCTATCCCAAACTCCATTTAGAGTGATAGGTTAGATTAGAGTGATCACCTTAACTGGCCGGTCGAATTGATATATCCGCACTGAATCATCTGGAACGTTATATTTAGAGCTCAGAATGACACGAAGCCAATGCCCATGTTAAGCAAGCTCAATTGTCTATATTTTGACAAAGTTTGAGACATAAATAGACAAAGCATCCAAGTTATCCAATCTATTTCAAACTGCTTGATGTTATGCATTATGCTTCATTTATAAACCTTTACTCAATGAGCACCAGTGATCAGTTTAGAATAATCATATTAATTGGCCGATAAATTTGACATATCCGCACTAAATTAATCGTAAGTTTTTATTTAGAGGTCAGAATGACACGAATCCAATGCTCACGTTAAGCTAGCTCAATTGTCTATATTTTGGCAAAATTTGTAACAGAAACAGAGACGACAAAGCGTCCAAAACCCAAACTCCATGATGCAATGATTAATGCTTCATTCATAAGACTTTACTTAATGAGCACCAATTATCAGTTGATAGTAATCACTTTAACTGGCCGATCAACTTGACATATCCGCACTTAATTGTTCGTAACTTTTGATTTAGAGCTCAGAATTACACAAATCCAATGCCCACGTTAAGCTTGCTCAATTTTATATATTGTGATAAAATTTGAGATAGAAAGAGATACCAAAAAGCATCCTAGTAATCCAATCTATCCCAAACTACGTGATGCCATACATTATGTTTCATTTATAAGCATTTACCCAATGAGAACCAATGATCAGTTTAAAATAATCATATTAACTGGGCGATCAACTTGACACGTTCGCACTAAATCATCTATAACTTTCGATTTAGAGATCCGAATGATACAAATCCAATGCCCATGTCAAGCTAGCACAAATGTCTATTTCTTGACAAATTTTGAGACAAAAATAGAGACGACAAAGGGTCCAAGTAATCCAATATATCCCAAACTGCATGATCAAGGCATTATGCTTCATTTATAAACCTTTACTCAATAGGCACCAATGATCAGTTAATAATGATCATTTTAACACAGCCGATCAACTTGACATGTGTACACTAAATCATCCCTAAATTTTTATTTAGAGATCAGAATTACACGAATCTAATGCCCACGTAAAGCTAGCTAAATTTAGCTAAATTTTCTATATTATGACAAAATTCGATACAAAACTAGATACAACAAAGTGTCCAAGAAATCAATTCTTTCCCAAACTGCATGATTCCATGCGTTATGCTTAATTTATAAGCTTTTACTCAATGAGCAATACTGATCAGTTTGGAATGATCACTTTAACTGGCCGATCAAACTGGCATGTACGCACTAATCGTCCGTAACTTTTCATTTAGAGCTTAGAATGACACGAATCCAATGCCCACGTTAATCTAGCTAAATTTTCTATATTGTGAAAAAATTTGAGATAGAGATTTATACCACAAAGCATCCTAGTAATCCAGTCTATCCCGAACTGTGTGATGCCATGCATTATGCTTCATCAATAAGCCTTTACTCAATGAGCACCAATGATTAGTTTAGAATAATCATATTAATTGGCCGATCCACTGGACATGTACGCATTATATCTTCTAAAACTTTTGATTTAGAGCTCATAATGACACGAATCCAATACCCACGTTAAGCGAGCTCAATTGTCTATATGTTGACAAAATTTGAGACAAAAATAGAAACAACAAAGTATTTAAGTAATCCAATCTACCCCAAACTGCGTGATGCTATGCATTATGCTTCATTTAAAAGGCTTTGCTCAATGAACACCAATGATCAGTTTAGAATAATCATATTAACTAGTCGATCAACTTGACATGTCCGCACTAAATCGTTTGTAACTTTTGATTAAGAACTTAAAATGACACGAATCCAGTTCCCACGTTAAGTTATCTCAATTGTCTATGTTTTGACAAAATTCGAGACCGAAATATAAATAACAAAGCGGCCAAGTAATCTCATCTATCCCGAACTGCGTGATGCCATTCATTATGCTTCATTGATAAGCATTTCCTCAATGAGCACAAATGATCAGTTTAGAATAATCATATTGATTGGCCGATCATTTTGACATGTCCGCACTTAATTGTCCATAACTTTTGATTTAGAGCTCAGAATGACACAAATCTAATGCCCACGTTAAGCTTGCTCAATTTTATATATTGTGATAAAATTTGAGATAGAAAGAGATACCAAAAAGCATCCTAGTAATCCAATCTATCCCAAAATGCGTGATTCCATGCATTATGTTTCATTTAGAAGCATTTACCCAATGAGCACCAATGATCAGTTTATAATAATCATATTAACTGGGCGATCTACTTGACACGTCCGCACTAAATCATCTATAACTTTCGATTTAGAGATCAGAATGATACGAATCCAATGCCCATGTTAAGCTAGCACAAATGTCTATTTCTTGACAAATTTTCAGACAAAAATAGAGATGAAAAATGGTCCAAGTAATTCAATATATCCCAAACTGCGTGATCAAGGCATTATGCTTCATTTATAAACCTTTACTCAATAGGCACCAATGATCAGTTGATAATGATCATTTTAACACAGCCGATGAACTTGACATGTCTACACTAAATAATCCCTAAATTTTTATTTAGAGATCAGAATGACACGAATCTAATGCCCACGTAAAGCTAACTAAATTTTCTATATTATGAAAAAATTTGATAAAAAACTAGATAGAACAAAGTGTCCAAGTAATCAAATCTCTCCCAAACTGCATGATGCCATGCATTATGCTTCATTTATAAGCTTTTACTCAATGAGCAATAATGATCAGTTTGGAATGATCACTTTAACTAGCCGATCAAACTTGCATATACGCACTAATCGTCCGTAACTTTTCATTTAGAGCTTAGAATGACACGAATCCAATGCCCATGTTAATCTACCTAAATTTTCTATATTGTGACAAAATTTGAGATAGAAATATATACCACAAAGCATCCTAGTAATCCAGTATATCCCGAACTGTGTGATGCCATGTATTATGCTTCATCAATAAGCCTTTACTCAATGAGCACCAATGATTAGTTTAGAATAATCAAATTAATTGGCCGATCCACTGGACATGTACGCACTAAATCTTCTAAAACTTTTGATTTAGAGCTCATAATGACACGAATCCAATGCCCACATTAAGCGAGCTCAATTGTCTATATGTTGACAAAATTTGACACAGAAATAGAAACGACAAAGTATTTAAGTAATCCAATCTATCCCAAACTGCGTGATGCCATGCATTATGCTTCATTTAGAAGTCTTTGCTCAATGAACACCAATGACCAGTTCAGAATAATCATTTTAACTAGTCGATCAACTTGGCATGTCCGCACTAAAGCATTTGTAACTTTTGATTAAGAGCTTAAAATGACACGAATCCAATTCCCACGTTAAGCTATCTCAATTGTCTATGTTTTGACAAAATTCCATTCCGAAATATAAACGCCAAAGCATCCAAGTAATCTCATCTATCCCAAAATGCGTGATGCCATTCATTATGCTTCATTGATAAGCCTTTCCTCAATGAGCACAAATGATCAGTTTAGAATAATCATATTGACTGGCCGAGCAACTTGACATGTAAGCACTAAATCGTATGTAACTTTTGATTTGAGCTCCGAACGACATCAAACTAGTACCCACGTTAAGCTAGCTCTATTGTCCATATTTTGATAAATTTGAAGACAGAAATAGAGCCAACATATCGTTCAAGTAATCCAATCTATCTCAAACTACGTGATGCCATGCATTATACTTCATTTATAAACATTTACTCAATGAACACCAATGATCAGTTTAGATTAATAATATTAAATGGCATATCAACTTGACATTAAATCATTTGTAACTTTTGATTAAGAGCTCAGAATGACACGAATCCAGTGCCTATGTTAAGCTAGCTCAATTTTCTATATTTTGACAAAATTTGAGACAAAAATAGATACGACAAAGCACCCAAGTAATCTAACCTATCCCAAAATCCATGATGCTATGTTTAAAAGTTCATTCATAACCCTTTACGTAATGAGCATCGATGATCAGTTTAGAATAATTATATTAACTGGCCGATCAACTTGACATATCCGCACTAAATCGCCTGTCACTTATCATTTACAGCTCAGAATGACACGAATCCGATGCCAACATTAAGCTAGCTCAATTCTCAATATTTTGACATAATTTGAGACAAAAATAGAAACGAAAAAACATCCAATTAATCCAATCTATCCCAAACTGCGTGATGCGATGCCTTATGCTTCATTTATAAGCCTTTACTCAATGAGCACCAATGATCAATTTAGAATAATCATATTAACTAGCTGATCAACTTAGCATAGCCGCACTAAATCATCTGTAAGTTTTTATTTAGAGCTCCGAATGACACGAATCCAATTCCCACATTAAGCTAGCTCAACTTTTTTATATTTTGACAAAATGTGAGACAAAAAATAAAGACGATAAAGCGTCAAACTAATACAACGTATCCCAAACTCCATGATGCTATGCTTAATGCTTCAATTATAAGCCTTTACTTAATGAGAACCAATTATCGGTTTAAAGTAATCACTTTAACTTGCCGATCAACTTGGCATATCCGCACTGAATTGTCCTTAACGTTTTACTTAGAGCTCAAAATGACCCGAATCCAACGCCCGCGTTAAGCTAGCTCAATTGTCTATATTTTGACAAAATTTGATACAGAAATAGAGATGACAAAACGTCCAAGTAATCTAATCTATCCCGAACTGCATGATGCCATGCTTTATGATTCATTTATAAGCCTTTACTTATTGAGCACCAATGATCAGTTTAGAATGATCAGTTTAGAATGATCTCTTTATCTGGCCGATCAACTTGACATGTACAAACTAAATCGTCCGTAACTTTTGATTTCAAGCTCAGAGTGACACGAATCCAATGCCCGCGTTATGCTAGCTCAAGTTTCTATATTTGAGAAATAGATACCACAAATCGTCCTAGTATTCCAACCTATCCCGAACTACGTGATGTCATGCATTATGCTTCATGAATATGCCATTACTCAGTGAGCACCAATGATCAGTTTAGAATAATCATATTAACTGGCCGATCAACTTTACATCTCCGCAATGAATCGTTTGTAACTTTTTTATGTAGAGCTTAGAATGACAGGAATCCAATGCCCATGTTAAGCTAGGTCAATTGTCTATATTTTGTCAAAATTTGAGATAGAAATAGAGACGACAAAGCGTCCATGTAATCCAACCTATCCCAAACTCTAAGATGCTATGCTTAATGCTTCATTTATAAGCCTTTACTTCATGAGCACCAATTAGGAGTTTAGAGTGATCACTTTGACTAGCCGATTAACTTGACATATCCACACTTAATTTTCTATAACTTTTGAATTAGGACTTAGAATAACATGAATCCAATGCCCATGTTAAGCTACCTCAATTGTCTATATTCTGATAAAATTTGAGACAGAAAACGAGATGACAAAGCATCCAAGTAATCCAATCTATCCCAAACTGCGCGATGCCATTCTTTATGCTACATTTATAAGCCTTTACTTAATGAGCACCAGTGATCAGTTTAGAATGATCACTTTATCGGGCTGATCAACTTGCATGTACGCACTAAATCGTCCATAACTTTTGATTATGAGCTCCGAATGACACGAATCCAATGCCCACGTTAAGCTAGCTCAATTTTCAATATTGTGCAAATTTTGAGATAGAAGTAAATACCACAAAGCTTCCTAGTAATCCAATCTATCCGGAACTCTGTGATGCCATGCATTATGCTTCATTTATAAGCATTTACTCAATGAGCACCAACGATCAGTTTAGAATAAAAATATTAACTAGCCGATCAACTTGACATGTCCTCACTAAATTCTCTGAAACTTTTGATTTAGAGCTCAGAATGACACGAATCCAATGCCCACGTTAAGCTATCTCAATTGTCTATATTATGACAAAATTGAAATAGAAATAGAACCGAGAAAGCGTTCAAGTCATCAAATTTATCCTAAACTGTGTGATGCCATGCATTATGCTTCATTTATAAGCCTTTACTCAATGAGCACCAATGATCAGTTTATAATAATCATATGATCTGGCCGATCAACTTTATATATCCACACTAAATTGGCTTTATCTTTTTATTTAGAGCTCAGAATTGTCTATATTTTGACAAAACTTGACACAGAAATATGAACGACAAAGCGTCCAAGTAATCTAATATATCCCAAACTACGTGATGCCATTCATTATGCTTAGTTTATAAGCATTTACTCAATGAGCATCAATAATCAGTTTAGAATAATCGTATTAACTGGCCGATCAACTTGACATATCCGCACTAAATCGATTATAACTTTTTATTTAGAGCTTAGAATGACATGAATCCAATGCCCACGTTAAACCAGGTCAAGTCTCTTTATTTTTACAAAATTTGAAATAGAAATAGAGACGAAAAAACGTCCATTTAATCCAACCTATCCCAAACTCCATGATGCTATGCTTAATGCTTCATTTATAAGCCTTTACTTAATGAGCACCAATTAGTAGTTTAGAGTGAGAATTTTAACTAGCTGATCAACTTGACATATCCGCACTGAATTTTCCGTAACTTTTGATTTAGAGGTCATAATGACACGAATCCAATGCCCACGTTAAGCTAGCTCAATTGTCTATATTTTGACAAAATGTGAGACAGAAAAAGAGACGACAAGGCATCCATGTAATCCAATCTATCCCAAACTGCGTGATGGCATGATTTATGCTTCATTTATAAGCATTTACTTAATCAGCACCAATGACCAGTTTAGAATGATCACTTTATCTGGCTGATCAACTTGCACTTACGCATTCAATCGTCCATAACTTTTGATTTATAGCTCTAAATGATAGAAAACCAATGCCCACATTAAGCTAGCTCAATTTTTTATATTGTGACAAATTTTCAGATAGATGTAGATACCACAAATCGTCCTAGTAATCCAATCTATCCTGAACTGGGTGATGCCATGCACTATTCTTCATTTATAAGCCAATAATCAATGAGCACCAATGATCAGTTTAGAATAATCATATTAACTAGCCGATCAACTTGCACTAAATTCTTTGAAACTTTTGATTTTGAGCTGAGAATGACAAGAATCCAATGCCCACGTTAAGCTAACTCAATTTTCTATATTTTGAAAAACTTTGAGACACAAATATAAACGACAAAGCGTCCAAGTAATCCAATCTATCCCAAACTGCATGATGCCATGCTTTATGCTTTATTTATAAGATTTTACTCAATGAACACTAATGATCAGTTTAGAATAATCATATTAACTGAGCGATCAACTTTATATATCCGCAATAAATCGTATGTAACTTTTAATTTAGAGATTAGAATGACACGAATCCAATGCCCACATTAAGCTAGCTCAATTTTCTAAATTGTGACAAAATTTGAGATAGAAACAGATACCACAAAGTGTCCTAGTAATCCTATCTATCCCGGACAGCGTGAAGCCAAGCGTTAAGCATCATTTATAAACCTTTACTCAATGGGCACCAATGATCAGTTTAGAATAATCATATGAACTGGCGGATCACCTTGACATATCCGCAATAATTTGTATTGAACTTTTGATTTATAGCCCATAATGACATGAATCCAATGCCCACGTTAAGGTAGCTCAATTCTCTATGTTTTGACATAATTTGAGACAGAATTAGAAACAAAAAAGCGCCCAAGTAATCTAATCTATCCCAAACTCCGTGATGCTATGCATTATGTTTCATTTATAAGCCTTTACTCAATGAGCACCAAAGATCAGTTTAGAATAATCATATTAACTAGCCGATCAATTTAACATATTCACACTAAATTGTCTATATCTTTATATTTATAGCTCAGAATGACACGAATCCAATATGCCCACGTTAAGCTAGCTCAATTTTCTATATTTTGACACAATTTGAGACAAAAAATAGAGACGATAAAGCATCCAACTAATCCAACCTATCCCAAACTCTTTGATGCTATGCTTAATGCTTTAATTATAAGGCTTTACTTAATGAGCACCATTTATCAATTTTTAGTGATCACTTTAACTGTTTGATCAACTTGACATATCCGCACTGAATCATCCATAACTTTTTATTTAGAGCTCATAATGACACGAATCCAACTACCACGTTAAACTAGCTCAATTGTCTATATTTTGACAAAGTTTGAGAAAGAAATAGAGATGACGAAGCATCCACGTAATCCAATCTATCCCAAACTTCGTGATGCCATGCTTTGTGCTTCATTTATAGGCCTTTACTCAATGATCACCAATTATCATTTCAGAATATCATATTAACTCGCCGATCAACTTGACAAGTCAGCACTTAATTCTCTGTAACTTTTGATTTAGAGGTTAGAATAACAAGAATCCAATGTCCACGTTAAGCTAACTCAATTGTCCATATTTTGACAAAATTAGAGATACAAATAGAAATGCCAAAGCATTCAAGTAATCCAATCTATCCCAAACTGCGAGATGACATGCATTATGCTTCATTTGTAGGCGATCAACTTGACATATCTGCACTAAATTGTCTGTAACTTTTTATTTAGAGCTCAGAATGTCACGAATCCAATGCCCATGTTAAGCTAGCTTAATTTTCTATATTTTGACAAATTTTGAGACAAAAATAGACATGACAAAGCGTCCAAGTAATCCAACCTATCTCAAACTCCATGATGCTGTGCTTAATGCTTCAACTATAAGCCTTTACTTAATAAGCCCCAATTATCAGTTCACAATGATCACTTGAACTGGCTGATCAACTTGACAATTCCGCACTGAATCGTCTGTAACTTTTTATTTAGAGCTCAGAATGACACAAATCCAACGCCCACGTTAAACTAGCTCAATTCTTTATATTTTAATAAAATTTGAGACAAAGATAGAGGCAATAAAGTGTCCAAGTAATCGAATCTATCCCAAAATGCGTGATGCCATGCTTTATGTTTCATTTATAAGCCTTTACTTAATGAGCACCGATGATATCTTTAGAATGATCATGTTATCTTGCCGATCAACTTGACATGTACGAACTAAATCTTCCGTAACTTTTGACTTAGAGCTGCGAATGACGCGAATCCAATGCCCACGTTAAGCTAGCTCAATTTTCTTGATTGTGAAAAAATTTGAGATAGAAATAGATACCACAAAGCGTCATAGTAATCCAATCTATCCCGAAATGCGTGATGCCATTCATTGTGCTTCTTTAATAAGCCTTTACTCAATGAGCACCAATGATAAGTTTACAACAGTCATATTCACTGGCCGATTAACTTAATATGTACGCACTAAATCGTCTATAACTTTTGATTTAGAACTTAGAATGACATGAATGCAATGCCCACGTTAAGCTAGCTCAATTGTCTATATTTTGACAAAATTTGATATAGAAATAGAAACGACAAAGCATCAAAGTAATCCAATCTATCCCAAACTAGGTGATGCTATGCATTTCACTTCATATTTAGAGCTCAGAATGACAAGAATATCCAATGCCCACGTTCCGCTAGGTCAATTATCAATATTTTGACCAAATTTGAGATAGAAATAGAGACAACAAAGCGTCAAGTAATCCAACCTATCCCAAATTCCATGATGATATACTTAATGCTTCATTTATAAGCCTTTACTTAATAAGCACCAATTAGCAGTTTAGAGTGATCACTTTGACTAGGCGATCAACTTGACATACCCGCACATAATTTTCTATAACTCTGGATTTAGAACTCAGTATAACATGAATCCAATGCCCACGTTAAACTAGCTCAATTGACTATATTTTGACAAAATTTGAGACAGAAAAAGAGATGATAAAGCATCCAAGTAATCGAATCTATCCCAAACTGCGTGATGCCATTCTTTATGCTTCATTTATAACCCTTTACTTAATGAGCACCAATGATCAGTTTAGAATGATCACTTTATCGGGCTGATCAACTTGCATGTACGCACTAAATCGTCCATAACTTTTGATTTTGAGCTCCAAATGACACGAATCCAGTGCCCACGTTAATCTAGCTCAATTTTCTATATTATGACAAATTTTGAGATAGACGTAGATACATCAAAGCTTCCTAGTAATCCAATCTATCCCAAACTGCATGATGTCATGCATTATGCTTCATTTATAAGCTTTCACTCAATGAGCACCAATGCTAAGTTTAGAATAATCATATTAACTGGTCGATCAACTTGCCATGTCCACACTAAATTCTTTGAAACTTTTGATTTAGAGCTCAGAATGACACGAATCCAATGCCCACGTTAAACTAACTCAATTTTCTATATTTGGACAAACTTTGAGACATAAATATAAACGA
Organism: Pugionium cornutum; assembly: GCA_018901935.1. Classification (NCBI taxonomy): domain Eukaryota; kingdom Viridiplantae; phylum Streptophyta; class Magnoliopsida; order Brassicales; family Brassicaceae; genus Pugionium; species Pugionium cornutum. The sequence continues at coordinate 26,865,346 of CM032157.1, read as the reverse complement.
AAAAGCATCCAAGTAATTCAATCTATCCCAAACTGCATGATGCCATGCATTATGGTTCATTTCTAAGCCTTTACACAATGAGCACCAATCATCAGTTTAGAATAATCATATTAACTGGCCAATCAACTTGACATGTCCGCACAAAATCATCCGTACCTTTTAATTTACAGCTCATAATGACACGAATCCAATCCCACGTTAAGCTAGCTCAATTGTTTATATTTTGATAAAACTTGAGACAGAAATATGAATGACAAAGCGTCCAAGTAATCTAATATATCCCAAACTATGTGATGCCATGCATTATGCTTCATTTATAAGCCTTTACGTAATGAGCACCAATGATGAGTTTAAAATAATCATATTAACTGGCCGATCAACATTACATATCCGCACTAAATCGTCTGTAACTTTTTATTTATAGCTCGGAATGACACGAATCCAATACCCACGTTAAGCTAGGTCAATTGTCTATATTTGACAGAATTTGAGACAGAAAAAGAGAAGACAAAGCGTCCAAGTAATCCAACCTATCCCAAACTCCATGATGTTATGTTTAATGCTTAATTTATAAGCCTTTACTTAGTGAGAACCAATTATCAGTTTAGAGTTATCACTTTAACCAGTCGATCAACTTGACATATTCGCACTGAATTGTCCGTAACTTTTGATTTAGAGCTCAGAATGACACGAATCCAATGCCCACGTTAAGCTAGCTCAATTGTCTATATTTTGACAAAATTTGAGACATAAATAGAGACGACAGAGCATCCAAGTAATCCAATCTATCCCAAACTGCCTGATGCCATACTTTTTGCTTCATTTATAAGCCTTTACACAATGGGCACCAATGATGAGTTTATAATAATCATATTTACTGACCGATCAACTTGACATATCAGCACTAGATCGTCTGTAACTTTTTATTTAGAGCTCTAAATGACACGAATCCAATGCCCAAGTTAACCTAGCTCAATTGCCTATATTTTGACAAAATTTGAGACAACAATAGACACAACAAGGCGTCCAAGTAATCCAACCTATCCCGAACACCATGATGCTATGCTTAATGCTTCAATTATAAGCCTTTACTGAATGAGCATCACGTATCAGTTTCGAATGATCACTTTATCTGGCCGATCTAAATCTTCCGCAAATTTTGATTGAGAGCTCATAATGTCACGAATCCAATGCCCACATTAAGCTAGCCCAATATTCTATGTTGTGACAGAATTGAGATAGTAATAGATACCACAACGCGTCCTAGTAATCTAATCTCTCCCAAACTGCGTGATGCCATGCATTATGCTTCATTAATTAGCATTTACTCAATGAGCACCAATGATCAGTTTAGAATAATTGTATTAACTGCATGATTAACTTGACATGTACGCACTAAATCGTCTGAAACTTTTGATTTAGAGCACCGAATTACATGAATCCAATGCCCACATTAAGCTAGCTCAACTGTCTATACTTTGACAAAATTTGAAAAAGAAATAGAAACGACAAAGCGTCCAAGTAATTCAATCTACCCCAAACTGCGTGATGCCATACATTGTGCTTCATTTATAAGCCTTTACTCAATGAGCACCAATGATCAGTTTAGAATAATCATATAAACTAGCCGATAAACTTGACATGTCCGCACTAAATTGTCCATAACTTTTGATTTAGCGCTCCGAATGGCACAAATCCAATGTCCACGTTAAGCTAGCTTAATTGTCTATATTTTGAGAAAGTTTGAGACAGAAATATGAACGACAAAGCGTCCAAGTAGTACAATGTATCCCAAACTACGTGATACCATTCATTATACTTCATTTATAAGCCTTTACTCAATGAGCCACAATGATCAGTTTAAAATAATAATAATAACTGGCCGATCAACTTGACATATCCGCACCAAATCGTCAGTAACTTTGTATTTAGAGCTTAGAATGATTTGGTGCGGATCAGAATGACACGAATCCAATGCCCACGTTAAGCTAGCTCAATTGTCTATATTTTGACAAAATTTAAAACAGAAATTGAAACGACAAAGCATCCAAGTAATCCAATCTATCCCAAACTGCGTGATGCCATGCACTATGCTTCATTTATTAGCCTTTTTTCAATGAGCACCAATCATAAGTTAGAATAATCATATTATCTTGGCGATTAACTTGACATGTCCGCACTAAATCCTCTGAAACTTTTTATTTAGCGCTCGGAATGACATGAGTCTAATACCTACGTTACGTTAGCTCAATTTTCTATATCCTGAACAAATATGAGATATAAAATAGATACCGCAAAGCGTGCTAGTAATCCAATCTATCCCGAACTGCATTATGCCATGCATTATGCTCCATTAATAAGCCTTTACTCAATGAGCACCAATGATTAGTTTAAAATAATCATATTAACTAGCCGATTAACTTGACATTTCCGCAATAAATCGTCTTAAACTTTCGATTTATAACAAAAATGACACAAATCTAATTCCCACGTTAAACTAGCTCAATTGTCTATTTTTTGACAAAATTGGAAACTGAAATAGAAACCACAAACCATCCAAGTAATCCAATCTATCCCAAATTGGGTGATGCCATGCATTATGTTTTATTTATAAGCCATTACTCAATGAGCACCAATGATCAGTTTTCAATAATCATATTAATTTGCCGATCAAGTTGACACGTCCACACTAAATCATTTGTAACTTTTTATTTAGACCTCCGAATAACACGAATCCAATGCCCACGTTAAGCTAGCTCAATTTCCTATATTGTGACAAAATTTGAGATAGAAATAGAGACGAAAAATCGTCTAAGTAATCCAATCTATCCCAAACTGCGTGATGCCATGCTTTATGCCTCATTTATAATCCTTTACTCAATGAGCACCAATGATCAGTTTAGAATGATCACTTTATTTGCCGATCGACTTGACATGTACACACTAAGTCATCTGTAACTTTTGATATAGAACTCAGAATGACAAGATTCCTATGCCCACGTTAATCTAGCTCAATTTTCTATATTGTGACAAATTTTGAGATAGAAATATATACCAAAAAGCATCCTTGTAATCCAATCTATCCCAAACTGCGTGATGCCATGCATTATGCTTCATTTATAAGCCTTTACTCAATGAGCACCAATGATCAGTTTACAATAATCCAATCTATCCCTAACTACGTGATGCGATGCATTATGCTTCATTAATAAGCCTTTACTTGATGAGCACAAATGATCAGTTTAGAATAATCATAATATCGGGCTGATTAACTTGATATGTCCGCAACAAGTCGTCTAAAAATGACATGAAACCAATGCCCACGTTAAGCTAGCTAAATTGTCAAGATTTTGACAAAATTTGAGAAATAAATAGAAACGACAAAGCGTCCAAATAATCCAATCCATCCCAAGCTGCGTGATGCCACACATTATTCTTCATTTAAGCCTTTACTCAATGAGCACCATTGATCAGTTTTGAATAATAATATTAACTGGCCAATCCATTTGACATATCCTCACTAAATCATCTGTAACTTTTTATTTAGAGCTCAAAATAACTCGAATTCAATGCCCACGCTAAGCTATCTCTATTGTCTATACTTTGACGAAATTTGAGACAAAAATAGAAACGACAAAGCGACCAAGTAATCCAATATATCCCAAACTGCGTGATGTCATGCTTTATGCTTCATTTATAAGCCTTTACTTAATAAGCAACAATGATTAGCTTAGAATGATCACTTTATCTGGACAATCAACTTTACATGTACAAACTAAATCGTGTGTAAGTTTTGATATAGATCAGAATGACACGATTCCTATGCCCACGTTAAGCTAGCTCAATTTTCTATGTTGTGACAAATTTTGAGATAGAAATATATACCACAAAGCATGCTTGTAATCCATTCTATCCCAAACTGCGTGATGCCATGAATTATGCTTCATTTATAAATCTTTACTCAATGAGTACCAATGATCAGTTTAAAATATTCATTTTAAGTTGCCGATGAACTTGATATATATGTCTGCACTAAATCTTCTGAAACTTTTGATTTAGAGTTCAGAATTACATGAATCCAATGCCCACAATAAGCTAGCTCAATTGTGTAGATTTGTACAAACATTTGAGACTGAAATAGAAACGACCAAGCGTCCAATTAATCCCATCTATCCCAAATTGTATGATGGCCTTAATTATGATTCATTTATAAGCCTTTACTTAATGAGCACCAATGATCAGTTTAGAATAATCATATTAACTGGCCTATCAACTTGACATATCCACACTAAATCTTCTGTAACTTTTTATTGTGAGCTCAGAATGACACAAATCCAATGCCCACGTTAACCTAGTTCAATTGTCAATATTTTGACAAAATTGGAAACAGAAATAGAAACAACAGAGCATCCAACTAATTCAATCTATCCCTAACTGCGTTATTCCATGCATTATGCTTCATTAATAAGCCTTTATTCAATGAGCACCAATGATCAGTTTAGAATAATCATATTAACTGGCCGATTAACTTGACATGTCCGCATTAAGTCTTTTGAAACTTTTGATTGATACCTCAGCATGACACGAATCCAATGCCCACGTTAAGCTAGCTCAATTGTCTAGATTTTGACAAAATTTGAGACACAAATAGAAACGACAAAGCGTCCAAATAATCCAATATATCCCAAACTGTGTGATACCATACATTATTCTTCATTTATAAGCCTTTACTCAATGAGCACCAATGATCAATTCTGAATAATCATATTAACTGGCAAATCCACTTGACATATCCGCAGTAAATCGTCTGTAACTTTTTATTTAGAGCTCATAATAACACGAATCCAATGCCCACGTTAAGCTAGCTCAATTTTCTATATTTTGACAATATTTGACACAAAAATAGAGACAGCAAAGCGACCAAGTAATCCAATATATCCCAAACTGCGTGATGTCATGCTTTATGCTTCATTTATAAGCCTTTACTTAATAAACACCAATGATTAGTTTGGAATGATCACTTTATCTAGCTGATCAACTTGACATGTATGCACTAAATCGTGTGTAACTTTTGATATTGAACATAGAATGACACAATTCCTATACCCACGTTAAGCTAGCTCAAATTTCTATATTGTGACAAATTTTGAGATAGAAATATATACCACAAAGCATCCTTGTAATCCAATCTATCCCAAACTGCGTGATGCCATGCATTATGCTTCATTAATAAGCCTTTACTCAATGAGCACAAATAATCAATTTACAATAATTATTTTAACTGGCCAATCTATTTGATATGTCTGCACTAAATTTTCTGAAACTTTTGATTTAGAGTTCAGAATTACACGAATTCAATGTCCACGTTAAGCTAGCTCAATTGTCCAAATTTTGACAAAAATTTGAGACAGAAATAGAAACGACAAAGCATCCAAATTATCCAATCTATCCCAAACTGCATGATGGCTTTCATTATGATTCATTTATAAGCCTTTACTCAATGAGCACCAATGATTAGTTTAGAATAATCATGTTAACTGGCCAATCAACTTGACATATCCACACTAAATCTTCTATAACTTTTTATTTTTCGCTCAGAATGAAACAAATCCAACGCCCACGTTAAGCTATCTCAATTGTCTATATTTTGACAAAATTGGAAATGGAAATAGAAACGACAAAGCATCCAAGTAATCCATGCTATCCCTAACAGTGTGATGCCATGCATTATGCTTCATTAATAAGCCGTTACTCAATGATCACCAATGATCAACTTAGAATAATCATATTAATTGGCCGACTAACTTGACATGTCCGCACTAAGTCATCTGAAACTTTTGATTTATAGCTCAGAATGACACGAAACCAATGTCCACGTTAAGCTAGCTTAATTGCCTAGATTTTGACATTTGAGCCATAAATAGAAATGACAAAGCGTCCAAATAATATAATCTATCACAAACAGCGTGATGCCACACATTATTCTTCATTCATAAGCCATTACTCAATGAGCACCAATGATCAGTTTTGAATAACCATATTAACTGGCCAATCCACTTGACATATCCGCACTAAATCGTCTGTAACTTTTTTTTAGAGCTCAGAATAACACGAATCCAATACCCACGTTAAGCTAGCTCAATTGTCAATATTTTGAAAAAATTTGAGATAGAAATAGAGACGACCAAGCGACCAAGTAATCCAATATATCCCAAACTGCGAGATGTCATGCTTTATGCTTCATTTATAAGCCTTTACTTAGTAAGCACCAATGATCCGTTTAGAATGATCACTTTATTTTGCCGATCAACTTGACATGTACGCACTAAATCGTGTGTAACTTTTGATATAGAACCTAGAATGACAAGATTTCGATGCCCACGTTAAGCAAGCTCAATTTTCTATATTGTGACAAATTTTGAGATAGAAATATATACCACAAAGCATCCTTGTAATCCAATCTATCTGAAACTGCATGGTGCCATGCATTATGCTTCATTTATAAACCTTTACTCAATGAGTACCAATGATCAGTTTACAATAATCATATTAACTGGCCGATTAAGTTGATATGTTTGCCCTAAATCTTCTGAAACTTTTGATTTACAGTTTAGAATTACACGAATCCAATGCCCACGTTAAGCTTGCTCAATTGTCTAGATTCTGACAAAAATTTGAGATAGAAATAAAAACGACAAAGCATCCAAATAATCCAATTTAACGCAAACTGCGTGATGCCATGGACTATGCTTCATTTATAAGCCTTTACTCAATGAGCACCAATGATCAGTTTTGAATAATCATATTAATTGGCCGATCAACTTGACATATCCGCACTAAATCATCTGTAACTTTTTATTTAGAGCTCATAATAACACAAATCAAATGCCCACATTAATCTAGCTCAATTGTCTATATTTTAACAAAATTTGAGAACGAAATAGAGACGACAAAGCATCCAAGTAATCCAATATATCCCAAACTGCGTGATGCCATGCATTATGCTTCAGTTATAAGCCTTTACTTAATGAGCACCAATGATCAGTTTAGGATGATCACTTTATATGGTCGATCAACTTGACATGTACGCACTAAATCGTATGTAACTTTTGATTTAGAACTGAGAATGACACGATTCCTATGCCCACATTAAGCTAGTTCAATTTTCTATATTGTGACAAATTTTGAGATACAAATAGATACCAGAAAACATCCTTGTAATCCAATCTATCCCAAACTGTGTGATGCCATGCATTTTGCTTCATTTATAATCCTTTACTCAATGAGCACCAATGATCAGTTTACAATACTCATATTAACTGGCGAATCAGCTTGATATTTCTGGACTAAATCTTCTGAAACTTTTGATTTAGAGTTCAGAATTACACGAATCCAATGCCCACGTTAAGCTAGCTCAATTGTCTAGATATTGACAAAATTTGAGACATAAATAGAAACGACAAAGCGTCCAAATAATCCAATCTATCCCAAACTGCGTGATGCCACGCATTATGCTTCATTTATAAGCCTTTACTCAATGAGTGCCAATGATCAGTTTAGAATAATGATATTAACAGGCCGATCAACTTGACATTTTCTCACTAAATCGTCTATAACTTTTGATTTAGAGGATAGAATGACGCGAATCCAATGCCCACGTTAAACTAGCTCAATGTTCTATATTTTGACGAAATTTGAGACCGAAATATAAAAGACAAAGCGTCCAAGTAATCTAGTCTATCCCAAATTGCGTGATGCCATTCATTATGCTTCATTTGTAAGCCTTTACTCAGTGAACACCAACGATCAGTTTAGAATAATCATATTAACTGGCCGATCAACTTGACATATCTGCACTAAATCGCTTGTATCTTTTTTTTGACCTCAGAATGACACGAATCCAATGCCCACGTTAAGCTAGCTTAGTTGTCTAGATTTTGATAAAATTTGAGACAGAAATAGAGACAACAAAGCATCCAAGTAATCCAATATGTCACAAACTGCGTGATGCCATGGTTTATGCTTCATTTATAAGCCCTTACATAATGAGCACCAATGATCAGTTTAGAATGATCACTTTATATGGCCGATCAACTTGCATGTTTGTAGTAAATCGTCCGTAACAAACTGCGTGATGCCATGATTTAGAGCTCAGAATGACAAGAATCCAATGCCCACGTTAAGCTAGCTCAATTTTCTATATAGTGACAAAATTTGAGATAGAAATAGATACCACAAAGCATGTTAGTAATCCAATGTATCCCGAACTGCATGATGCCATTTATTATGCTTCATTTATCAGCATTTACTCAATGAGCACCAATGATCAGTTTATAATAATCATATTAACTGGCCGTTCAACTTTGCATGTCCGCACTAAATTCTATGAAACTTTTGATTTAGAGCTCAGAATAACACGAATCCAATGCATGTGTTAAGCTAGCTCAATTTTCTATATTTTGACAAAAATTGAGACAGAAATAGAAACGACAAAGCATTCAATTAATCAAATCTATCCCAAACTGCGTGATGACATGCATTATACTTCATTTATAAGCCTTTATTCAATAAGCACCAATGACAAGTTAAAATAATCATATTATCTGACCGATCAACTTGACATATCCGCACTAAATCGTCCGGAACCTTCTACTTAATGCTCGGAACGACACGAATCCAATACCCACGTTTAGCTAGCTCAATTGTCTATAATTCGACAAAATTTGAAACAGAATAGAAATGACAAAGCATCCAAATAATCCAATCTATCCCAAACTGTGTGATGCCATGCATTATACCTCATTTATAAGGCTTTATTCAATGAGCAAAAATGACAAGTTAGAATAATCATATTATCTAACTTGACATGTCCGCACTAAATCGTCTAAAAATTTTGATATAGCATTCGGAATGACCCAAATCCAATACCCATGTTAAGCTAGCTCAAGTTTCTATATCGTGACAAAATTTGAGATAGAAATAGATACCACAAAGCATGCTAGTAATTCAATCTATCCCAAATTGCGTTATGCCATGCATTATGCTTCATTAATAAGCCTCAATCAGCACCAATGAATAGTTTAAGAATAATCATATTAACTAGCCGATCAACTTGACAAGCCCGCCCTAAAATGTCAGTAACGTTTTATTTAGAGCTCAGAATGACACGAATCCAAGGCCCACGTTAAGCTTGCTCAATTGTCTATATTTGGAAAAAAATTTAAGACAGAAATAGAGATGACAAAGCATCCAAGTAATCCAATATATCCTAAACTGTGTGATGCCATGCATTATGCTTCATTTATAAGCCTTTACTTAATGAGCACAAATTATCAGTTTAGAGTGACAACTTTCACTGATCAACTTGATATGTCTACGCTTACTCGTCTATAACTTTTGATTTAGAGGATGGAATGACACGAATCCAATGCCCACATTAAGCTAGCTCAATTGTCTAGATTTTGACAAAATATGAGACATAAATAGAAATGACAAAGCGTCCAAGTAATGCAATCTATTCAAAACTGTATGATGCCATGCAATATGCTTCATTTATAAGCTTTTATTCAATGAGCATCAATTATCAGTTTATAGTAATCATATTAACATGCCGATAACTTGACTTGTCCACAATAAATCGTCTAAAACTTTTGATTTATAGCTCAGAATGACAAAAATCCAATGCCCTCGTTAAGCTAGCTCAATTGTCTATATTTTGAAAAAATTTGAGCCATAAATAGAAACGACAAAGCGTCCAAGTAATCCAATATATTCCAAACTGTGTGATGCCATGCAGTATGCTTCATTAATAAGCCTTTACTCAATGAGTACCAACGAGCAGTTTAGAATCATCATATTAACAGGTCGATTAACTTGACATGTCCGCACTAAATCGTCTGAAACTTTTGATTTATAGTTCAGAATGACACGAATCCAATGCCCATGTAAAGCTAGCTCAATTGTCTAGATTTCGACAAAATTTAAGACATAAATAGAAATGACAAATCGTCTAAGTAATCCAATCTATTCCAAACTGTATGATGCCATGCAGTATGCTTTATTTATACGGCTTTACTCAAAGAGCATCAATGATCAGTTTATAACAATCATATCAAATGGCCGATCAACTTGACATATGCGCACTAAATCATCTGTAACTTTTTTTTAAAACTCAGAATGACACGAATCCAATGCCCATTTTACGCTAGCTCAATTGTCTATATTTTGACCAAATTTGAAATAGAAATAGAAGCGACAAAGCATCCAAGTAATCCAACCTATCCTAAGCAGCATGATGTTATGCAATATGCTTCATTTATAAGCCTTTATTCAATGAGCACCAATGATAAGTTAGAATAATCATATTATCTCGCCGATGAACTTGACATGTCTGCACTAAATTATTTGAAACTTTTGATTTACGCTCAGAATGACACGAATCCAATACCCACGTTAAGCTCTCAATTGTCTATATTTTGACAAAATTTGAGGCAGAAATAGAAACAAAAAAGCGTCCAAGTAATCCAATATATCCAGAACTGCGTGATGCCATGCATTATGCTTCATTTATGAGCCATTACTCAATGAGCACCAATCATCAGTTTAGAGGGATAACTTTAACTAACCAATCAACTTGACATATCTGGACTGAATCATCCATAACTTTTTGTTTAGAGCTCGGAATGACACGAGTCCAACGCCCACGTTAAGCTAGCTCAATTGTCTATATTTTGATGAAATTTAAGAAAAAATAGAGACGATAAAGCGTCCAAGTAATCCAATCTATCCCAAACTGCATGATGCCATGCTTTGTACTTCATGTACAAGCCTTTACTTAATGAGCACCAATAATCAGTTTAGAATGAACACTTTATCTCGCCGATCAACTTGACATGCAGGAACTAAAACGTCCGTAATCCAAATCCAATGCCAACTAGTTCAAGCTTCTACATTGTGACAAAATTTCATATAGAAATAGATACCACAGAGCGTCTTAGTAATCCAATCTATCCTGAACTATGTGATGCCATGCATTATGCTTCATTATAAGCCTTTACTCATTGAGCACCAATGATCAGTTTAGAATAATCATATTTTCTGGCTGATTAACTTGACATGTAAGCTCTAAATCGTCTGAAACTTTTGATTTAGAGCTCAGAATTACACAAATCGAATGCACACATTAAGCTAGTTCAGTTGTCTATATTTCGACAAAATTTGAAACAGAAATAGAAATGACAAAGCGTCCAAGTAATCCAATCTATCCCAAACTGCGTGATGCCATGCATTATGCTTCATTTTTAAGCTTTTACTCAATGAGCACCAATGAACAGTTTAGAATAATCGTATTAACTAGGCGATCAACTTGACAATTCCTCAATAAATCGTCAGTAACATTTTATTTACAGCTCAGAATGACACGAATCCAATGCCAACGTTATACTAGGTCAATTGTCTATATTTTGACAAAATTTGACACATAAATAGAGAAGAAAACGTGTCCATGTAATCCAACCCATCCCAAAGTCTGTGATGCTATGCTTAATGCTTCATTTATAAGCCTTTACTTAATGACCACCATTTATAGCAGTTTAGAGTGATCACTTTAACTAGCCGATCAACTTGACATATCCACACTGAATTTTCCGTAACTGTTTATTTAGACCTCAGAATGACACAAATCTAGTGCCCACATTAATCTAGCTCAATAGTCTATATTTTTCAAAATTTGAGACAGAAAAAGAGACGACAAAGCATCCAAGTAATCCAATCTATCCCAAACTGCGTGATGTCATGCTGTATGCTTTATTTATAAGCATTTAATTAATGAGCATCAATGATCAGTCTAGAATGATCAGTCTAGACTATTTGACTCATTTGTCAACTCGGGAGAGGAATAGACCACTCCACTACCCCCTCCAAAGGTTCCCCCTAGGTTCGCCACTAGTTTTTTCGTTAGATTCCCCTGCTAAATGAAAACCGCTACCCGACGCATGCCGATATACGCGCTAATTGTCTCGAGTAGCAGCCATCAAATAACTCATCCACAACCTTACGGATTGAGGTTCCGAACCAGAAGTAGACCCTTGCCCCACAGTAACCAAACTAGTGCACAAGGCGCCGCACCAAACGAACATCGTTTTGTTAGTTTACGCTCCTAACTTCTAGCAGGAATCTCAACCTTGCCGACAGAAAAGCTCAAAAGGCGGTAATTATCAGATTTTTCGAGGCCAGGGAGAACCAAATAGTTTCCAAAGGTTCACGCACGACCAAACGACAGTTTCGCTGAGCCGCCACAGATATTCCTACCCTAATAACCTCCACTCTGTATTTTTCCTTATACCTATCGCCCCAGGGCTTCTTCAGCCCCCAAACTGCTACCGGACTTGAACCAGTAGATCCTCCAACAGGAAAAGCTGCATCAAATAAATTCCTGACATCAAACAAATACCTGAACAGTTCGCAAATACCTGATAAGTTGGTTTTTTTATTCTTTTTCAAAACACGAAATTTGTGAGTTGCTTCATAGGTTTTAAAAACTTGCCAACTCGACAATCTTTCTTTCTTAGGAAATTCATGTTTGAAATCTTATGCAATAGATTTCCAAATGGTCGACTAACCGGTGTAGGATTAAACCTGTCGAGGCATCACAACATGAATACCCTCACGTGTCAAATAAGCGCGATTTATCGCGTTTTCTCAGGGGTCCATGATGGACATCAAAACCCATTTTCTGCGGAAATATCGCATGCAAATGCATACAAAAGGGACATCAACTATCAACAATTGGATTTTGGAAACAGGTCGACCAATCGATTTGAAGGAAAGAAATCTGTCGACTTAAAATCTATTGACTCAGGTAATTCCCCTTTTCCCCAGCCCCCAATCCCCTTTCGTGAAGGCAGAGGAAAAGACCAAGGGATTACTCCTCACCCCTCCATACCCGGGATAACAAGAAGAAGATTTTTTTCTTTACTTGATGCTAATATTTAGAAGAACAAGGCACCATCGCGTCATATCCTCTCTAACCATACCTAAGATAACCAAGAAGAAGATTTTCTTTTTTACCGTTTAGAGGAATGAGGCACCATAGGGTCATATCCTCTCTAACCGATGCCCGGGATAACAAGAAATAGGAGACACTCGGAAAGTAAGCTGCAATTAACCAGCTCACTTCCCTCGCTACAAAAAAGAGGAGGAGACACTCAGAAGAGGAGACACTCAGAAAGTAAGCTGCGATTAACATGCACACTTCCTTCGCTACACAGAAGGGTCATATCCTCTCTAACCCATGCCCGAGATAACCAACAATAAGAAGATTTTCCCTTACACATATCCAGTGTTTCTACCTTAGGGCTTAGTCTTAGAGGCGTACACTTAAGATGAACTTTAGCCGCTCATTCGTACCTGCCAGTACTTGTCTCCCTACATTCTTTTTCCCTTTCTCTCCCTCCTACGTCTGGCCTCTCCAGTCTGCTTTTGGGGTGAAGCAGAGAGGCAAGCGGTGAAGTGAGCACGCTCTCGCAGGCACCTGAAACAACAGGAAACTGATCTTCCCTGGCTTGTTGACTTGTTGGCTTGTTGACTTGACCCGATGACCCGATATGGAGTCAGCTATTGAGATTTCTTTGAAATCTGGTTCCCCTCTTCTGGCACCTGGAGCCCCCCTTTCCGGACCCCACTCCAGTACCCCCTCCAGAGGTTCCCCCTAGGCTCGCCCCTAGTTTTCCCCTTAGGTTCCACAGGAAAATGAAAACCACTACCCGATGTGCGCCGATATACGTGCTAATTGTCTCGAGTAGCAGCCGTCAAATAGCTTGTCCACAACCTTACGGGTTGAGGTTCCAAACCGGCAATAGACACTTGCCCCACTGTAACCAAACCAGTGCACAAGGCACCGCACCCAACGAACATCATTTAGTTAGTTTATGCTCTAACTTCTGGCAGGAATCTCAACCTTGCCGACAGAAAGGCTCAAAAGGCTGTAATTAGCAGATTTTTCGAAGGCCCGGGAGAACCATATAGTTTCCAAGGCTCACGCACTACCGAACGACAGTTTCGCTGCGCCGTCACAGATATTGCTACCCTTATAACCTCTGGTCTGTAGTATTTTTCCGTATACCTATCGCCCCAGGGCTTCTTCAGCCCCCAAACTGGTACCGGACTTGAACCGGTAGATCCTCCAACAGGAATAGCTGCATCAAACAAATACCTGAACAGTTTGCAAATACCTGATAAGTTGGGTTTTTGAATCTTTTTCAAAAAATGAAATTCGTGAGTTGCTTCATTGTTTTAGAAAACCTGCCAACTCGACGATCTTTCTTCCTTAGGAAATTCATGTTTGAAATCTTATGCAATAGATTTGCAAATGTTCGACTAACCAGTTTCGGATGAAACCTGTCAACGCATCACAATACGAAAACCCTCACATGTCAAATAAGTGCGATTTATCGTGTTTTCTCGTGGGTCCATGATGGATGGGACATCAAAACCCATTTTCGGCGGAAATATCGCACGCCAATGCATACCATAGGGATATCGACTATCAACAATTAGTTTTTGGAAACAGGTCGCCTAATCGATTTCAAGTAATGAAATCTGTCGCGACTTGAAATCAGTCGACTGAAGTAATTCCCCTTTCCCCCGGCCCCCAATCTCCTTTTGTGAAGGCAGAGGAATAGACCAAGGGATTACTCCTCACCCCTCCATACCTGGGATAACAAGAAGAAGATGTTTTCTTTACTTGACACGAATATTTAGAGGAACAAGGCACCATCGGGTCATATCCTCTCTAACCATATCCAGGATAACCAAGAAGAAGATTTTCTTTTTACTGTTTAGAGGAACAAGGCACAATAGGGTCATATCCTCTCTAACCGATGCCCGGGATAACAGGAAAGAGGACACACTCGGAAAGTAAGCTACAATTAACCAGCTCACTTCCCTCGCTACAAAGGAGATTCTCTTTACTGCTTATTTCGAAGAACAGAAGAGGAGACACTCAGAAAGTAAGCTGCGATTAACCAGCTCACTTCCTTTGCTACACAGAAGGGTCATATCCTCTCTAACCCATGCCCGAGATAACCAACAATAAGAAGATTTTCTCTTACACATATCCAGTGTTGCTACCTTAGGGCTTACTCTTAGAGGCGTGCACTTACTATGAACTTTAGCCGCTCATTCGTACCTACCGATACTTCTCTCGCTACATTCTTTTTCTCTTTCTCTCCCTCCTACGTCTGGCCTCTCCACCCTGCTTTTGGGGTGATGCATAGAGGCCAGTGCTGGATTGAGCACGCTCCCCCAGGCAACATTAAGCAACAGGAAACCGATCTTCTTTGGCTTGTTGACTTGTTGGCTTGTTGACTTGACCTGATGACCGGATATAGGGTTAGCTATCTAGATTTCTTTGAAATCTGCTTCCCCTCTTCCGGCACCAGGAGCCCCCCTTTCCGGACCCCACTCCAGTACCCCCTCCAAAGTTCCCCCTAGGTTCGCCCCTAGTTTTCCCCTTAGGTTCCCCTGCGAAATGAAAACCGCTACCCGACGCACGTCGATATACGTGCTAATTGTCTCGAGTAGCAGCCGTCAAATAGCTCGTCCATAACCTTACGGGTTGAGGTTCCGAACTGAGAGTAGACCCTTGCCCCACAGTAACCAAACCAGTGCACAAGGCGCCACACCCAACGAACATCGTTTTGTTAGTTTACGCTCCTAACTTTTGGCAGGAATCTCAACCATGCCAACAGAAAGGCTCAAAAGGCGGTAATTATCAGATTTTTTTGTGGCCCCGGAGAACCAAATAGTTTCCAGTCTTTCACGCACGACCGAATGACTGTTTCGCAGCGCCGTCACAGATATTCCTACCCTAATAACCTCCTGTATGTAGTATTCTTCCGTATACCTATCGCCCCTGAGCTTCTCAGCCCCCAAACTGCTACCGCACTTGAACCGGTAGATCCTCCAACAGGAACAGCTGCATCAAAAAAAATACCTGACATCAAACAAATACCTGTACAGTTCGCAAATACCTGATAAGTTGGTTTTTTTATTCTTTTTCAAAAAACGAAATTCGCGAGTTGCTTCATTTGTTTAAAAAACCTTCCAATTCGACTATCTTTCTTTCTTAGGAAATTCATGTTTGAAATCTTATGCAATAGATTTGAATATGATCGACTAACCGGTTTCGGACGAAACCTGGCGATGCATCACAATATGAAAACCGTCACATGTCAAATAAGTGCGATTTATCGCGTTTTCTCATGGGTCCATGATGGATGGGACATCAAAACCCATTTTTGGCGGAAATATTGGAAGCAAATGCATACCATAGGGATATCAACTATCAACAATTGGTTTTTGGAAATAGGTAATTCCCATTTCCCCCGGCCCCCGATCCCCTTTTGTGAAGGCAGAGGAATAGACCAAGGGATTACTCCACACCCCTCCATACCCGGGATAACAAGAAAAAGATTTTTTCTTTACTTGATGCTAATATTTAGAGGAACAAGGCACCATCACGTCATATCCTCTCTAACCACACCCAGGATATCCAAGAAGAAGATTTTCTTTTTTACCGTTTAGAGGAACAAGGCACCATAGGGTCATATCCTCTTTAAGCGATGCATGGGATAACAAGAAAGAGGAGCTCAGAATGACACGAATCCATTGACAACGTTAACCTAGCTCAATTGTCTAGAGACGACAAAGCGTCCAAGTAATCCAATCTATCCCAAACTGTGTGATGTCATGCTTTATGCTTCATTTATAAGCCTTTACTTAATGAGCACCAATGATCAGTTTAGAATGATCACTTTATCTGACCGATCAATTTGACATGTACGCACTAAATCGTCGGTAACTTTTGATTTAGAGCTGTGAATGACACGAATCTAGTGCCCACCTTAAGCTACCTCAATTGTCTATATTTTGATAAAATTTGAGGCAGGAATATAAAAGACAAAGGGTCCAAGTAATCCAATCTATCCCAAACTGCGTAATGCCATGCATTATGCTTCATTTATAAGCCTTTACTCAATGAGCACGAATGATCAGTTTAGAATAATCATATTAACTGGCCGATCAACTTAAGATATATCCACTAAATCGTCTTTAACTTTTTATTTTGAGCTCAGAATGAAACGAATCCAATGCCTATGTTAACACATCTCAATTGTCTATATTTTGACAAAATTTGAGACATAAATAGGGAAGAAAAACCGTCCAAGTAATCCAATCCATCACAAACTGTGGGATATCATGCTTTATTCTTCATTTATAAGCCTTTACTTAATGAGCACCTATAATCAGTTTAGAATGATTACTTTATCTGACCGATCATGTTGACATGTACGCAATAAATCGTCTGTAACTTTTGATTTTGAGCTCAGAATGACATGAATCCAATGCCCACGTTAAGCTAGATCAATTTTCTACATTGTGACAAAATATGAGATAGAAATAGATACCACAGAGTGTGCTAGTAATCCAATCTATCTCGAACTGCATGATGCCATACATTTTGCCTTATTAGTAAACCTTGACTCAATGAGCACCAATAATCAGTTTAGAATAATCATATTAACTGGCCGATCAACTTGACATGTCCGCACTAAATCGTCTTAAGATCCCTATTTAGAGCTCAAAATGACACGAAACCAATGTCCACGTTAAGCAAGCTCAATTGTCTAGATTTGGACAAAATTTGAGACAGAAATAGAAACGACAAGGCGTCCAAGTAATCCAATCTATTCCAAATTGTGTGATGTCATGCATTATGCTTCATTTATAAGCTTTTACTCAATGATCACTAATAATCAGATTAGAATAATCATATTAACTAGCGGATCAACTTGTCATGTCCGCACTAAATCTTCTATAACTTTTGATTTAGAGCATAGAATGACACGAATCCAATGCCCACATTAAGCTAGCTCAATTATCAATATTTTGAAAAATTTGAGACAGAAATATAAATGACAAAGTGTACAAGTAATCCAATCAATCTCTAACTGCATGATACCATGCATTATATTTCATTTATAAGGCTTTACTCAATAAGCACTAATGATCAGTTTAGAATAATTATATTAACTGGCCGATCAAGTTGACATATCCACACTAAATCGTTTGTAACTTTTTATTTAGAGCTCATAATGACACGAATCCAATGGGCACGTTAAGATAGCTCAATTGTCTATTTTGGGACGAAATTTGAGATAGAAATAGAGATCACAAAGCGTCCAAGTAATCCAACCTATCCCAAACTCCATGTTGCTACGCTTAATGATTCATTTATAAGTCTTTACTTAATGAGTACCAATTATCAATATAGAGTGATCATTTTAACTGGCTAATCAACTTGACATATCCGCACTGAATCGTCTATAACTTTTGATTTAGAGCTTAGAATAACATGAATCTAATGCCACGTTAACCTAGCTCAGTTTTCTATATTTTGACAAAATTTGAGATAGAAATAGAGACGACAAAGCGTCCAAGTAATCCAATTAATCCCAAACAGCGTAATGCCGTGCTTTATGCTTCATTTATAAGACTTTACTTAATGAGCACCAATGATCAGTTTAGAATGATTAGTTTATCTGGCCGATCAACTTGCATGTACGCACTAAATCATCCGTCACTCTTGATTTAGAGCTCAAAATGACACGAATTCAATGCCCACGTTAAGCTTGCACAATTTTCTATTATGTGACAAAATTTGAGATAGAAATAGATACCACAAAGAATCCTAGTAATCCAATTCATCCCAAATTTCGTGATGTCATGCATTACACTACATTTATAAGGATTTACTCAATGAGCACCAATGATTAGTTTAGAATAATCATATTAAGTGGCCGATCAACTTGACATATCCGCATTAAATCGTCTATAACTTTTAATTTTGAGCTCAAAATGACATGAATCCAATGCACACGTTAACCAAGCTCAATTGTCTATATTTTGACAAAATTTGAGACAGAAATAGAAACGACAAAGTGTCCAAGTAATCCAATCAATCCCAAACAGCGTGATGCCATGCTTTATGCTTCATTTATAAGACTTTACTTAATGAGCACCAATGATCAATTTAAAATGATCAGTTTATCTGGCTGATCTACTTTACAAGTACGCACTAAATCATCCATAACTTTTGATTTAGAGCTCAGAATGACAAAAATCCAATACCAACGTTAAGCTAGCTCAATTGTCTATATTGGGACAAATTTTAAGATAGAAATAGATACCGCAATGCGTGCTAGTAATCCAATCTATCCCGAACTGCTTGATGCCATGCTCATTGAGTACCAATGATCAGTTTAGAATAATCATATGAACTGGCCAATCAACTTGACATGTCTGCACTAAATCGTCTTAAAATTTTGACTTAGAGCTCATAATTAAACGAATCCAATGCCCACGTTAAGCTAGCTCAATTCTCTTGATTTTGACAAAATTTGAGACACAAATAGAAACGACAAAGCGTCCAAGTAATCCAATCTATTCCAAACTGTGTGATGCCATGCATTATGATTCTTTGATAAGCCTTTACTCAATGAGCACTAATGATAAGTTTAGAATAATCATATTAACTGGCCGATCAACTTGACATATCCGCACTAAATCGTCCATAAGTTTTTCTTTAGAGCTTAAAATGACACGAATGTAATTTCAACGTTAACCTAGCTCAGTTGTCTATATTTTGACAAAATTTGAGACAGAAATAGAGACAACAAAGCGTCCAAATAATCCAATCAATCCTAAAAAGCATGATGCCATGTTTTATGCTTCATTTATAAGACTTTACTTAATGAGCACCAATGATCTGTTTACAATGATCTCTTTATCTGGCTTATCAACTTGCATGTACGCACTAAATCGTCCGTCACTTTTGATTTAGAGCTCAAAATGACACTAATTCAATGCGTACGTTAAACTTGCTCAATTTTCTATTATGTGACAACATTTGATAGAAATAGATACCACAAAGCATCCTAGTAATTCAACTCATCCCGAACTGCATGATACCATGCATTATGCATCATCTTTAAGCCTTTACTCAATGTGCACCAATGATTAGTTTAGAATAATCATATTAAGTGGCCGATCAATTTGACATATCCGCATTAAATCGTCGGTAACTTTTAATTTTGAGCTCAGAATGACACGAATCCAATGCCCACGTCAAGCTAACTAAATTGTCTATATTTTGAGAAAATTTGAGATCGAAATAGGAACGACAAAGTATCCAAGTAATCCAATCTATCCCAAACTGTGTGATGTCATGCTCTATGCATCATTTATAAGCCTTTACTTGATAAGCACCAATGATCAGTTTACAATGATCAATTTATCTGGCCGATCAACTTGACAGGTACGCACTAAATCGTCCGTAACTTTTGATTTAGAGTACATAATGACACGAATCTATTGCCCACATTAAGCTAGCTCAATTTTCTATCTTGTGACAAAATATGAGATAAAAATAGATACCACAAACTGTGCTAGTAATCCAATCTATCTAGACCTACGTGATGCTATGCATTATGCTTCATTACTAAGCCTTTACTCAAGGAACACCAATGATCACTTTAGAATAATTATATTAACTTGCCGATCAACTTGACATGTCCGCACTAAATCGTCGGAGACATTTGATTTAGAGCTCATAATGACACGAATCAAATGCCCACGTTAAGCTACCTCAATTGTCTAGATGTTGACAAAATTTGAGACCGAAATAAAAACGACAAAGAGTCCAAGTAATCCAATCGATCCCAAACTGCATGATGCCATGTGTTATGCTTTATTTATAAGCATTTACTCAATGAGCACCAATGATCAGTTTAGAATAATCATATTAAATGGCCGATCAACTTGACATATCCGCACTAAATTGTCTGTCACTTTTTATTTAGAGCTCACAAAGACAATAATACAATGCTCCCGTTAAGCTAGCTCAATTGTCTAGATGTTGACGAAAATTGAGACCGAAATAAAAAGACAAAGAGTTCAAGTAATCCAATCTATCCAAAACAGCATGATTCCATGCATTATGCTTTATTTATAAGCCTTTACTCAATGAGCAGCAATGATCAGTTTAGAATAATAATATTAAATTGCCGATCAACTTTACATATCCGCACTAAATTGTCTGTCACTTTTTATTTAGAGTTCACAATGACAAGAATACAATGCCCACGTTAAGCTAGATTAATTGTCTAGATGTTGACAAAATTTGAGACCGAAATAAAAACGACAAAGAGTCCAAGTAATCCAATCTATCCCAAACTGCATGATGCCATGCATTATGCTTTATTTATAAGCCTTTACTCAATGAGCACCAATGATCAGTTTAGAATAGTCATATTAAATGGCCGATCAACTTGACATATCCGCAATAAACCATCTATAACTTTTTATTTAGAGCTCGTAATGACAAGAATACAATGCCCACGTTAAGCTAGCTCAATTGTCTATATTTTTTAACAAAATTTGAGACAAAAATAGAGGACAAAAAGTGTCCAAGTAATCCAATCAATCCCAAACTATATGATGCCATGCATTATGCCTCATTTATAAGCCTTTACTCAATGAGCAACATTGATCAGTTAAGAATAAGCATATTAATTGGCTGATCAACTTGACATTTCCCAACTAAATCGTCTATAACTTTTGACTTAGAGATCAAAATGACATGAATCCAATGCTAACGTTAGACTAGCTCAATTGTCTTTATTGTGACAAAATTGGAGATAGAACAAGATACGACAATGCGTCCAAGTAATCGAATCTATCCTAAGCTGCTTGAGGCCATTCATTATGCTTCATTTATAAACCTTTACTCATTGATCACCAATGATCAGTTTAGAATAATCATATTACTTCCAATTAACTTGACATGTCCGCACTAAATCGTCTATAACTTTTGATTTAGAGATAAGAATGACATGAATCCATTGCCCATGTTAAGCTAGGTCAATTGTCTATATGTTGAAATTTTTTGAGATAGAAATAGAGATGACAAAGCGTTCAAACAAACCCATTTATCCCAAATAGCATGATGTAATGCATTATGCTTCATTTATAAGCATTTACTTAATGAGCACCAATTATCAGTTGAGAGTGATCACTTTAACTGGCCGATAAACTTGACATTTCCGCGCTAAATTGTCTGTAACTTTTGATTTAGAGCTCAAAATGAGACGAATCCAACGCCCACGTTAAACTAGCTCCATTGTCTTCATTTTTACAAAATTTAAGACATAAATAGAAATGATAAAACGTCCAAGAAATCCAATCTATCCCAAACTGCGTGATGCCTTGCATTATGATTCATTTCTAAGACTTTACTGAATGAGCACCAATGATCAGTTTAAAACAATCATATTAACTGTCCGAACAACTTGACATATCCGCACTAAATCGTCTGTAAGTTTTTATTTAGAGCTCAGAATGACACGATCGAATGCCCACGTTAAAAAAACTCAATTGTCTATATTTTGACAAAATTTGAAAAAGAACTTGAGATGACAAAGCATCCAAGTAATCAAATCTATCCCGAACTGTGTGATGCCATGCTTTATGCTTCATTTATAAGCCTTTACTTAATGAGCACCAATGATCAGTTTAGAATGATCACTTTAACTAGCCGACCAACTTGACATGTCTGCACTAAATCGTCTATAACTTTTGATTTAGAGATCAGAATGACATGAATCCAATGCCCACGTTAAACTAGCTCAATTTTCTATATCGTGACAAAATTCGAGACAAAACAAGATACGAAAAAGAGTCCAAATAATACAATCTATCCCAAGCTGCGTTATGCCATGAATTATGCTTCATTTATAAGCCATTACTCAATGAGCACCAATGATTAGTTTTTAATAATCATATTAACTGGTCGATCAAATTTACATGTCCGCATTAAATCGTTTGTAACTTTTGATTTAGAGATCAGAATGATACGAATCCAATGCCCATGTTAAGGTAGCTCCATTTTCTATATTTTGACAAAATTTGACACAGAAATAGAGACGACAAAGCATCCAAGTAATCCAATGTATCCCAAACTGCGTGATTGCATGCATTATGTTTCATTTATAAGCCTTTACTCAATGAGCACCAATGATCAGTTTAGAATAATCATATTAACTGGCTGATCAACTTTATATATCCGTACTAAATCGTCTGTACCTTTTTATTAAGAGGTTGGAATGGCACAAATCATGTGCCCACGTTAAGCTAGCTTAATTGCCTATATTTTGAAAAAATTTGAAACAGAAATAGAGACGACAAAGCATCCAAGTAAACCAATCTATCCCAAACTGTGTGATGCCATGCTTTATGATTCATTTCTAAGCCTTTACTTAATGAGCTCTAGTGACCAGTTTAGAATTATCACTTTATCAGCCCGATCCACTTGACCTGTACGCACTAAATCGTCCGTAACTTTTGATTTAGAGCTCTGAATTACACGAATCTAATGCCCACGTTAAGCTAGCTCAATTTTCTGTATTGTGATAAAATTTGAGATAGAAATAGTAATCACAAAGCATCCTAGTAATCCAATCTATCCCGAACTGCATGATACCATGCATTATGCTTCTTTAATAAGCCTTTACTCAATGAGCACAAATGAATAGTTTAGAATAATCATATTAACTTATCGATCAACTTGACATGTATACACTAAATCTTCTAAAACCTTTGAGTTAAAGGTCAGAATGACTTTTGATTTAGTGCTCATAATGACACGAATCCAATGCCCAGGTTAAACTAGCTCAATTGTCTATATTTTGACAAAATTTGGGACAGAAATAGCGATGACAAAGTATCCAAGTAATGCAATATATCTCAAGCTACGTGATGCCCTGCATTTTGCTTCATTTATAAGCCTTCACTCAATTACCACTTATGATCAGTTTTCTGCATTGTGAAAAAACTGGAGAAAGAACAAGATACGACTAATCGTCCAAGTAATCCAATCTATCTCAAACTGCGTGATGCAGTGCATTATACTTCATTTATACCCCTTTACTGAATGGGCACCAATGATCAGTTTACAATAATCATATTTACTGGCCGATCAACTTGACATGTACGCACTAAATCGTCTATAACTTTTGATTTCGAGCTCTGAATGACAAGAATCAAGTGCCCAAGTTAAGCTAGCTCAATTGTCTATATTTTGAAAAAATATGAGACCGAAATACAGACAAAAAAGTGTCCAAGCTATCCAATCTTTTCCAAACTGCATGATGCCAGTAATTATACTTGATTTATAAGCCTTTACACAATGAGCACCAATGATAAGTTTAGAATAATCATATTAAATGGCCTATCAAGTTGACATTTCCGCACTTAAACGCCTGTTACTTTTGATTTAGAGCTCATAATGACAGGATTCCAATGCCCACATTAGCCTAGCTAAATATTCTATATTTTGACAAAATTTGAAACAAAAATAGAGACGAAAAAGTTTCCAAGTAATCACATATAACCCAAACTCTATGATGCTATGATTAATGCTTCATTTATAAGCCTTTACTTAATGAGCACTAATGATCAGTTTAGAGTGATCAATTTAACTGGCCGATCAACTTGACAGGTATGCACTAAATCGTCTGTAAGTATATATTTAGAACAAAGAATGACACGTACCCGGTACCCACGTTAACCTAGCTCAGTTTTATATATTGTGACAAAATTAGAGATAGAACAAGATACGACTAAACGTCCAAGTAATCCAATCTATCCCAAACTATGTGATGCCATGCATTATACTTCATTTATAAGCCTTTACTCAATGAGCACCAATGATAAGTTTAGAATAATCATATTAACTGGCCTATCTACTTGATATGTCCGCACAAAAACGCCAGTGACTTTTGATTTAGAGCTCATAATGACACGAGTACAATGCCCACGTTAAGCTAGCTCAATTGTCTATATTTTGACAAAATTTGAGACAGAAATCGAGACAACAAAGCGTCCAAGTAATCCAACATATCCCAAATTCTTTGATGCTATGATTAATGCTTCATTTATAAGCCTTTATTTAATGAGCTCCAATGATCAGTTTAGAGTCATCACTTTAACTGGTCGATCAGCTTGACATGTCCGCACTAAATCGTCTATAACTTTTGATTTAGTGCTCAGAATAACACGAACCCAATACCCACGTTAAGCTAGCTCAGGTTTCTATATTGTGTCAAAATTGGAGATAGAACTAGATATGACTAAGCGTCCAAGTAATCCAATCTATCCCAAACTGCGTCATGCCATTCATTATGCTTCATTTATAAGCCTTTACTCAATGAGTAACAATTATCAGTTTAGAATAATCATATTAACGGGCCAATCAACTTGACATATCCGCACTAAATTGTCTCTAACTTTTGATTTAGAGCTCAGAATGACACGAATCCAATGCAAACGTTAAGCTTGCTCAATTGTCTATATTTTGACAAAGTTATAGACCGAAATAGAGACGACAAAGCATACAAGTAATCCAATCAATCACAAACTGCGTGATGCCATGCATTATGCTTCATTTATAAGCCTTTACTCAATGAGCACCAATGATCAGTTTAGAATAATCATATTAACTGGCCTATCAACTTGACATGTGCGCACTAAAACGTGTGTGACTTTTGATTTAGTGCTCATAATGACACGAATCCAATGCCTCGGTTAAACAAGCTCAATTGTCTATATTTTGACAAAATTTGGGACAGAAATAGCGATGACAAAGCATCCAAGTAATGCAATATATCTCAAACTGCGTGATGCCCTACATTTTGCTTCATTTATAAGCCTTTACTCAATTGCCACTTATGATCAGTTTTCTATATTGTGAAAAAATTGGAGAAAGAACAAGATACGACTAATCGTCCAAGTAATCCAATCTATCTCAAACTGCGTGATGCTGTGCATTATACTTCATTTATAACCCTCTAGTGAATGAGCACCAATGATCAGTTTATAACAATCATATTAACTGGCCGATCAACTTGACATGTACGTACTAAATCGTCTATAACTTTTGATTTCGAGCTCTGAATGACACGAATCAAGTGCCCACATTAAGCTAGCTCAATTTTCTATATTGTGTCAAAATTGGAGATAGAACAAGATATGACTAGGCGTCCAAGTAATCCAATCTATCCCAAACTGCGTCATGCCACGCATTATGCTTCATTTATAAGCCTTTACTCAATGTGTAACAATTATCAGTTTAGAATAATCATATTAACTGGCCGATCAAGTTGACATATCCGCACTAAATTGTCTATAACTTTTGATTTAGAGCTCAGAATGACACGAATCCAATGCAAACATTAAGCTTGCTCAATTCTCTATATTTTGACAAAGTTATAGACCGAACTAGAGACGACAAAGCATACAAGTAATCCAATCTATCCCAAACTGCGTGATGCCATGCATTATGCTTCATTTATAAGTCTTTACTCAATGAGCACCAATGATCAGTTTAGAATAATCATATTAACTGGCCTATCAACTTGACATGTGCGCACTAAAACGCGTGTGACTTTTGATTTTGTGCTCATAATGACACGAATCCAATGCCCAGGTTAAACTAGCTCAATTGTCTATATTTTGAAAAAATTTGGGACAGAAATAGCGATGGTAAAGCATCCATGTAATGCAATATATCTCAAACTACGTGATGCCCTGCATTTTGCTTCATTTATAAGCCTTTTCTCAATTACCACTTATGATCAGTTTTCTATATTGTGAAAAAATTGGAGAAAGAACAAGATACGACTAATTGTCCAAGTAATCCAATCTATCTCAAATTGCTTGATGCCGTGCATTATACTTCATTTATAACCCTTTACTAAATGAGCACCAATGATCAGTTTACAATAATCATATTAACTGGCCGATCAACTTGACATGTACGCACTAAGTCGTCTATAACTTTTGATTTCGCGCTCTGAATGACACGAATCAAGTGCCCAAGTTAAGCTAGCTCAATTGTGTATATTTTGAAAAAAATATGAGACCGAAATAGAGACGAAAAAATGTCCAAGTTATCCAATCTTTTCCAAACTGCATGATGCCATGAATTATACTTCATTTATAAGCCTTTACACAATGAGCACCAATGATAAGTTTAGAATAATCATATTAAATGGCCTATCAACTTGACATTTCCGCACTTAAACGCCTGTGATTTTTGATTTAGAGCTCATAATGACAGGATTCCAATGCCCACATTAACCTAGCTAAATATTTTATATTTTGACAAAATTTGAAACAGAAATAGAGACGAAAAAGTGTCCAAGTAATCACATATAACCCAAACTCTATGATGCTATGATTAATGATTCATTTATAAGCCTTTACTTAATGAGCACTAAAGATCAGTTTAGAGTGATCAATTTAACTGGCCGATCAACTTGGCAGGTATGCACTAAATCGTCTTTATATATATATTTAGAACTAAGAATGACACGAACCCGGTACCCACGATAAGCTAGCTCAGTTTTATATATTGTGACAAAATTAGAGATAGAAAAAGATACGACTAAGCGTCCAAGTAATCCAATCTATCCCAAACTGTGTGATGCCATGCATTATACTTCATTTATAAGCTTTTACTCAATGAGCACCAATGATAAGTTTAGAATAATCATATTAACTGGCCTATCTACTTGATATGTCCGCACTAAAACGCCAGTGACTTTTGATTTAGAGCTCATAATGACACGAGTACAATGTCCACGTTAAGCTAGCTCAATTGTCTATATTTTGACAAAATTTGAGACAGAAATCGAGACGACAAAGCGTCCAAGTAATCCTACATATCCCAAACTCTTTGATGCTATGATTAATGCTTCATTTATAAGCCTTTATTTAATGAGCTCCAATGATCAATTTAGAGTGATCACTTTAACTGGTCGATCAGCTTGACATGTCCGCACTAAATCGTCTATAACTTTTGATTTAGAGCTCAGAATAACACAAACCCAATACCCACGTTAAGCTAGCTCAGTTTTCTATATTGTGTCAAAATTGGAGATAGAACAAGATATGACTAAGCGTCCAAGTAATCCAATCTATCACAAACTGCGTCATGCCATGCATTATGCTTCATTTATAAGCCTTTACTCAATGAGTAACAATTATCAGTTTAGAATAATCATATTAACTTGCCGATCAACTTGACATATCCGCACTAAAATATCTATAACTTTTGATTTTGAGCTCAGAATGACACGAATCTAATGCAAACGTTAAGCTTGCTCAATTGTCTATGTTTTGACAAAGTTATAGACCGAAATAGAGACGAAAAAGCATACAAGTAATCCAATCTATCCCAAACTGCGTGATGCCATGCATTATGCTTCATTTATAAGCCATTACTCAATGAGCACCAATGATCAGTTTAAAATAATCATATTAACTGGTCTATCAACTTGACATGTGCGCACTAAAACGCGTGTGACTTTTGATTTAGTGCTCATAATGACACGAATCCAATGTTCAGGTTAAACTAGCTCAATTGTCTATATTTTGACAAAATTTGGGGCAGAAATAGCGATGACAAATCATCCAAGTAATGCAATATATCTCAAATTGTGTGATGCCCTGTATTTTCTTTCATTTATAAGCCTTTACTCAATTACCACTTATGATTAGTTTTCTATATTGTGAAAATTTTTGAGAAAGAACAAGATACGAATTATCGTCCAAGTAATCCAATCTATCCAAAACTGCGTGATGCCGTGCATTATACTTCATTTATAACCCTTTACTGAATGAGCACCAATGATCAGTTTATAATAATCAAATTAACTGGCCGATCAACTTGACATGTACGTACTAAATCGTCTATAAGTTTTGATTTCGAGCTCTGAATGACACTAATCAAGTGCCCACGTTAAGCTAGCTCAATTGTCTATATTTTGAAAAAATATAAGACCGAAATAGAGACGAAAAAGTGTCCAAGTTATCCAATCTTTTCCAAAATGCATGATGCCATGAATTATACTTCATTTATAAGCCTTTACACAATGAGCACCAATGATAAATTTAGAATAATCATATTAAATGGCCTATCAACTTGACATTTCCGCACTTAAATGTCTGTGACTTTTGATTTAGAGCTCATAATGACAGGATTTCAATGCCCCCATTAACCCAGCTAAATATTCTATATTTTGACAAAATTTGAAACAGAAATAGAGACAAAAAAGTGTCCAAGTAATTACATATAACCCAAACTATATGATGCTATGATTCATGCTTCATTTATAAGCCTTTACTTAATGCGCACTAATAATCAGTTTAGAGTGATCAATTTAAGTGGCCGATCAACTTGACAGGTCTGCACTAAATCGTCTGTAAGTATATATTTAGAACTAAGAATGACACGAACCCGGTACCCATGTTAAGCTAGCTCAGTTTTATATATTGTGACAAAATTAGAGATAGAACAAGATACGACTAAGCGTCCAAGTAATCCAATCTATCCCAAACTGCGTGATGCCATGCATTATACTTCATTTATAAGCATTTACTCAATGAGCACCAATGATAAGTTTAGAATAATCATATTAACTGGCCTATCTACTTGACATGTCTGCACTAAAATGCCAGTGACTTTTGATTTAGAGCTCATAATGACACGAGTACAATGCCCACGTTAAGCTAGCTCAATTGTCTATCAATATGCTTCATTTATAAGCCTTTAATCAATGAGCAACAATGATCAGTTTAGAATAATCATATTAACTGGCTGATCAACTTAACATGTTCGCACTAAATGATCTATAACTTTTAATTTAGAGCTCAGAATGACACTAGTCCAATGCTCATGTTAATGTACCTCAATTGTCTATATTTTGACAAAGTGT
Organism: Pugionium cornutum; assembly: GCA_018901935.1. Taxonomy (NCBI): domain Eukaryota; kingdom Viridiplantae; phylum Streptophyta; class Magnoliopsida; order Brassicales; family Brassicaceae; genus Pugionium; species Pugionium cornutum. Next base: position 26,835,452 of record CM032157.1, on the reverse strand, counting down.
CCAAGTAATCACAGATATGACAAAGTGTCCTAGTAATCCAATCTATCCTGAACTGCGTGATGTCATGCATTATGCTTCATTTATAAGCCTTTACTCAATGAGCACCAACGATTAGTTTAAAATAATCTATATTGGCTGTAAGTCAACGTGACATGTCCGCAATAAAACGCTTGTGACTTTTGATTTAGAGATCCGAATGACACGAATCCAATGCCCTTCACGTTAAGCACTCAATTTTCTATACTTTGACAAAATTTAAGACATAAATACAGATGACAACGCGTCCAAGTAATGCAATCTATCGCAAAATCCGTGATGCCATGCATTATGCTTCATATATAATCGTTTACTCATTGAGCACCAATGATCAGATTAGAATAATCACATTTACAGGCATATCAAGTTGACGTGTCGCTTGTGACTTTTGACTGACAAATCGCTTAAGCTAGCTGATTTAAGAGCTCCAAGTAATGCACTATCTAATGCCAATGTTTACTCATTGAGCACGATCAGATTAGAGGCATATCAAGTTGACGTGTCTGCACTAAAACGCTTGTGACTTTTGATTAAGAGCTCAGAATGACACTAATCCAATGCCCACGTTAAGCTAGCCCAATTGTCTATATTTTGACAAAATTTAAGACATAAATAGAAACAACAAAGCGTGCAAGTAATGCAATTTATCCCAAAACTGCGTGATGCCATGCATTATACTTCATTTATAAGCCTTTACTCAATGAGCACCAATGATCAGTTTACAATAAGCATATTAACTGGCTGATCAACTTGACATCTATGCATTAAATCGTCTGTAACTATTGATTTAGAGCTCAGAATGACATGAATCCAATGCCAACGTTAAGCTAGCTTAATTATCTATATTCTGAAAAAATTTGAGACAGAAATATAGATGACAAAGCGTCCAAATAATCCAATCTTTTCCAAACTGTGTGACGCCATGCATTATACTTCATTTATAAGCCTTTACTCATTGACCAACAATTATCAGATTAGAATAATCATATTAATTGGCCTATCAACTTGACATGTCCGCACTAAAATGCTTGTGACTTTTATTTTAGAGCTCGGAATGACACGAATCCAATGCCTACGTTAAGATAGCTCAATTGTCTATATTTCGACAAAATTCAAGACATAAATAGGGAACACAAAACGTCCAAGTAATGCAAATATATCCCCCAAACTGCGTGATGCCATGCATTATGCTTAATTTATAAGCCTTAACTTAATGAGACGAATGATCAACTTAGAATGATCACTTTAGCTAGCCGATCATCTTGGAATGTCCGCACTAAATCGTCCGTAACTTTTAATTTAGAGCTCAGAATGACACGAATCCAATGCCCACGTTAAGCTAACTAAATTTTCTATATTGTGATTTAATTTGAGATAGAAATAGATACGACAAAGCGTCCTAATAATCCAATCTATCCTGAACTGCGTGATGCCATGCATTATGCTTCATTATAAGCCTTTACTCAATGAGCACCAATGATCAATTTAGAATAATCATATTAACTAGATGATAAACTTCACATGTACACACTAAATTGTCTGTAACTTTTGATTTAAAGCTCGAAATGACACGAATTCAATGCACGCGTTAAGCTAGCTCAATTGTCTATATTTTGACAAAACTTGAGACAGAAATAGAGACGAAAAAGCGTTTAAGTTATCCAATCTATCCCAAACTTCATGATGCCATGCATTATGCTTAAATTATAAGCCTTAACTTAATGAGCACCAATGATCAGTTTAGAATGATCACTTTAGCTAGCCGATCAACTTCACATGTCCGAACTAAATAGTCCGTAACTTTTCATTTTGAGCACAGAATGACTTGAATCCAATGCTCACATTAAGCTAACTCAATTTTCTAGATTTTGACAAAATTTGAGATACAACTATATACGACAAAGCATCCTAGTAATCCAATCTATCCTGAACTGCGTGATGTCATGCATTATGCCTCATATATAAGCCTTTACTCAATGAGCACCAACGATTAGTTTACAATAATCATATTGGCTGGCATATCAACAGGACATGTCCGCACTAAAACGCTTGTGACTTTTGATTTAGAGATCCGAATGACACGAATCCAATGCCCACGTTAAGCTAGCTCAATTTTCTATACATTCACAAAATTTAAGACATAAATGCGGATCACAACACGTCCAAGTAATGCAGTCTATCGCAAAATGCGTGATGCCATACATTATGCTTCATATATAATCGTTTACTCATTGAGCACCAATGATCAGATTAGAATAATCACATTTACTGGCATATCAAGTTGACGTGTCCGCACTAAAATGCTTGTGACTTTTGATTAAGAGCTCAGAATGACACTAATCTAATGCCCACGTTAAGCTAGCCCAATTGTCTATATTTTGACAAAATTTAAGACATAAATAGAAACAACAAAGTGTGCAAGTTATGCAATTTATCCCAAAAATGCATGATGCCATGCATTATACTTCATTTATAAGCCTTTACTCAATGACCACCAATGATCAGTTTACAATAATCATATTAACTAGCTGATCAACTTGACATGTATGCATTAAATCGTCTGTAACTATTGATTTAGAGCTCAGAATGACATGAATCCAATGCCAACGTTAAGCTAGCTTAACGATATATATTCTGAAAAAATTTGAAACAGAAATATGGACGACAAAGCGTCCAAATAATCCAATCTTTTCCAAACTGTGTGACGCCATGCATTATACTTCATTTATAAGCCTTTACTCATTGACCAACAATTATCAGTTTAGAATAATCATAATAATTGGCCTATCAACTTGACATGTCCGCACTAAAATGCTTGTGACTTTTATTTTAGAGCTCGGAATGACACGAATCCAATGCCTACGTTAAGATAGCTCAATTGTCTATATTTCTAAAAAATTCAAGACATAAATAGGGAACACAAAACGTCCAAGTAATGCAAATATATCCCCCAAACTGCGTGATGCCATGCATTATGCTTAATTTATAAGCCTTAACTTAATGAGACCAATGATCAACTTAGAATGATCACTTTAGCTAGCCGATCATCTTCACATGTCCGCACTAAATCGTCCGTAACGTTTAATTTAGAGCTCAGAATGACACGAATCCAATGCCCACGTTAAGCTAACTAAATTTTCTATATTGTGATTTAATTTGAGATAGAAATAGATACGACAAAGCGTCCTAATAATCCAATCTATCCTGAACTGCATTATGCCATGCATTATGCTTCATTATAAGCCTTTACTCAATGAGCACCACTGATCAATTTAAAATAATCATATTAACTAGATGATAAACTTCACATGTACACACTAAATTGTCTGTAACTTTTGATTTAAAGCTCGAAATGACACGAATTCAATGCACGCGTTAAGCTAGCTCAATTGTCTATATTTTGACAAAACTTGAGACCGAAATAGAGACGAAAAAGCGTTTAAGTTATCCTATCTATCCCAAACTTCATGATGCCATGCATTATGCTTAAATTATAAGCCTTAACTTAATGAGCACCAATGATCAGTTTAGAATGAACACTTTAGCTAGCTGATCAACTTCACATGTCCGAACTAAATAGTCCGTAACTTTTCATTTTGAGCACAGAATGACATGAATCCAATGCTCACATTAAGCTAACTAAATTTTCTAGATTTTGACAAAATTTGAGATATAACTAGATACGACAAAGCATCCTAGTAATCCAATCTATCCTGAACTGCGTGATGTCATGCATTATGCTTCATATATAAGCCTTTTCTCAATGAGCACCAACGATTAGTTTACAATAATCATATTGGCTGGCATATCAACAGGACATGTCCGCACTAAAACGCTTGTGACTTTTGATTTAGAGATCCGAATGACACGAATCCAATGCCCACGTTAAGCTAGCTCAATTTTGTATACATTCACAAAATTTAAGACATAAATGCGGATCACAACACGTCCAAGTAATGCAGTCTATCGCAAAATGCGTGATGCCATGCATTATGCTTCATATATAATCGTTTACTCATTGAGCACCAATGATCAGATTAGAATAATCACATTTACTGGCATATCAAGTTGACGTGTCCGCACTAAAATGCTTGTGACTTTTGATTAAGAGCTCAGAATGACACTAATCTAATGCCCACGTTAAGCTAGCCCAATTGTCTATATTTTGACAAAATTTAAGACATAAATAGAAACAACAAAGCGTGCAAGTTATGCAATTTATCCCAAAAATGCATGATGCCGTGCATTATACTTCATTTATAAGCCTTTACTCAATGACCACCAATGATCAGTTTACAATAATCATATTAACTGGCTGATCAACTTGACATGTATGCATTAAATCGTCTGTAACTATTGATTTAGAGCTCAGAATGACATGAATCCAATGCCAACGTTAAGCTAGCTTAACGATATATATTCTGAAAAAATTTGAAACAGAAATATGGACGACAAAGCGTCCAAATAATCCAATCTTTTCCAAACTGTGTGACGCCATGCATTATACTTCATTTATAAGCCTTTACTCATTGACCAACAATTATCAGTTTAGAATAATCGTATTAATTGGCCTATCAACTTGACATGTCCGCACTAAAATGCTTGTGACTTTTATTTTAGAGCTCGGAATTACATGAATCCAAGGCCTACGTTAAGATAGCTCAATTGTCTATATTTCGACAAAATTTAAGACATAAATAGGGAACACAAAACGTCCAAGTAATGCAAATATATCCCAAACTGCGTGATGCCATGCATTATGCTTAATTTATAAGCCTTAACTTAATGAGACCAATGATCAACTTAGAATGATCACTTTAGCTAGCCGATCATCTTGAAATGTCTGCACTAAATCGTCCGTAACTTTTAATTTAGAGCTCAGAATGACACGAATCCAATGCCCACGTTAAGCTAACTAAATTTTCTATATTGTGATTTAATTTGAGATAGAAATAGATACAACAAAGCGTCCTAATAATCCAATCTATCCTGAACTGCGTGATGCCATGCATTATGCTTCATTATAAGCCTTTACTCAATGAGCACCAATGATCAATTTAAAATAATCATATTAACTAGACGATAAACTTCACATGTACACACTAAATTGTCTGTAACTTTTGATTTAAAGCTTGAAATGACACGAATTCAATGCACGCGTTAAGCTAGCTCAATTGTCTATATTTTGACAAAACTTGAGACCGAAATAGAGACGAAAAAGCGTTTAAGTTATCCAATCTATCCCAAACTTCATGATGCCATGCATTATGCTTAAATTATAAGCCTTAACTTAATGAGCACCAATGATCAGTTTAGAATGATCACTTTAGGTAGCCGATCAACTTCACATGTCCGAACTAAATAGTCCGTAACTTTTCATTTTGAGCACAGAATGACATGAATCCAATGCTCACATTAAGCTAACTCAATTTTCTAGATTTTGACAAAATTTGAGATACAACTATATACGACAAAGCATCCTAGTAATCCAATCTATCCTGAACTGCGTGATGTCATGCATTATGCCTCATATATAAGCCTTTACTCAATGAGCACTAACGATTAGTTTACAATAATCATATTGGCTGGCATATCAACAGGACATGTCCGCACTAAAACGCTTGTGACTTTTGATTGAGAGATCCGAATGACACGAATCCAATGCCCACGTTAAGCTAGCTCAATTTTGTATACATTCACAAAATTTATGACATAAATGCGGATCACAACACGTCCATGTAATGCAGTCTATCACAAAATGCGTGATGCCATGCATTATGCTTCATATATAATTGTTTACTCATTGAGCACCAATGATCAGATTAGAATAATCACATTTACTGGCATATCAAGTTGACGTGTCCGCACTAAAATGCTTGTGACTTTTGATTAAGAGCTCAGAATGACACTAATCTAATGCCCACGTTAAGCTAGCCCAATTGTCTATATTTTGAAAAAATCTAAGACATAAATAGAAACAACAAAGCGTGCAAGTTATGCAATTTATCCCAAAAATGCATGATACCATGCATTATACTTCATTTATAAGCCTTTACTCAATGACCACCAATGATCAGTTTACAATAATCATAATAACTGGCTGATCAACTTGACATGTATGCATTAAATCGTCTGTAACTATTGATTTAGAGCTCAGAATGACATGAATCCAATGCCAACGTTAAGCTAGCTTAACGATATATATTCTGAAAAATTTTGAAACAGAAATATGGACGACAAAGCGTCCAAATAATCCAATCTTTTCCAAACTGTGTGACGCCATGCATTATACTTCATTTATAAGCCTTTACTCATTGACCAACAATTATCAGTTTAGAATAATCGTATTAATTGGCCTATCAACTTGACATGTCCGCACTAAAATGCTTGTGACTTTTATTTTCGAGCTCAGAAAGACATGAATCCAAGGCCTACGTTAAGATAGCTCAATTGTCTATATTTCAACAAAATTTAAGACATAAATAGGGAACACAAAACGTCCAAGTAATGCAAATATATCCCAAACTGCGTGATGCCATGCATTATGCTTAATTTATAAGCCTTAACTTAGTGAGACCAATGATCAACTTAGAATGATCACTTTAGCCAGCCGATCATCTTGAAATGTCCGCACTAAATCGTCCGTAACTTTTAATTTAGAGCTCCGAATGACACGAATCCAATGCCCACGTTAAGCTAACTAAATTTTCTATATTGTGATTTAATTTGAGATAGAAATAGATACGACAAAGCGTCCTAATAATCCAATCTATCCTGAACTGTGTGATGCCATGCATTATGCTTCATTATAAGCCTTTACTCAATGAGCACCAATGATCAATTTAAAATAATCATATTAACTAGACGATAAACTTCACATGTACACACTAAATTGTCTGTAACTTTTGATTTAAAGCTCGAAATGACATGAATCCAACGCACGCGCTAAGCTAGCTCAATTGTCTATATTTTGACAAAACTTGAGACCGAAATAGAGACGAAAAAGCGTTTAAGTTATCCAATCTATCCCAAACTTCATGATGCCATGCATTATGCTTAAATTATAAGCCTTAACTTAATGAGCACCAATGATCAGTTTAGAATGATCACTTTAGGTAGCCGATCAACTTCACATGTCCGAACTAAATAGTCCGTAACTTTTCATTTTGAGCACAGAATGACATGAATCCAATGCTCACATTAAGCTAACTCAATTTTCTAGATTTTGACAAAATTTGAGATACAACTATATACGACAAAGCATCCTAGTAATCCAATCTATCCTGAACTGCGTGATGTCATGCATTATGCCTCATATATAAGCCTTTACTCAATGAGCACTAACGATTAGTTTACAATAATCATATTGGCTGGCATATCAACAGGACATGTCCGCACTAAAACGCTTGTGACTTTTGATTGAGAGATCCGAATGACACGAATCCAATGCCCACGTTAAGCTAGCTCAATTTTGTATACATTCACAAAATTTAAGACATAAATGCGGATCACAACACGTCCAAGTAATGCAGTCTATCACAAAATGCGTGATGCCATGCATTATGCTTCATATATAATCGTTTACTCATTGAGCACCAATGATCAGATTAGAATAATCACATTTACTGGCATATCAAGTTGACGTGTCCGCACTAATATGCTTGTGACTTTTGATTAAGAGCTCAGAATGACACTAATCTAATGCCCACGTTAAGCTAGCCCAATTGTCTATATTTTGAAAAAATCTAAGACATAAATAGAAACAACAAAGCGTGCAAGTTATGCAATTTATCCCAAAAATGCATGATGCCATGCATTATACTTCATTTACAAGCCTTTACTCAATGACCACCAATGATCAGTTTACAATAATCATAATAACTGGCTGATCAACTTGACATGTATGCATTAAATCGTCTGTAACTATTGATTTAGAGCTCAGAATGACATGAATCCAATGCCAACGTTAAGCTAGCTTAACGATATATATTCTGAAAAATTTTGAAACAGAAATATAAACGACAAAGCGTCCAAATAATCCAATCTTTTTCAAACTGTGTGACGCCATGCATTATACTTCATTTATAAGCCTTTACTCATTGACCAACAATTATCAGTTTAGAATAATCGTATTAATTGGCCTATCAACTTGACATGTCCGCACTAAAATGCTTGTGACTTTTATTTTCGAGCTCAGAAAGACATGAATCCAAGGCCTACGTTAAGATAGCTCAATTGTCTATATTTCAACAAAATTTAAGACATAAATAGGGAACACAAAACGTCCAAGTAATGCAAATATATCCCAAACTGCGTGATGCCATGCATTATGCTTAATTTATAAGCCTTAACTTAGTGAGACCAATGATCAACTTAGAATGATCACTTTAGCTAGCCTATCATCTTGAAATGTCCGCACTAAATCGTCCGTAACTTTTAATTTAGAGCTCCGAATGACACGAATCCAATGCCCACGTTAAGCTAACTAAATTTTCTATATTGTGATTTAATTAGAGATAGAAATAGATACGACAAAGCGTCCTAATAATCCAATCTATCCTGAACTGTGTGATGCCATGCATTATGCTTCATTATAAGCCTTTACTCAATGAGCACCAATGATCAATTTAAAATAATCATATTAACTAGACGATAAACTTCACATGTACACACTAAATTGTCTGTAACTTTTGATTTAAAGCTCGAAATGACATGAATCCAACGCACGCGTTAAGCTAGCTCAATTGTCTATATTTTGACAAAACTTGAGACCGAAATAGAGACGAAAAAGCGTTTAAGTTATCCAATCTATCCCAAACTTCATGATGCCATGCATTATGCTTAAATTATAAGCCTTAACTTAGATGAACTAAATAGTCAACGCGTCCAATCTATCCTGAATGTAATGCAATCATATCGCACAATCAATCCGATGATGCCATGCATGTCATGCATTCATTTATATAATCGTTTTTACTCATTTGAGCACCAATGATCAATGATTGCCCACGTTAAGCTAAATCTACATTTACAGGTACATATAATGCAAGACAAAATCCGTGATGCCATGCATTATGCTTCTGCACACCATGAATAAGATTGTGACTCATGTCATGCATTATGTTGACTTAGTTTGATTTAGATTAAGAGCTCAGAATGACACTAATCCAATGCCCACGTTAAGCTAGCTCGATTGTCTATATTTTGACAAATTTAAGACATAAATAGAAACAACAAAGCGTGCAAGTAATGCAATTTATCCCAAAACTGCGTGATGCCATGCATTATACTTCATTTATAAGCCTTTACTCAATGAGCACCAATGATCAGTTTACAATAAGCATATTAACTGGCTGATCAACTTGACATGTATGCATTAAATCGTCTGTAACTATTGATTTAGAGCTCAGAATGACATGAATCCAATGCCAACGTTAAGCTAGCTTAACGATATATATTCTGAAAAATTTTGAAACAGAAATATGGACGACAAAGCGTCCAAATAATCCAATCTTTTCCAAACTGTGTGACGCCATGCATTATACTTCATTTATAAGCCTTTACTCATTGACCAACAATTATCAGTTTAGAATAATCGTATTAATTGGCCTATCAACTTGACATGTCCGCACTAAAATGCTTGTGACTTTTATTTTAGAGCTCAGAAAGACATGAATCCAAGGCCTACGTTAAGATAGCTCAATTGTCTATATTTCAACAAAATTTAAGACATAAATAGGGAACATAAAACGTCCAAGTAATGCAAATATATCCCAAACTGCGTGATGCCATGCATTATGCTTAATTTATAAGCCTTAAGTTAATGAGACCAATGATCAACTTAGAATGATCACTTTAGCTAGCCGATCATCTTGAAATGTCCGCACTAAATCGTCCGTAACTTTTAATTTAGAGCTCAGAATGACACGAATCCAATGCCCACGTTAAGCTAACTAAATTTTCTATATTGTGATTTAATTTGAGATAGAAATAGATAGGACAAAGCGTCCTAATAATCCAATCTATCCTGAACTGTGTGATGCCATGCATTATGCTTCATTATAAGCCTTTACTCAATGAGCACCAATGATCAATTTAAAATAATCATATTAACTAGACGATAAACTTCACATGTACACACTAAATTGTCTGTAACTTTTGATTTAAAGCTCGAAATGACATGAATCCAACGCACGCGTTAAGCTAGCTCAATTGTCTATATTTTGACAAAACTTGAGACCGAAATAGAGACGAAAAAGCGTTTAAGTTATCCAATCTATCCCAAACTTCATGATGCCATGCATTATGCTTAAATTATAAGCCTTAACTACATGAGCACCAATGATCAGTTTAGAATGATCACTTTAGCTAGCCGATCAACTTCACATGTCCGAACTAAATAGTCCGTAACTTTTCATTTTGAGCACAGAATGCATGAATCCATTGCTCACATTAAGCTAACTCAATTTTCTAGATTGTGACAAAATTTGAGATAGAACTAGATATGACAAAGTGTCCTAGTAATCCAATCTATCCTGAACTGCGTGATGTCATGCATTATGCTTCATTTATAAGCCTTTACTCAATGAGCACCAACGATTAGTTTACAATAATCATATTGGCTGGCATATCAACGTGACATGTCCGCACTAAAACGCTTGTGACTTTTGATTTAGAGATCCGAATGACACGAATCCAATGCCCACGTTAAGCTAGCTCAATTTTCTATACTTTGACAAAATTTAAGACATAAATACAGATGACAACGCGTCCAAGTAATGCAATCTATCGCAAAATCCGTGATGCCATGCATTATGCTTCATATATAATCGTTTACTCATTGAGCACCAATGATCAGATTAGAATAATCACATTTACAGGCATATCAAGTTGACGTGTCTGCACTAAAACGCTTGTGACTTTTGATTAAGAGCTCAGAATGACACTAATCCAATGCCCACGTTAAGCTAGCCCGATTGTCTATATTTTGACAAATTTAAGACATAAATAGAAACAACAAAGCGTGCATGTAATGCAATTTATCCCAAAACTGCGTGATGCCATGCATTATACTTCATTTATAAGCCTTTACTCAATGAGCACCAATGATCAGTTTACAATAAGCATATTAACTGGCTGATCAACTTGACATCTATGCATTAAATCGTCTGTAACTATTGATTTAGAGCTCAGAATGACATGAATCCAATGCCAACGTTAAGCCAGCTTAATTATCTATATTCTGAAAAAATTTGAGACAGAAATATAGATGACAAAGCGTCCAAATAATCCAATCTTTTCCAAACTGTGTGATGCCATGCATTATACTTCATTTATAAGCCTTTACTCATTCACCAACAATTATCAGTTTAGAATAATCATATTAATTGGCCTATCAACTTGACATGTTTGCAGTAAAATGCTTGTGACTTTTATTTTAGAGCTCAGAATGACATGAATACAATGCCTACGTTAAGATAGCTCAATTGCCTATATTTCAACAAAATTTAAGACATAAATAGGGAACACAAAACGTCCAAGTAATGCAAATATATCCCAAACTGCGTGATGCCATGCATTATGCTTAATTTATAAGCCTTAACTTAATGAGACCAATGATCAACTTAGAATGATCACTTTAGCTAGCCGATCATCTTGAAATGTCTGCACTAAATTGTTCGTAACCTTTAATTTAGAGCTCAGAATGACACAAATTCAATGCCCACGTTAAGCTAACTAAATTTTCTATATTGTTATTTAATTTAAGATAGAAATAGATATGACAAAGCGTCCTAATAATCCAATCTATCCTGAACTGCGTGATGCCATGCATTATGCTTCATTTATAAGCCTTTACTCAATGAGCACCAATGATCAGTTTAGAATAATCATATTAACTAGACGATAAACTTCACATATACACACTAAATTGTTTGTAACTTGTGATTTAAAGCTCAAAATGACATGACTCTAACGCACGCGTTAAGCTAGCTCAATTGTCCATATTTTGACAAAACTTGAGACCGAAATAGAGATGAAAAAGCGTTTAAGTAATCCAATCTATCCCAAACTTCATGATGCCATGCATTATGCTTAAATAATAAACCTTAACGTAATGAGCACCCATGATCAGTTTAGAATAATCACTTTATCTAGCTGATCAACTTCACATGTTAGAACTAAATAGTCCGTAACTTTTCATTTTCAGCACAGAATGACACGAATCCAATGCTCACATTAAGCTAACTTAATTTTCTAGATTGTGACAAAATTTGAGATAGAACTAGATACGACAAAGCGTCCTAGGAATCCAATCTATCCTTAACTGTGTGATGTCATGCATTATGCTTCATTTATAAGCCTTTACTCAATGAGCACCAACGATTAGTTTACAATAATCATATTGGCTGGCATATCAACGTGACATGTCCGCACTAAAACGCTTGTGACTTTTGATTTAGAGATCCGAATGACACGAATCCAATGCCCACGTTAAGCTAGCTCAATTTTGTATACATTCACAAAATTTAAGACATAAATGCGGATCACAACACGTCCAAGTAATGCAGTCTATCGCAAAATGCGTGATGCCATGCATTATGCTTCATATATAATCGTTTACTCATTGAGCACCAATGATCAGATTAGAATAATCACATTTACTGGCATATCAAGTTGACGTGTCCGCACTAAAACGCTTGTGACTTTTGATTAAGAGCTCAGAATGACATTAATCCAATGCCCACGTTAAGCTAGCCTAATTGTCTATATTTTGACAAAATTTAAGACATAAATAGAAACAACAAAGAGTGCAAGTAATGCAATCTATCCCAAAAATGCGTGATGCCATGCATTATACATCATTTATAAGCCTTTACTCAATGAGCACCAATGATCAGTTTACAATAATCATATTAACTGGCTGATCAACTTTACATGTATGCATTAAATCGTCTGTAACTTTTGATTTAGAGCTCAGAATGACATGAATCCAATGCCCACGTTAAGCTAAATTAATTATCTATATTCCGAAAAAATTTGAGACAGAAATATAGAAGACAAAGCGTCCAAATAATCCAATCTATTCCAAACTGTGTGACGCCATGCATTATACTTCATTTATAGGCCTTTACTCATTGACCAACAATTATCAGTTTAGAATAATCATATTAATTGGCCTATCAACTTGACATGTCCACACTAAAATGCTTGTGACTTTTATTTTAGAGCTCGGAATGACACGAATCCAATGCCTACGTTAAGATAGCTCAGTTGTCTATATTTCGACATAATTTAAGACATAAATAGGGAACACAAAACGTCAAGTAATGCAAATATATCCCAAACTGCGTGATACCATACATTATGCTTAATTTATAAGCCTTAACTTAATGAGACCAATGATCAACTTAGAATGATCACTTTAGCTAGCCGATCATCTTCACATGTCCGCACTAAATCGTCCGTAACGTTTAATTTAGAGCTCATAATGACACGAATCCAATGCCCACATTAATCTAACAAAATTTTCTATATTGTGATTTAATTTGAGATAGAAATAGATACGACAAAGCGTCCTAATAATCCAATCTATCCTGAACTGCGTGATACCAAGCATTATGCTTCATTTATAAGCCTTTACTCAATGAGCACCGATGATCAGTTTAGAATAATCATATTAACTAGACCATAAACTTCACATGTACACACTAAATTGTCTGTAACTTTTGATTTAGAGCTCAAAATGACACGAATCTAACGCACATGTTAAGCTAGCTCAGTTCTCTAAATTTTGACAAAATTTGAGACCCAAATAGAGACGAAAAAGCATTTAAGTAATCCAATCTATCCCAAACTTCATGATGCCATGCATTATGCTTAAATTATAAGCCTTAACTTAATGAGCACCAATGATCAGTTTAGAATGATCACTTTAGCTAGCCGATCAACTTCACATGTCCGAACTAAATAGTACGTAACTTTTCATTTTGAGCACAGAATGACACGAATCCAATGCTCATATTAAGCTAAATCAATTTTCTAGATTGTGACAAAATTTGAGATAGAACTAGATACGAAAAAGTGTTCTAGTAATCCAATCTATCATGAACTGCGTGATGTCATGCATTATGCTTCATTTATAAGCCTTTACTGAATGAGCACCAATGATAATTTTAGAATAATCATATTAACTAGCCGATAAATTTAACATGAACGAACTAAATCGTCAGTAACTTTTGATTAGAGCTCCGAATGAAACGAATCCAGTGCCCACATTAAGCCAGCTCAATTATCTATATTTTGAAAAAATTTGAGACAGAAATAGAGATGACAAAGCGTCAGAGTAATTTAACCTATTCCAAACTGCGTGATGCCTGCGTTATACTTCATTTATAAGCCTTTACTCATTGAGCACCAATGATCAGTTTACAATAATCATATTAACTGGCTGATCAACTTGACATGTATGCACTAAATCGTCTGTAACTTTTGATTTAGACCTCGGAATGACATGAATCCAATTCCTCCGTTAAGCTAGCTCAATTGTCTATATTTCCACAAAATTTAAGACATAAATAGGGAACACAAAACGTCCAAGTGATGCAAATATATCCCAAACTGCGTGAGGCCATGTATTATGCTTAATTTATAAGCTTTAACTTAATGAGGCCAATGATCAACTTAGAATGATCACCTTAGCTAGCCAATCATCTTGACATGTCCGCACTAAATCATCCGTAACTTTTAATTTAGAGCTCAGAATGACACGAATCCAATGTCCACATTAAGCTAACTCAATTTTCTATATTGTGATTTAATTCGAGATAGAAATAGATACGACAAATCGTCCTAATAATCAAATCTATCCTGATCAACGTGTTGCCATGCATTATGCTTCATTTATAGGCCTTTACTCAATGAGCACCAATGATCAGTTTAGAATAATCATATTAACTAGACGATAAACTTCACATGTACACACTAAATTGTCTGTAACTTTTGATTTAGATCTCAAAATGACACGAATCCAATGCACACGTTAAGCTAGCTCAAGTGTCTATATTTTGACAAAACTTGAGACCAAAATAGAGAGGAAAAAGAGTCCAAGTAATCCAATCTATCCCAAACTGCATGATGCCATGCATTATGCTTAAATTATAAGCCTTAACTTAATGAGCACCAATGATGAGTTTAGAATGATCACATTAGCTAGCCGATGAACTTCACATGTCTGAACTAAATAGTCCCTAACTTTTCATTTTGAGCTCAGAATGACACGAATCCAATGCTCACATTAAGCTAACTCAATTTTCTAGATTGTGACAAAATTTGAGATAGAACTAGATACGACAAAGCGTCCTAGTAATCCAATCTATACTGAACTGTGTGATGCCACACATTATGCTTCATTTATAAGCCTTAACTGAATGAGCACCAATTATAATTTTAGAATAACAATATTAACTAGCCGATAAATTTAACATGAACGAACTAAATCGTCTGTAACTTTTGATTAGAGCTCAGAATAAAACGAATCTAGTGCCCACGTTAATCTAGCTCAATTATCTATATTTTGAAAAAATTTGAGACAGAAATAGAGACGACAAAGCGTCAGAGTAATCCAATCTATTCCAAACTGCGTGATGCCATGCGTTATACTTCATTTATAAGCCTTTACTCATTGAGCACCAATAATCAGTTTAAAATACTCTTATTAACTGGCCTATCAACTTGACATGTCCGCACTAAAAAGCTTGTGACTTTTGATTTAGAGCTCAGAATGACACAAGTCCAATGCCCACGTTAAACTAGCTCTATTGTCTATATTTTTACAAAATTTAAGACATAAATAGAAACGACAAAGCGTGCAAGTAATGCAATCTATCAGAAACTGCGTGATGCCATGCATTATGCTTCATTTATAAGTCTTTACTCAATTAGCACGTATGATCAGTTTAGAATAATCATATTAACTGGCCGATCAACTTCACATGTACAGACTAAATCGTCTATAACTTTTGATTTAGAGCTCAGAATGACATGAATCCAATGCTCACATTAATGTAGCTCAATTGTCTATATTTTGACAAAATTTGAGATAGAAATAGAGATGACAAGGTGTCCAAGTAATCCCATATATTCGAAACTGCGTGATGAAATGCATTATACTTCATTTATAAGCCTTTACTCAATGAGCATCAACGATCAGTTCATAATAATCATATTAACTGGCCTATCAACTTGATACGTCCGTATTAAAATGCGAGTGACTTTTGATTTAGAGCTAAGGATGACACGAATCCAATGCCCATGTTAAGCTAGCTCAATTGTCTATATTATGACAAAATTTAAGACATAGATAGTGACGACAAAGCGTCCAACTAATGCAATATATCCCAAACTGCGTTATGCCATGCATTATGCTTCATTTAAGCCTTTGGTCAATGAGCACCAATGATCAGTTTACAATAATCGTATTAACTTGCCGATCAAGTTGATATGTCCGCACTAAATCGTCTGTAACTTTTGATTTAGAGCTCAGAATGACACGAATTCAATGGCAGCGTTAATCTAGCTCAATTGTCTCTATTTTGACAAAATTTGAGACAGAATTAGCAACGACAAAGCGTCCAAGTAATCCAATTTATCCCAAACTGCGTGATGTCATGCATAATGCTTTATTTATACGCCTTAACTTAATGAGCACTAATGATCTGTTTAGAATGATCACTTTAGCTAGCCGATCAACTTGAAATATCCGCACCTAATCGTCTGTAACTTTTGATTTAGAGCTCAGCAATGACACGAATCCAATGCCCACGTTAAGCTAGTTCAATTCTTTATATTCTGACAAAATTTGAGACAGAACTAGATACAACAAAGCGTCCAAGTAATCCAATCTATCCCAAACTGCGTGATGCCATGCATTATGCTTCATTTATAAGATTTAACTTAATATGCAGCAACGATTAGTTTACAATAATCATATTAGCTGGCATATCAAATTGACATGTCCGCACTAAAACGGTTGTGACTTTTGATTTAGAGCTCAAAATGACACGAATCCAATGCCCACGTTAAGCTAACTCAATTGTCTAGATTTTGACAAAATTTAGGACATAAATACAGACGACAAAGCGTCCAAGTAATGCAATCTTTCCCAAAACGCGTGATGCCATGCATTATGCTTCATTTATAATCCTTTACTCATTGAGCACCAATAATCAGATTAGAATAATCATATTAACTTGCATATAACATTGACGTTTCCACACTAAAACGCTTGTGGCTTTTGATTTAGAGCGTAGAATCACACTAATCCAATATCCACGCTAAACTAGCCCAATTGTCTATATTTTGACAAAATTTCAGACATAAATAGAAACAACAAAGCGTCCAAGTAATGCAATCTATCCCAAGAATGCGTGATGCCATGCATTGTGCTTCATTTATAAGCCTTTACTCAATGAGCACCAACAATCAGTTTACAATAATCATATTAACTGGCTTATCAACTTGACATGTACACACTAAATCGTATGTAACTTTTGATTTAGAGCTCAGAATGACATTAATCCAATGCCCACGATAAGGTAACTCAATTTTCTATATTGTGATTTATTTTGAGATAGAAATAGATACGACAAAGCGTACTAATAATCCAATCTATCCTGAACTGCGTGATGCTTCATTTATAAGCATTATGCTTCATTTATAAGCATTTATTCAATGAGCACCAATGATCAGTTTAGAATAATCATATTAACTCGACGATAAACTTGACATGTACACACTAAATTGTTTGTAACTTTTTTTTAGAGCTCCGAATGACAAGAATCCAACGCACACGTTAAGCTATCTCAATTTTCTATATTTTGACAAAACTTGAGACGAAAATAGAGACGAAAAAGCATCAAAGTAATCCAATCCATCCCAAACTGCATGATGCCATGCATTATGCTTAAATTATAAGCCTTAACTTAATGAGCACCAATGATCAGTTTAGAATGATCACTTTAGCTAGCCGATCAACTTCACATGTCCGAACTAAATCGTTAGTAACTTTACATTTTGAGCTCAGAATGACACAAATCCAATGCTCACATTAAGCTTACTCAATTTTTTAGATTATGACAAAATTTGAGATAGAACTAGATACAACAAAGTGTCCTAGTAATCCAATCTATCCGGAACTGTGTGATGCCATGCATTATGCTTCATTTATAAGCCTTTATTGAATTATCACCAATGATCATTTTAGAATAATCATATTAACTAGCCGATAAATTTATCATGAACGAACTAAATCGTCTGTAACTTTTCATTAGAGCTCAGAATGACACGAATCCAGTGCCCACGTTAAGCTAGCTCAACTATCTATATTTTGAAAAAATTTGAGACAATAAAACGACAAAGCGTCCAAGTAATCCCATCTATTCAGAATTGCGTGATTCCATGCGTTATACTTCATTTATAAGCCTGTACTCATTGAGCACCAATGATCAGTTTAGAATAATCATATTAACTGGCCTATCAACTTGACATGTCCGCAGTAAAAAGCTTGTGAGTTTTGATTTAGAGCTCAGAATGACACGAATCCAATGCCCACGTTAAGGTAGCTCAATTGTCCATATTTTTATAAAATTTAAGACTTAAATAGAGACGACAAAGCGTGCAAGTAAAGCAATCTTTCAGAAACTATGTGATGCCATGCATAATGCTTCATTTATAAGTCTTTACTCAATGAGCACCTATGATCAGTTTAGAGTAATCATATTAACTGACCGATCAACTTCACATGTCCGCACTAAATCGTCTGTAACTTTTTATTTAGAGCTTAGAGTGACACTAATCCAATGCCCATGTTACGCTAGCTCAATTGTGTATATTTTGAAAAAATTTGAGACATAAATAGAGACGACAAAGCATCCAAGTAATCCAATCTTTTTCAAACTGCGTGATGCCATGCATTATACTTCATTTATAATCCTTTACTCAATGAGCACCACTGATAAGTTTAGAATAATCATATTAACTGGCCTATCTACTTGTATGTCCGCACTAAAACGCTTGTGACTTTTGATTTAGAGCTCATAATGACACGAGTCCAATGCCGACGTTAAGCTAGCTCAATTGTCTATATTTTGAAAAAATTTGAGACAAAAATCGAGACGACAAAGCATCCAAGTAATCCAATATATTCCAAACACTGTGATGCTATGATTAATGCTTCATTTATAAGCCTTTACTTAATGAGCTCCAATGATCAGTTTAGAGTAATCACTTTAACTGGTGGATCAACTTGACATGTCAGCACTAAATTGTCTGTAACTTTTGATTTAGAGCTCAGAATAACACGAACCGAGTACTCATGTTAAGCTCGCTCAGTTTTCAATATTGTGTCAAAATTGGAGATAGAACAAGATATGACTAAGCATCCATGTAATCCAATCTATCCCTAACTGCGTCATGCCACACATTATGCTTCATTTATAAGCCTTTACTCAATGAGTAACAATGATCAGTTTAGAATAATCATATTAACTGGCTAATCAACTTGACATGTCTGCACTAAATTGTCTTTTACTTTTGATTTAGAACTCAGAATGACACGAATCAAATGCAAACGTTAAGCTAGCTCAATTGTCTATATTTTGACAAAGTTTGAGACTGAAATAGAGACGACAAAGCATACAAGTAATCCAATCCATCTTAAACTGTGTGATGCCGTGCATTATGCTTCATTTATAAGCCTTTACTCAATGAGCACTAATGATCAGTTTAGAATAATCATATTAACAGGCCGATCAACTTGACATGTATGCACTAAATCTTCTATAACTTTTGATTTAGACGTCAGAATGACACGAATCCAATGCTCATGTTAATATAGCTCAATTTTCTATATTTTGACAAAGGTTGAGACAAAAATAGAGACGACAAAGTGTCCAAGTAATCCCATATATTCCAAACTGCGTGATGCCATGCATTATACTTCATCTATAAGCCTTTACTCAATGAGCATTAATGATCAGTTCATAATAATCATATTAAATGGCATATCAACTTTATATGTCCGTATTAAAACTCTGACTTTTGATTTAGAGCACTGAATGACACGAATCCAATGGCAACGTTAAGCTAGCTCAATTGTCTATATTTTGACAAAATTTAAGATATAGATAGACACGACAAAGCGTCCAAGTAATCCAATCTATCCCAAACTGCATCATGCCATGCATTATGCTTCATTTATAAGCCTTTACTCAATGAGTAACAATGATCAGTTTAGAATAATCATATTAACTGGCCGATCAATTTGATATATCCACACTAAATTGTCTCTAACTTTTGATTGAGATAGAGGAATCCATGCTCGCGTTAATGTAGCTAAATTGTGTATATTTTGACAAAAGTTGAGACAGAAATAGAGACAACAAAGTGTCAAAGTAATCCCACATATTTCCAACTGCGTGATGCCATGCATTATACTTCAGTTATAACCCTTTACTCAATGAGCATCAATGATCAGTTCATAATAATCATATTAACTGGGCTATCAATTTGATAAGACCGTATTAAAATGCCTGTGACTATTATTTAGAGCTTAGAATGACACGAATCCAATGCCCACGTATAGCTCAATTGTCTATATTTTGACAAAATTTAAGATATAGATAGAGACGACAAAGCGTCCAGTAATGCAATCTATCCCAAACTTTGTTATGCCATGCATTATGCTTCATTTAAGCATTTACTCAATGAGCACCATTGATCAGCTTACAATAATCGTATTAACTGGCCGATCAAGTTGACATGTCTGCACTAAATCGTTTGTAACTTTTGATTTCGAGCTCAAAATGACACGAATTCAGTGCCAGCATTAAGCTTGCTCAATTGTCTATATTTTGACAAAATTTGAGACAGAAATAGCGATGACAAAGCGTCCAAGTAATCCAATCTATCCCAAACTGTGTGACGCTATGCATTGTGCTCTATTTATAAGCCTTAACTTAAAGAGCACCAATGATCAGTTTAGAATGATCACTTTAGCTACCCGATCAACTTGAAATGTCCACACCTAATCGTCTATAACTTTTGATTAGAGCTCAGCAATGACACGAATCCAATGCCCACGTTAAGCTAGCTCAATTCTTTATATTGTTACAAAATTTGAGACAGAACAAGATATGACAAAGCGTTCAAGTAATCCAATCTATCCCAAACTACGTGATCCCATGCATTATGCTTCATTTATAAGCTTTTACTCAATGAGCACCAATGATCAGTTCAGAATAATCATATTAATTGGCCGATCAACTTCACATGTCCGCACTAAAGGCCTATGACTTTTTACTTAGAGCTCAGAATGACACGAATGCAATGCACACGTTAATCTAGCTCAATTGTTTATATTTTGAGAAAATTTAAGATATAAATAGAGACAACAAGCGTCCAAGAAATAAAACATATCCCAAAATGCGTGATGCCATGCATTATGTTTCATTTATATGCCTTTACTCAATGAGCACCAATGATCAGTTTAGAATAATCACATTAACTGGCCTATCAACTTGACATGTATGCACTAAATCATTAGTAACTTTTGATGTAGAGCTTAGAATGAAACAAATCCAATGCCCACGTTAACCTAGCTCAATTGTCTATATTTTGACAAAATTTGAGACAAAAATGGAGACAACAAAACGTGAAAGCAATCCAATCTATCCCAAACTATCCCAAACGTGAAAGTCTTAACTTAATGAGCACCAGTGATCAGTTTAGAATGATCACTTTAACTAGCCGATCAACTTGACATATCCGCACTAAAACATCAGTAACTTTTGATTTAGAGCTAAGAATGACACGAATCCAATGCCCACGTTAAGCTAGCTCAATTGTCTATGTTTTGAAAAAATTTGAGACCAAAATTGAGAGGACAAAGCATCCAAATAACCCAATTTATTCTAAACTGTGTGATGCCATACATTATACTTCATTTATAAGCCTTTACATATCGAGCACCAATGATCAGTTTAGAATAATCATATTAACTGACCTATCAACTTGACACATCAAAACGCGTATGAATTTTGATATAGAGCTCAAAATGACACGAACCCAATGTCCATATTAAGGTAGCTCAATTGTCTATATTTTGACAAAATTTAAGACATAAATAGAGATGAAAAACCATCCAAGTAATCCAATATATTCCAAACAGCGTGATGACATGCATTATGCTTCTTTTATAAGTGTTAACTTAATGAGCACCAATGATCAGTTTAGAATGATCACTTTAGCTAACCGATCAACTTGACATGTATGCACTATATCGTCCATAACTTTTGATTTAGAGCTCAGAATGAAACCGATCAAATGGCCACGTTAAGCTAACTCAATTTTGTATATTGTGACAAAATTTGACACAAAACTAGATATGACAAGCATCATAGTAATCCAATCTATCCCGAACTGCGTGATGCCATGTATTATACTTCATTTATAAGCCTTTAGTCAATTAGCACCAATGATCAGTTTACAATAATCATATTAACTGGCCGATCAACTTGACATGTATGCATTAAATCATTTGTAACTTTTGATTTAGAGCTCAGAATGACACAAATCCAATGCTCACGTTAAGCTAGCTCAATTGTCTATATTTTTAAAAAATTTGAGATAAAATAGAGACGACAAAGCATACAAGTAATCCAATCTACTCCAAACTGCGTGATGACATGCATTATACTTCATTTACAAGCTTTTACTCATTGAGCACCAATAATACGTTTAGAATAATATATTAACTGGCCTATCAACTTGACACGTCCACACTAAAACGCCTATGACTTTTGATTTAGAGCTCAGAATAACACGAATTCAACACACATGTTAAGCTAGTTCAATTGTCTATATTTTGACAAAATTTAAGACAAAAATAGAGATGAAAAAACGTCCAAGTAATCCAATATATCCCAAACAACGTGATGCCATGCATTTTGCTTTTTTATAAGCCTTTACTTAATTAGCACCAATGAACAGTTTAGAGTGATCACTTTAACTGGCCGATAAAATTGAAATGCATGCACTAAATCGTTCGTAACTTTTGATCTACAGCTCAGAATGACACGAATCGATGCCCATGTTAAGCTAACTCAGTTTTCTATATTTTGACAAAATTTGAGGCAGAAATAGAGAAGGCAAAGCGTGCAAGTAATCCAATCTATTTCAAACTCTATGATGCCATGCATTATGCTTCATGTATGAAACTTTACTCAATGAGCACCAATGATCAGTTTAGAATAATCGTATTAACTGGCCGATCAATTGACATATCCGCATTAAGTCGTCTGTAACTTTTGATTTAGAGCTCAGTAATGACATGAATCCAATACCCTCGTTAAGCTAGCTCAATTTTTTATATTTTGACAAAATTTGTTGCAGAAATAGAGACGACAAAGCGTCCAAGTAATCCAATCTATCCCAAACTGTGTGATGCCATGCAATGTGCTTCATTTATAAGCTTTTACTCAATGAGCACCAATGATCAGTTCAGAATAATCATATTAACTGGCTGATCAACTTGACATGTCCGCACTAAAACGCTTGTGACTTTTGTTTTAGAGCTCCGAATGACACGAATGCAATGCACACATTAAGCTAGCTTAATTGTCTATATTTTAACAAAATTAAAGACATAAATCGAGACGACAAAGCGTCCAAGGAAACCAATCTATCCCAAACTGTGTAATGCCATGCATTATGCTTCATTTATAAGCCTTTACTCAATGAGCAACAATGACCAGTTTAGAATAATCATATTAACTGGCCGATCAACTTGAAATGTCCGGACTAAATCGTCTGTAACTTTTGATTTAGAGCTCCGAATGACACGAATCCAATGCCCACGTTAAGCTGGCTCAGTTGTCTATATTTTGACAAAATTTGAGACAGAAATAGAGAAGAGAAATCGTCCAAGTAATCTTACTTATCCCAAATTGCGTGATGCCATGCATTATGCATCATTTATTAGCCTTAACTTAATGAGTACCAATGATCAGTTTAGAATGATCACTTTAACTAGCCGATCAACTTGACATGTCCGCACTAAATCGTCTATATCTTCTGATTTAGAGCTCAGAATTACTCGAATCCAATGCCCACGTTAAGCTAACTCAAATTTCTATTTTGTGACAAAATTTAAGACAGAAATAGATACGAAAAGTGTCCAAGTAATCTAATCTATCCCGAATTGCATAATGCCATGCATTATGCTTCATTTATAAGCATTTACTCAATGAGCACCAATGATCAGTTTACAATAATCATATTAAATGCCCGATCAACTTGACATATCCGCACTAAATCGTAGGTGACTTTTGATCTAGAGTTCAGAATTACGCGAATCCAATGCCCACGTTAAGCTAGCTCAATTGTCTATATTTTGGCAAAACTTAAGACAGAAATAGAGACGACAAAGCGTCCAAGTAATCCAATCTTTTCCAAACTGTGTGATGTCATGTATCATATTTCATTTATAAGCCTTTACTCAATGAGCACCAATGATCGGTTTACAATAATCATATTAGTTGGCCGATCAACTTGTTGTCCGCACTAAAATCATCTGTAACTTTTGATTGAGAATTCATAATGACGCGAATCCAATGCCCACATTAAGCTACCTCAATTGTCTATATTTTGACAAAATTTGAGATAGAAATAGCGACGACAAAGGGTCCAAGTAATCCAATATATCCCAAACTCCGTGATGCTATGCTTAATGCTTCATTTATAAGCCTTTACTTAATGAGCACCAATGATCAGTTTAGAGCTTAGAATTACACGAATCCAATGTCCACGTTAAGCTAACTCAAATTTCTCTATTGTAACAAAATTTGAGATAGAAATAGATACGACAAAGCATCCTAGTAATCTAATCTATCCGGAACTGCATGATACCGTGCATTATGCTTCATTTATAAGCCTTTACTCAATGAGCACCAATAAGCACCAATGATCAGTTTAGAATAATCATATTAACTGCCCGATCAAATTGACATGTCCGCACTAAATCATCTGTAAATTTTGATTTAAAGTTCAGAATGACGCGAATCCAATGCCCATGTTAAGCTATCTCAATTGTCTATATTTTGACAAAATTTGAAATAGAAATAGAGACGACAAAGCGTCCACGTAATGCAATCTTTTCCATACTGCGTGATGCGATGCATTATACTTCATTTATAAGCCTTTACTCAATGAACACCAATGATCAGTTTAGAATAATCATATTAATTGGCCCATCAACTTGATGTCCGCACTAAATCATTCGTAACTTTTGATTTAGAGTTCAGAATGACCCAAATCCAATGCCCACGTTATGTTAGCTCAATTGTCTACATTTTGAAAAAAAATTGAGACAGAAACAAAGACGATAAAGCATCCAAGTAATCAAGTGTTTTCCAAACTGTGTGATACCGTGCATTATAATTCATTTATAAGAGTTTTCTCAATGAGTACCAATAATCAGTTTAGAATAATCATATCAACTGGCCTATCAACTTGACATGTCTGCACTAAATCGTCTGTAACTTTTGATTTAGCGCTCAAAATGACCAGAATCCAGTGCCCACGTTAAGCTAGCTCAAATGTCTATATTTTGACAAAATTTGAGACAGAAATAGAGACGGCAAAGCGTCCAATTAATTCAATCTTTTCCAAACTGCGTGATGCCAACAATTATACTTCATTTATAAGCCTTTACTCAATGAGCACCAATGAATAGTTTAGAATAATCATATTAAGTGGCCTATCAACTTGACATATACGCGCTAAAATGCCTGTGACTTTTGATTTAGAGCTCAGAATGACAGGACTCCAATGCCCACGTTAAGCTAGCTCAATTGTTTATATTTGGAAAATATTTGAGACAGAAGTAGAGACGACGAAGCGTCCAAGAAATCTAACGTATCCCAAACTCCGTGATTCTATGCTTAATGCTTCATTTATAAGCGTTTACTTAATGAACACTAATGGTTAGTTTAGAGTGATCACTTTAACTGGCCGATAAACTTGACGAGTCCGCACTAAATTTAGAGCTCATAATGATAGGAATCAAGCATCCACGTTAAGCTAGATCAGTTTTCTTTATTGTGACAACATTGGAGACCGAACAAGATACGACTAAGTGTCTAAGTAATCAAATCTATCACAAATTGCGTGATGCCATGCATTATGGTTCATTTATAAGCCCTTATTTAATGAGCACCAATGATCAGTTCAGAGTGATCACTTTAATTGGCCGATCAACTTGACATGTCAACACTAAATCGTCCATCACTTTTAATTTAGAGCTCAGAATCACACGAATCCTGTACCCATAATAAGCTAGCTCAGATTTCTATATTATGACAAAATTGGCGACATAACAAGATACGACTAAGCATACAAGTAATCCAATCTATCCTAAGCTGCATGATGCGAAGCATTATGCTTCATTTATAAGCCTTTACTCAATGAGCACCAATGATTAGTTTAGAATAATCATATTAACTGGCCGATCAACTTGACATATCCACACTAAATCGTCTGTAACTTTTGATTCAGAGCTCAGAATGACACGAATCCAATGCCCATGTTAAGCTAGCTCAATTGTCTATATTTTGACAAAATTTGAGACAGAAATAGAGATGAAAAAGCGTCCAAATAATCCAATCTATCCCAAACTGTGTGATGCCATCATTATACTTTATTTATAAGCCTTAACTTATTGACCTCCTGGGAAGTCCTCGTGTTGCACTCTTTGACACGCCAATAGGTCGAAGACCGAGTGGGAATGCTTTAAACCCCAAATTTTGATGTTTAGATACTCTTTCGGACGTTTTTCTCGTACTGAAGCAATCACGAATTCAAAACCGTTTTATCGGCCATCTAAAACTCATCGCATCGACGATCCAAAACGTTTCAACTATCTAGAAAAGGCCCACACATCACGTGGATTCTTCTTTATCACGTCGAGCTCATAAAGAAGCATTGAAAAAATGGATGAAGAAGATATTTACGATTACATGACATGTACTACCGGGTGGGATCATACCAGCACTAATGCACCGGATCCCATCAGAACTCCGCAGTTAAGCGTGCTTGGGCGAGAGTGGTACTGGGATGGGTGACCTCCTGGGAAGTCCTCGTGTTGCACCCCTTTTTTATTCACTCGCTTTTTATATGTCTATCGCAAAACATTGTATATTCAAAATGTCATAAGTTTCACACCGCGATGAACTACACAGCCGACAAAACCATTTGGGAAAGCTCTCTCAAAGATTTTTGACGCGCCAATAGGTGTAAGACCGATTGGGAATGTTTTCAACCCCAAATTTTGATGTTTAGATACTCTTTCGGACGTTTTTCTCGGGCTGAAGCAATCACGAATTCAAAACCATTTTATCCGCCATCTCAAATTCATCGCATCGACGATCCAAAACGTTTCAACTATCTAGAAAAGGCCCACACATCACGTGGATTCTTCTTTATCACGTCGAGCTCATAAAAGAAGCATTGAAAAAATGGATGAAGAAGATATTTATGATTGCATGACATGTACTACCGGGTGCGATCATACCAGCACTAATGCACCGGATCCCATCAGAACTCCGCAGTTAAGCGTGCTTGGTCGAGAGTAGTACTAGGATGGGTGACCTCCTGGGAAGTCCTCGTGTTGCACCCCTTTTTTATTCACTCGCTTTTTATATTCTGACAAAATTTAAGACAAAAATAGAGATGAAAAAACGTCCAAGTAATCCAATATATCCCAAACAACGTGATGCCATGCATTTTGCTTTTTTATAAGCCTTTACTTAATTAGCACCAATGAACAATTTAGAGTGATCAGTTTAACTGGCCGATAAAATTGAAATGCATGCACTAAATCGTTCGTAACTTTTGATCTAGAGCTCAGAATGACACGAATCAATGCCCATGTTAAGCTAACTCAGTTTTCTATATTTTGACAAAATTTGAGGCAGAAATAGAGAAGGCAAAGCGTGCAAGTAATCCAATCTATTTCAAACTCTATGATGCCATGCATTATGCTTCATGTATGAAACTTTACTCAATGAGCACCAATGATCAGTTTAGAATAATCGTATTAACTGGCCGATCAATTGACATGTCCGCATTAAGTCGTCTATAACTTTTGATTTAGAGCTCAGTAATGACATGAATCCAACACCCCCGTTAAGCTAGCTCAATTTTTTATATTTTGACAAAATTTGTTGCAGAAATAGAGACGACAAAGCCTCCAAGTAATCCAATCTATCCCAAACTGTGTGATGCCATGCAATGTGCTTCATTTATAAGCTTTTACTCAATGAGCACCAATGATCAGTTCAGAATAATCATATTAACTGGCCGATCAACTTGACATGTCCGCACTAAAACGCTTGTGACGTTTGTTTTAGAGCTCCGAATGACACGAATGCAATGCACGCATTAAGCTAGGTTAATTGTCTATATTTTAACAAAATTAAAGACATAAATCAAGACGACAAAGCGTCCAAGGAATCCAATCTATCCCAAACTGCGTAATGCCATGCATTATGCTTCATTTATAAGCCTTTACTCAATGAGCAACAATGATCAGTTTAGAATAATCATATTAACTGGCCGATCAACTTGACATGCCCGGACTAAATTGTCTGTAACTTTTGATGTAGTGCTCCGAATGACACGAATCCAATGCCCACGTTAAGCTGGCTCAGTTGTCTATATTTTGACAAAATTTGAGACAGAAATAGAGAAGAGAAATCGTCCAAGTAAACTAACTTATCCCAAATTGCGTGATGCCATGCATTATACATCATTTATTAGCCTTAACTTAATGAGTACCAATGATCAGTTTAGAATGATCACTTTAACTAGCCGATCAACTTGACATGTCCGCACTAAATCGTCTATATCTTCTGATTTAGAGCTCAGAATTACTCGAATCCAATGCCCACGTTAAGCTAACTCAAATTTCTATTTCGTGACAAAATTTAAGACAGAAATAGATACGATAAGTGTCCTAGTAATCTAATCTATCCCGAATTGCGTAATGCCATGCATTATGCTTCATTTATAAGCATTTACTCAATGAGCACCAATGATCAGTTTACAATAATCATATTAAATGCCCGATCAACTTGACATATCCACACTAAATCGTAGGTGACTTTTGATCTAGAGTTCAGAATTACGCGAATCCAATGCCAACGTTAAGCTAGCTCAATTGTCTATATTTTGGCAAAACTTAAGACAGAAATAGAGACAACAAAGCGTCCAAGTAATCCAATCTTTTCCAAACTGTGTGATGTCATGTATCATATTTCATTTATAAGCCTTTACTCAATGAGCACCAATGATCGGTTTATAAAAATCATATTAGTTGGCCGATCAACTTGATGTCCGCACTAGAATCATCTGTAACTTTTGATTTAGAATTCATAATGACGCGAATCCAATGCCCACATTAAGCTATCTCAATTGTCTATATTTTGACAAAATTTGAGATAGAAATAGCGACGACAAAGGGTCCAAGTAATCCAATATATCCCAAACTCCGTGATGCTATGCTTAATGCTTCATTTATAAGCCTTTACTTAATGAGCACCAATGATCAGTTTAGAGCATAGAATTACACGAATCCAATGTCCACGTTAAGCTAACTCAAATTTCTCTATTGTGACAAAATTTGAGATAGAAATAGATACGACAAAGCATCCTAGTAATCTAATCTATCCGGAACTGCATGATACCGTGCATTATGCTTCATTTATAAGCCTTTACTCAATGAGCACCAATAAGCACCAATGATCAGTTTAGAATAATCATATTAACTGCCCGATCAAATTGACATGTCCGCACTAAATCATCTGTAAATTTTGATTTAAAGTTCAGAATGACGCGAATCCAATGCCCATGTTTAGCTATCTCAATTGTCTATATTTTGACAAAATTTGAAATAGAAATAGAGACGACAAAGCGTCCACGTAATGCAATCTTTTCCATACTGCGTGATGCGATGCATTATACTTCATTTATAAGCCTTTACTCAATGAACACCAATGATCAGTTTAGAATAATCATATTAATTGGCCCATCAACTTGATGTCCGCACTAAATCATTCATAACTTTTGATTTAGAGTTCAGAATGACCCAAATCCAATGCCCACGTTATGTTAGCTCAATTGTCTACATTTTGAAAAAAAATTGAGACAGAAACAGAGACGATAAAGCATCCAAGTAATCCAGTGTTTTCCAAACTGCGTGATACCGTGCATTATAATTCATTTATAAGAGTTTTCTCAATGAGTACCAATAATCAGTTTAGAATAATCATATCAACTGGCCTATCAACTTGACATGTCTGCACTAAATCGTCTGTAACTTTTGATTTAGCGCTCAAATTGACCAGAATCCAGTGCACACGTTAAGCTAGCTCAAATGTCTATATTTTGACAAAATTTGAGACAGAAATAGAGACGGCAAAGCGTCCAATTAATTCAATCTTTTCCAAACTGCGTGATGCCAACAATTATACTTCATTTATAAGCCTTTACTCAATGAATACCAATGACTAGTTTAGAATAATCATATTAAGTGGCCTATCAACTTGACATATACGCGCTAAAATGCCTGTGACTTTTGATTTAGAGCTCAGAATGACAGGACTCCAATGCCCACGTTAAGCTAGCTCAATTGTTTATATTTGGAAAAAATTTGAGACAGAAGTAGAGACGACGAAGCGTCCAAGAAATCTAATGTATCCCAAACTCCGTGATGCTATGCTTAATGCTTCATTTATAAGCGTTTACTTAATGAACACTAATGGTCAGTTTAGAGTGATCACTTTAACTTGCCGATAAACTTGACGAGTCCGCACTAAATCGTGCGTAGCTTTTGATTTAGAGCTCAGAATGATAGGAATCAAGCATCCACGTTAAGCTAGATCAGTTTTCTATATTGTGACAAAATTGGACACCGTACAAGATATGACTAAGTGTCTAAGTAATCAAATCTATCACAAATTGCGTGATGCCATGCATTATGGTTCATTTATAAGCCCTTATTTAATGAGCACCAATGATCAGTTCAGAGTGATCACTTTAATTGGCCGATCAACTTGACATGTCAACACTAAATCGTCCATCACTTTTAATTTAGAGCTCAGAATCACACGAATCCTGTACCCATGATAAGCTAGCACAGATTTCTATATTATGACAAAATTGGCGACATAACAAGATACGACTAAGCATACAAGTAATCCAATCTATCCTAAGCTGCATGATGCGAAGCATTATGCTTCATTTATAAGCCTTTACTCAATGAGCACCAATGATTAGTTTAGAATAATCATATTAACTGGCCGATCAACTTGACATATCCACACTAAATCGTCTGTAACTTTTGATTCAGAGCTCAGAATGACACGAATCCAATGCCCATGTTAAGCTAGCTCAATTGTCTATATTTTGACAAAATTTGAGACAGAAATAGAGATGACAAAGCGTCCAAATAATCCAATCTATCCCGAACTGTGTGATGCCATCATTATACTTTATTTATAAGCCTTAACTTATTGACCTCCTGGGAAGTCCTCGTGTTGCACTCTTTGACACGCCAATAGGTCGAAGACCGAGTGGGAATGCTTTCAACCCCAAATTTTGATGTTTAGATACTCTTTCGGACGTTTTTCTCGTACTGAAGCAATCACGAATTCAAAACCGTTTTATCGGCCATCTAAAACTCATCGCATCGACGATCCAAAACGTTTCAACTATCTAGAAAAGGCCCACACATCACGTGGATTCTTCTTTATCACGTCGAGCTCATAAAGAAGCATTGAAAAATGGATGAAGAAGATATTTACGATTACATGACATGTACTACCGGGTGCGATCATACCAGCACTAATGCACCGGATCCCATCAGAACTCCGCAGTTAAGCGTGCTTGGGCGAGAGTAGTACTGGGATGGGTGACCTCCTGGGAAGTCCTCGTGTTGCACCCCTTTTTTATTCACTCGCTTTTTATATGTCTATCGCAAAACATTGTATATTCAAAATGTCATAAGTTTCACACCGCGATGAACTACACAGCCGACAAAACCATTTGGGAAAGCTCTCTCAAAGATCTTTGACGCGCCAATAGGTGTAAGACCGATTGGGAATGTTTTCAACCCCAAATTTTGATGTTTAGATACTCTTTCGGACGTTTTTCTCGGGCTGAAGCAATCACGAATTCAAAACCGTTTTATCCGCCATCTCAAACTCATCGCATCGACGATCCAAAACGTTTCAACTATCTAGAAAAGGCCCACACATCACGTGGATTCTTCTTTATCACGTCGAGCTCATAAAAGAAGCATTGAAAAAATGGATGAAGAAGATATTTATGATTGCATGACATGTACTACCGGGTGCGATCATACCAGCACTAATGCACCGGATCCCATCAGAACTCCGCAGTTAAGCGTGCTTGGTCGAGAGTAGTACTAGGATGGGTGACCTCCTGGGAAGTCCTCGTGTTGCACCCCTTTTTTATTCACTCGCTTTTTATATTGTGACAAAATTTAAAACAAAAATAGAGATGAAAAAACGTCCAAGTAATCCAATATATCCCAAACAACGTGATGCCATGCATTTTGCTTTTTTTATAAGCCTTTACTTAATTAGCACCAATGAACAGTTTAGAGTGATCACTTTAACTGGCCGATAAAATTGAAATGCATGCACTAAATCGTTCGTAACTTTTGATCTAGAGCTCAGAATGACACGAATCAATGCCCATGTTAAGCTAACTCAGTTTTCTATATTTTGACAAAATTTGAGGCAGAAATAGAGAAGGCAAAGCGTGCAAGTAATCCAATCTATTTCAAACTCTATGATGCCATGCATTATGCTTCATGTATGAAACTTTACTCAATGAGCACCAATGATCAGTTTAGAATAATCGTATTAACTGGCCGATCAATTGACATGTCCGCATTAAGTCGTCTGTAACTTTTGATTTAGAGCTCAGTAATGACATGAATCCAACACCCCCGTTAAGCTAGCTCAATTTTTTATATTTTGACAAAATTTGTTGCAGAAATAGAGACGACAAAGCCTCCAAGTAATCCAATCTATCCCAAACTGTGTGATGCCATGCAATGTGCTTCATTTATAAGCTTTTACTCAATGAGCACCAATGATCAGTTCAGAATAATCATAATAACTGGCCGATCAACTTGACATGTCCGCACTAAAACGCTTGTGACTTTTGTTTTAGAGCTCCGAATGACACGAATGCAATGCACGCATTAAGCTAGGTTAATTGTCTATATTTTAACAAAATTAAAGACATAAATCAAGACGACAAAGCGTCCAAGGAATCCAATCTATCCCAAACTGCGTAATGCCATGCATTATGCTTCATTTATAAGCCTTTACTCAATGAGCAACAATGATCAGTTTAGAATAATCATATTAACTGGCCGATCAACTTGACATGCCCGGACTAAATTGTCTGTAACTTTTGATGTAGTGCTCCGAATGACACGAATCCAATGCCCACATTAAGCTGGCTCAGTTGTCTATATTTTGACAAAATTTGAGACAGAAATAGAGAAGAGAAATCGTCCAAGTAAACTAACTTATCCCAAATTGCGTGATGCCATGCATTATACATCATTTATTAGCCTTAACTTAATGAGTACCAATGATCAGTTTAGAATGATCACTTTAACTAGCCGATCAACTTGACATGTCCGCACTAAATCGTCTATATCTTCTGATTTAGAGCTCAGAATTACTCGAATCCAATGCCCACGTTAAGCTAACTCAAATTTCTATTTCGTGACAAAATTTAAGACAGAAATAGATACGATAAGTGTCCTAGTAATCTAATCTATCCCGAATTGCGTAATGACATGCATTATGCTTCATTTATAAGCATTTACTCAATGAGCACCAATGATCAGTTTACAATAATCATATTAAATGCCCGATCAACTTGACATATCCACACTAAATCGTAGGTGACTTTTGATCTAGAGTTCAGAATTACGCGAATCCAATGCCCACGTTAAGCTAGCTCAATTGTCTATATTTTGGCAAAACTTAAGACAGAAATAGAGACAACAAAGCGTCCAAGTAATCCAATCTTTTCCAAACTGTGTGATGTCATGTATCATATTTCATTTATAAGCCTTTACTCAATGAGCACCAATGATCGGTTTATAAAAATCATATTAGTTGGCCGATCAACTTGATGTCCGCACTAGAATCATCTGTAACTTTTGATTGAGAATTCATAATGACGCGAATCCAATGCCCACATTAAGCTATCTCAATTGTCTATATTTTGACAAAATTTGAGATAGAAATAGCGACGACAAAGGGTCCAAGTAATCCAATATATCCCAAACTCCGTGATGCTATGCTTAATGCTTCATTTATAAGCCTTTACTTAATGAGCACCAATGATCAGTTTAGAGCTTAGAATTACACGAATCCAATGTCCACGTTAAGCTAACTCAAATTTCTCTATTGTGACAAAATTTGAGATAGAAATAGATACGACAAAGCATCCTAGTAATCTAATCTATCCGGAACTGCATGATACCGTGCATTATGCTTCATTTATAAGCCTTTACTCAATGAGCACCAATGAGCACCAATGAGCACCAATGATCAGTTTAGAATAATCATATTAACTGCCCGATAAAATTGACATGTCCGCACTAAATCTTCTGTAAATTTTGATTTAAAGTTCAGAATGACGCGAATCCAATGCCCATGTTTAGCTATCTCAATTGTCTTTATTTTGACAAAATTTGAAATAGAAATAGAGACGACAAAGCGTCCCAGTAATGCAATCTTTTCCATACTGCGTGATGCCATGCATTATACTTCATTTATAAGCCTTTACTCAATGAACACCAATGATCAGTTTAGAATAATCATATTAATTGGCCCATCAACTTGATGTCCGCACTAAATCATTCATAACTTTTGATTTAGAGTTCAGAATGACCCAAATCCAATGCCCACGTTATGTTAGCTCAATTGTCTACATTTTGAAAAAAATTTGAGACAGAAACAAAGACGATAAAGCATCCAAGTAATCCAGTGTTTTCCAAACTGCGTGATACCGTGCATTATAATTCATTTATAAGAGTTTTCTCAATGAGTACCAATAATCAGTTTAGAATAATCATATCAACTGGCCTATCAACTTGACATGTCTGCCCTAAATCGTCTGTAACTTTTGATTTAGCGCTCAAATTGACCAGAATCCAGTGCACACGTTAAGCTAGCTCAAATGTCTATATTTTGACAAAATTTGAGACAGAAATAGAGACGGCAAAGCGTCCAATTAATTCAATCTTTTCCAAACTGCGTGATGCCAACAATTATACTTCATTTATAAGCCTTTACTCAATGAATACCAATGACTAGTTTAGAATAATCATATTAAGTGGCCTATCAACTTGACATATACGCACTAAAATGCCTATGACTTTTGATTTAGAGCTCAGAATGACAGGACTCCAATGCCCACGTTAAGCTAGCTCAATTGTTTATATTTGGAAAAAATTTGAGACAGAAGTAGAGACGACGAAGCGTCCAAGAAATCTAATGTATCCCAAACTCCGTGATGCTATGCTTAATGCTTCATTTATAAGCGTTTACTTAATGAACACTAATGGTCAGTTTAGAGTGATCACTTTAACTTGCCGATAAACTTGACAAGTCCGCACTAAATCGTGCGTAGCTTTTGATTTAGAGCTCAGAATGATAGGAATCAAGCATCCACGTTAAGCTAGATCAGTTTTCTATATTGTGACAAAATTGGAGACCGTACAAGATATGACTAAGTGTCTAAGTAATCAAATCTATCACAAATTGCGTGATGCCATGCATTATGGTTCATTTATAAGCCCTTATTTAATGAGCACCAATGATCAGTTCAGAGTGATCACTTTAATTGGCCGATCAACTTGACATGTCAACACTAAATCGTCCATCACTTTTAATTTAGATCTCAGAATCACACGAATCCTGTACCCATGATAAGCTAGCACAGATTTCTATATTATGACAAAATTGGTGACATAACAAGATACGACTAAGCATACAAGTAATCCAATCTATCCTAAGCTGCATGATGCGAAGCATTATGCTTCATTTATAAGCCTTTACTCAATGAGCACCAATGATTAGTTTAGAATAATCATATTAACTGGCCGATCAACTTGACATATCCACACTAAATCGTCTGTAACTTTTGATTCAGAGCTCAGAATGACACGAATCCAATGCCCATGTTAAGCTAGCTCAATTGTCTATATTTTGACAAAATTTGAGACAGAAATAGAGATGACAAAGCGTCCAAATAATCCAATCTATCCCGAACTGTGTGATGCCATCATTATACTTTATTTATAAGCCTTAACTTATTGACCTCCTGGGAAGTCCTCGTGTTGCACTCTTTGACACGCCAATAGGTCGAAGACCGAGTGGGAATGCTTTCAACCCCAAATTTTGATGTTTAGATACTCTTTCGGACGTTTTTCTCGTACTGAAGCAATCACGAATTCAAAACCGTTTTATCGGCCATCTAAAACTCATCGCATCGACGATCCAAAACGTTTCAACTATCTAGAAAAGGCCCACACATCACGTGGATTCTTCTTTATCACGTCGAGCTCATAAAGAAGCATTGAAAAAATGGATGAAGAAGATATTTACGATTACATGACATGTACTACCGGGTGCGATCATACCAGCACTAATGCACCGGATCCCATCAGAACTCCGCAGTTAAGCGTGCTTGGGCGAGAGTAGTACTGGGATGGGTGACCTCCTGGGAAGTCCTCGTGTTGCACCCCTTTTTTATTCACTCGCTTTTATATGTCTATCGCAAAACATTGTATATTCGAAATGCCATAAGTTTCACACCGCGATGAACTACACAGCCGACAATACCATTTCGGAAAGCTCTCTCAAAGATCTTTGACGCACCAATAGGTCGAAGACCGATTGGGAATGTTTTCAACCCCAAATTTTGATGTTAAGATACTCTTTCGGACGTTTTTCTCGGACTGAAGCAATCACGAATTCAAAACCGTTTTATCGGCCATCTCAAACTCATCGCATCGACGATCCAAAACGTTTCAACTATCTAGAAAAGGCCCACACATCACGTGGATTCTTCTTTATCACGTCGAGCTCATAAAAGAAGCATTGAAAAAATGGATGAAGAAGATATTTACGATTGCATGACATGCACTACCGGGTGCGCTTTTTATATTGTGACAAAATTTACAAAAATAGAGATGAAAAAACGTCCAAGTAATCCAATATATCCCAAACAACGTGATGCCATGCATTTTGCCGGAACAGTCACTTTAACATCATGCAAAATCGAACGATCTAGTTTCAATGTGCTAACTCAGGACAAAATCAGAAATAGAGTAAGTAATCCAATCGATGATGGGTATGACCTCCTGGGAAGTATTAAATCATTGTTCCGCACCCCTTAATTGAATTTAAGCTTCACCAGCTCCAAGTAATCCAATTATGTGTGATGCTAAAATTTAAGCTTTTACTAAATGTCAGAGATGGCCGATCAAACAACGCTCCAATGTAATTTATAGCTTAATCCCACAACGTGAATGCCATGCATTATGCTGCTTTTTTATCCCTGGCCGATTACATTAAATCGTATGTAGACAATGACACGAGTTTAGAGTATATTTTGACTGTTGAGACAGAAAAGAGCCTCCACGTAATCTAACTTATTGATCTGCCATGCATTATGATCATTTATTAGCCTGCCCATGAGCTACCAAATGAACAGTCAGTTTTGCACTAAAATTTTGATCTAGAGCTCAGAATTAATGCCCATGTTAAGCTAACTCAGATATTTTGACAACAGAAATAGAGAAGGCAAAGCGTGCAAGTAATCCAATCTATTTCAAACTCTATGATGCCATGCATTATGCTTCATGTATGAAACTTTACTCAATGAGCACCAATGATCAGTTTAGAATAATCGTATTAACTGGCCGATCAATTGACATGTCCGCATTAAGTCGTCTGTAACTTTTGATTTAGAGCTCAGTAATGACATGAATCCAACACCCCCGTTAAGCTAGCTCAATTTTTTATATTTTGACAAAATTTGTTGCAGAAATAGAGACGACAAAGCGTCCAAGTAATCCAATCTATCCCAAACTGTGTGATGCTATGCAATGTGCTTCATTTATAAGCTTTTACTAAATGAGCACCAACGATCAGTTCAGAATAATCATATTAACTGGCCGATCAACTTGACATGTCCGCACTAAAATGCTTGTGACTTTTGTTTTAGAGCTCCGAATGACACGAATGCAATGCACGCATTAAGCTAGCTTAATTGTCTATATTTTAACAAAATTAAAGACATATATCAAGACGACAAAGCGTCCAAGGAATCCAATCTATCCCAAACTGCGTAATGCCATGCATTATGCTTCATTTACAAGCCTTTACTCAATGAGCAACAATGATCAGTATAGAATAATCATATTAACTGGCCGATCAACTTGACATGCCCGGACTAAATCGTATGTAACTTTTGATTTAGAGCTCCGAATGACACGAATCTAATGCCCACGTTAAGCTGGCTCAGTTGTCTATATTTTGACAAAATTTGAGACAGAAATAGAGAAGAGAAATCGTCCACGTAATCTAACTTATCCCAAATTGCGTGATGCCATGCATTATGCATCATTTATTAGCCTTAACTTAATGAGTACCAATGATCAGTTTAGAATGATCACTTTAACTAGCCGATCAACTTGACATGTCCGCACTAAATCGTCTATATCTTCTGATTTAGAGCTCAGAATTACTCGAATCCAATGCCCAAGTTAAGCTAACTCAAATTTCTATTTTGTGACAAAATTTAAGATAGAAATAGATACGAAAAGTGTCCTAGTAATCTAATCTATCCCGAATTGCGTAACGCCATGCATTATGCTTCATTTATAAGCATTTACTCAATGAGCACCAATGATCAGTTTACAATAATCATATTAAATGCCCAATCAACTTGACATATCCGCACTAAATCGTAGGTGACTTTTGATCTAGAGTTCAGAATTACGCGAATCCAATGCCCACATTAAGCTAGCTCAATTGTCTATATTTTGGCAAAACTTAAGACAGAAATAGAGACGACAAAGCGTCCAAGTAATCCAATCTTTTCCAAACTGTGTGATGTCATGTATCATATTTCATTTATAAGCCTTTACTCAATGAGCACCAATGATCGGTTTATAATAATCATATTAGTTGGCCGATCAACTTGATGTCCGCACTAAAATTATCTGTAACTTTTGATTGAGAATTCATAATGAAGCGAATCCAATGCCCACATTAAGCTATCTCAATTGTCTATATTTTGACAAAATTTGAGATAGAAATAGCGACGACAAAGGGTCCAAGTAATCCAATATATCCCAAACTCCGTGATGCTATGCTTAATGCTTCATTTATAAGCCTTTACTTAATGAGCACCAATGATCAGTTTAGAGCATAGAATTACACGAATCCAATGTCCACGTTAAGCTAACTCAAATTTCTCTATTGTGACAAAATTTGAGATAGAAATAGATACGACAAAGCATCCTAGTAATCTAATCTATCCGGAACTGCATGATACCGTGCATTATGCTTCATTTATAAGCCTTTACTCAATGAGCACCAACGAGCACCAATGATCAGTTTAGAATAATCATATTAACTGCCCGATAAAATTGACATGTCCGCACTAAATCATCTGTAAATTTTGATTTAAAGTTCAGAATGACGCGAATCCAATGCCCATGTTTAGCTATCTCAATTGTCTATATTTTGACAAAATTTGAAATAGAAATAGAGACGACAAATCGTCCCAGTAATGCAATCTTTTCTATACTGCGTGATTCCATGCATTATACTTCATTTATAAGCCTTTACTCAATGAACACCAATGATCAGTTTAGAATAATCATATTAATTGGCCCATCA
Source organism: Pugionium cornutum (assembly GCA_018901935.1). Taxonomy (NCBI): domain Eukaryota; kingdom Viridiplantae; phylum Streptophyta; class Magnoliopsida; order Brassicales; family Brassicaceae; genus Pugionium; species Pugionium cornutum. Next base: position 26,795,331 of record CM032157.1, on the reverse strand, counting down.
ACTTGATGTCCGCACTAAATCATTCGTAACTTTTGATTTAGAGTTCAGAATGACCCAAATCCAATGCCCACGTTATGTTAGCTCAATTGTCTACATTTTGAAAAAAAATTGAGACAGAAAGAGAGACGATAAAGCATCCAAGTAATCCAGTGTTTTCCAAACTGCGTGATACCATGCATTATAATTCATTTTAAGAGTTTTCTCAATGAGTACCAATAATCAGTTTAGAATAATCATATCAACTGGCCTATCAACTTGACATGTCTGCACTAAATCGTCTGTAACTTTTGATTTAGCGCTCAAATTGACCAGAATCCAGTGCCCACGTTAAGCTAGCTCAAATGTCTATATTTTGACAAAATTTGAGAGAGAAATAGAGACGGCAAAGCGTCCAATTAATTCAATCTTTTCCAAACTGCGTGATGCCAACAATTATACTTCATTTATAAGCCTTTACTCAATGAGCACCAATGATCGGTTTATAATAATCATATTAGTTGGCCGATCAACTTGATGTCCGCACTAAAATTATCTGTAACTTTTGATTGAGAATTCATAATGACGCGAATCCAATGCCCATATTAAGCTATCTCAATTGTCTATATTTTGACAAAATTTGAGATAGAAATAGCGACGACAAAGGGTCCAAGTAATCCAATATATCCCAAACTCCGTGATGCTATGCTTAATGCTTCATTTATAAGCCTTTACTTAATGAGCACCAATGATCAGTTTAGAGCATAGAATTACACGAATCCAATGTCCACGTTAAGCTAACTCAAATTTCTCTATTGTGACAAAATTTGAGATAGAAATAGATACGACAAAGCATCCTAGTAATCTAATCTATCCGGAACTGCATGATACCGTGCATTATGCTTCATTTATAAGCCTTTACTCAATGAGCACCAATGAGCACCAATGAGCACCAATGATCAGCATATTAAATAAAATTGACATGTCTAAATCTTCTGTAAATTTTGACTTCCAATGCCCATGTTTAGCTATCTCAATTGTCTTTATTTTGACAAAATCGAGCGTCCCAGTAATGCAATCTTTTCCATACTGCGTGATGCCATGCATTATACTTCATTTATAAGCCTTTACTCAATGAACACCAATGATCAGTTTAGAATAATCATATTAATTGGCCCATCAACTTGATGTCCGCACTAAATCATTCATTTTTGATTTAGAGTTCAGAATGACCCAAATCCAATGCCCACGTTATGTTAGCTCAATTGTCTACATTTTGAAAAAAATTTGAGACAGAAACAAAGACGATAAAGCATCCAAGTAATCCAGTGTTTTCCAAACTGCGTGATACCGTGCATTATAATTCATTTATAAGAGTTTTCTCAATGAGTACCAATAATCAGTTTAGAATAATCATATCAACTGGCCTATCAACTTGACATGTCTGCACTAAATCGTCTGTAACTTTTGATTTAGCGCTCAAATGACCAGAATCCAGTGCACACGTTAAGCTAGCTCAAATGTCTATATTTTGACAAAATTTGAGACAGAAATAGAGACGGCAAAGCGTCCAATTAATTCAATCTTTTCCAAACTGCGTGATGCCAACAATTATACTTCATTTATAAGCCTTTACTCAATGAGCACCAATGACTAGTTTAGAATAATCATATTAAGTGGCCTATCAACTTGACATATACGCGCTAAAATGCCTGTGACTTTTGATTTAGAGCTCAGAATGACAGGACTCCAATGCCCACGTTAAGCTAGCTCAATTGTTTACATTTGGAAAAAATTTGTAGAGACGACGAAGCGTCCAAGAAATCTAATGTATCCCAAACTCCGTGATGCTATGCTTAATGCTTCATTTATAAGCGTTTACTTAATGAACACTAATGGTCAGTTTAGAGCGATCACTTTAACTGGCCGATAAGCTTGACGAGTCCGCACTAAATCGTGCGTAACTTTTGATTTAGAGCTCAGAATGATAGGAATAAAGCATCCACGTTAAGCTAGATCAGTTTTCTATATTGTGACAAAATTGGAGACCGAACAAGATACGACTAAGTGTCTAAGTAATCAAATCTATCACAAATTGCGTGATGCCATGCATTATGGTTCATTTATAAGCCCTTATTTAATGAGCACCAATGATCAGTTCAAAGTGATCACTTTAATTGGCCGATCAACTTGACATGTCAACACTAAATCGTCCATCACTTTTAATTTAGAGCTCAGAATCACACGAATCCTGTACCCATGATAAGCTAGCTCAGATTTCTATATTATGACAAAATTGGCGACATAACAAGATACGACTAAGCATACAAGTAATCCAATCTATCCTAAGCTGCATGATGCGAAGCATTATGCTTCATTTATAAGCCTTTACTCAATGAGCACCAATGATTAGTTTAGAATAATCATATTAACTGGCCGATCAACTTGACATATCCACACTAAATCGTCTATAACTTTTGATTCAGAGCTCAGAATGACACGAATCCAATGCCCATGTTAAGCTAGCTCAATTGTCTATATTTTGACAAAATTTGAGACAGAAATAGAGATGACAAAGCGTCCAAATAATCCAATCTATCCCGAACTGTGTGATGCCATCATTATACTTTATTTATAAGCCTTAACTTATTGAGCAACAATGATCAGTTTAGAATGATCACTTTAACTAGTCAATCAACTTGAAATGTCCACACTAAATCATCCGTATCTTTAGAATTAGAGCTTAGAATTACACGAATCCAATGCCCAAGTTAAGCTAACTCAAATTTCAATATTGTGACAAAATTTGAGAGAGAAATAGATAAGACAAAGCGTCCTAGTAATCTAATCTATCACGAACTGCGTGGTGCAATGCATTATGTTTCGTTTATAAGCCTTTACTCAATGAACACCAATGATCCGTTTAGAATAATCGTATTAACTACCCGATCAACTTGACATATCCGCACTAAATCGTCTGTAACATTTGATTTAGAGCTCGGAATGATACGAATCCAATGCCCACGTTAAGCTAGCTCAATTGTCTATATTTTGACAAAATTTGAGACACAAATAGAGACGACAGAGCTTCCAAGTAATCCAATCATTTCCAAACTGCGTGGTGCCATGCATTATACTTCATTTTTAAGCTTTTACTCAATGAGCACCAATGATCAGTTTAGAATAATCATATTAACTGACCTACAACTTGACATATATGCGCTAAAACGCCTGTGACTTTTGATTTAGTGCTCAGAATGACGAGAGTCCAATGCCCACGTTAAGCTTGCTCAATTTTCTATATTTTGATAAAATTTGAGACAGAAATAGAGACGACAAAAGTCCAAGTAATCCAATGTATCCTAAACTACGTGATGCTATGCTTAATGCTTCACTTATAAGCCTTAACTTAATGAGCACCAATAATCAGTTTAGAATCATCACTTTAACTAGTCGATTAACTTGACATGTCCGCACAAAATTGTACGTAACTTTTGATTTAGAACTTAAAATTACACGAATCCAATACAGATGTTAAACTAATTCAAATTTTAATACTGTGACAAAATTTGAGACAGAAATAGATAGGACAAAGTGTCCTAGTAATCTAATCTATCCGAACTGCGTGATGCCATGCATTATGCTTCATTTATAAGCTTTTACTCAATGACCACCAATGATCAGTTTAGAATAATCATATTAACTGCCTGATCAACTTGACATGTCCGCACTAAATCGTCTGTAACTTTTGATTTAGCGTTTAGAATGGCGCGAATCCAATGCCCACGTTAAGCTAGCTCAAGTGTCTATAATTTGACAAAATTTGAAACCGAAAAAGAGACAACAAATTGTCCAAGTAATCCAATCTTTTCCAAACTATGTGATGCCATGCATTATACTTCATTTATAAGCCTTTACTCAATGAGCACCAATGATCAGTTTAGAATAAGCATATTAACAAGCATACAACTTGACATATATGTGCTAAAACGCTTGTGAGTTTGATTTAGAGGTCAGAAGGATAGGAGTCCAATGCCCACGTTAAGCTAGCTAATTTTTATATATTTTGACAAATTTTGAGACAGAGATAGAGACGACAAAGCGTCCAAGTAATCCAATATATCCCAAACTCCGTGATGCTATGCTTAATGCTTCATTTATAAGCCTTTACTTAATGACCACCAATGATCAGTTTAGAGTGATCACTTTAACTGCCCGATAAACTTGACATGTTCGCACTAAATCGTGCTTAACTTTTGATTTAAAGCTTAGAATGAAGGAATCCAGTACACGCGTTAAACTAGATCAGTTTTCTATATTGTGACAAAATTGGAGACTGAACAAGATACGACTAAGCGTCTAAGTAATCCAATCTATCCCAAAAGTTGTGATGCCATGCATTATGCTTCATTTATAAGACTTTACTTAATGAGCACCAATGATCAGTTTAAAGTGATAACTTTAACTGGCCAATAACCTTGACATTTCTGCACTAAGTTGCCCGTAACTTTTGATTGAGAGCTCAGAATGACAGGAATCCAGTACCCACGTTAAGCTAGCTCAGTTTTCTATATTGTGACAAAATTGTAGACAGAAAAATATATGACTAAGCATCCAAGTAATCCAATCTATCCCGAACTGTGTGATGCCATATATTATGCTTCATTTATAAGCCTTTACTTAATGAGCACCAATGATCAGATTATAGTAATCACTTTAACAGGCCGATCAACTTGACATATCCACACTAAATCGTCTGTAATTTTTATTTTGGAGCTCAGAATCACACGAATCATGTACCCACGTTAAGCTACCTCAGTTTTCTATATTGTGACAAAATTGCAGACAGAACAAGATACGACTAAATGTACAAGTAATCCATTTTATCCCAAACTGCGTGATGCCATTCATTATGCTTTATTTATAAGCCTTTACTCAATGAGCACCAATGATCAGTTTAGAATAATCATATTAACTGGCCGATCAACTTAACATGTCCGCGATAAATTTTAGTTAGAGCTGAGAATGACACGAATCAATTGCCCACGTCAAGCTAGCTCAATCGTCTATACTTTGACAAAATTTGAAACAGAAATAGAGACGACAAAGCGTCCAAGTAATCCAATCTATCTCAAACTGCGTGATGCTATGCATTATGCTTCATTCATAAGCCTTAACTTAATGAGCACCAATGATCAGTTTAGAATGATCACTTTAACTAGCCGATCAACTTGACATGTCCGCAGTAAATCATTTGTAACTTTTGGTTTAGAGCTCAGAATGAAACGAATCCAATGCCCACGTTAACCTAACTCAATTTTCTATATTGTAACAAAGTTTGAGACAGAAATAGGTATGACAAAGCATCCTAGTAATCTAATCTATCCCAAACTGTGTTATGCCATGCATTATGCTTCATTTATAAGCCTTTACTCAATGGGCACCAATGATCAGTTTACAATAATCATGTCAACTGGCCTATCAACTTGACATGTCCACACTAAAACACATATTACTTTTTAATTAGAGCTCAGAATGACAAGAATACAATGCCCACGTTAAGCTAGCTCAATTGTCTATATTTTGACAAAATTTGAGACAAAAATAGAGACAACAAAGCGTCCAACTAATCCAATATATCCCAAACTCCGTGATGCTATGCTTAATTCTTCATTTATAAGCCTTTAGTTAAAGAACACCAATGATTAGTTTAGAGTTATCACTTTAACAGGCCGATCAACTTGATATGTCTGCACTAAATCGTTCGTAACTTTTGATTTAGAGCTCATAATGACAAGAATCCAGTACCCACGTTAAACTAGCTCAGTTTTCTATATTGCGACAAAAATGGAGAAAGAACAAGGTACGACTAAGCCTACAAGTAATCCAATATATCCCAAACTGCATGATGCCATGCATTATGTTTCATTTATAAGCCTTTACTCAATGAGCACCAATGATCAGTTTTGAATAATTATACTAACTGGCCAATCAACTTGACATGTCTGCACTTAATCGTCTGTAACATTTGATTTAGCATTTAGAATGGCGTGAATCCAATGCCCACGTTAAGCTAGCTCAAGTATCTATAATTTGACAAAATTTGAAATTGAAAAAGAGACGACAAAGTGTCCAAGTAATCCAATATTTTCCAAACTGTGTGATGCCATGCATTATACTTCATTTACAAGCCTTTACTAAATGAGCACCAATGATCAGTTTAGAATAATCATATTAACAGGCCTACAACTTGACATATATGTGCTAAAACGCTTGTGTGTTTTGATTTTGAGGTCAGAAGGATAGGAGTCCAATGCCCACGTTAAGCTAGCTAATTTTTATATATTTTTGACAAATTTTGAGACAGAGATAAAGACGACAAAGGGTCCAAGTAATCCAATATATCCCAAACTCCGTGATGCTATGCTTAATGCTTCATTTATAAGCCTTTACTTAATGACCACCAATGATCAGTTTAGAGTGATCACTTTAACTGCCCGATAAACTTGACATGTTCGCACTAAATCGTGCTTAACTTTTGATTTAAAGCTTAGAATGAAGGAATCCAGTACCCGCGTTAAACTAGATCAGTTTTCTATATTGTGACAAAATTGGAGACAGAACAAGATACGACTAAGCGTCTAAGTAATCCAATCTATCCCAAAAGTTGTGATGCCATGCATTATGCTGCATTTATAAGACTTTACTTAATGAGCACCAATGCCCACGTTAAGCTAGCTCAATTTTTAATATTGTGACAAAATTTGAGGCAGAAATAGATAAGACAAAGCATCCTAGTAATCTATTCTATCCCGGACTGCGTGATGCCATGCATTATGCTTCATTTACAAGCCATTACTCAATGAGCACCAATGCTCAGTTTAGACTAATCATTTTAACAGCCCGATCAACTTGACATATCCGCACTAAATCGGCTGTAACTTTTTATTCAAAGTTCAGAATGACACGAATCCCGTACCCTCGTTAAGCTAGCTCAGTTTTATATATTGTGACAAAGTTGGAGACACAAAAAGATATGACTAAGCGTCCAAGTTATCCAATATATCCCCAACTGCGTGATGCCAGGCATAAGCCTTTACTCAATGAGCACCAATGACCAGTTTAGAAAAATCATATTAATTGGCCGATCAACATGAAATGTCCTCACTAAATCGTCTGTAACTTTTGATTTAAAGCTCGGAATGACACGAATCCAATGCCCATGTTAAGATAGCTCAATTTTCTATATTTTGAAAAAATTTGAGACAGAAATAAAGACGAAAAAGCATCCACGTAATCCAATCTATCCCAAACTACGTGATTCCATGCATTATGCTTCATTTATAAGCCTTAATTTAATAAGCACCAATGATCAGTTTAGAATGATCACTTTAACTAGCCGATCAACTTGATATGTCCGCCCTAAATCGTACGTAACTTTTGATATATAGCTCAGAATTACAAGAATCCAATACCCACGTTAAGCTAATTCAATTTTCTATATTGTGACAAAATTTGAGGCCGAAATAGATATGACAAAGCATCCTAGTAATCTAATCTATCCTGAAATGTGTGATGCCATGCATTATGCTTTATTTATAAGTATTTACTAAATGAGCACCAATGATCAGTTTAGAATAATCATATTAACTGCCCGCTCAACTTGACATGTCTATATCATCTGTAACTTGTTTTTTAGAGTTCAGCATGATACGAATCCAATGCCCATGTTAAGCTAGCTCAATTGTCCATATTTTGACAAAATTTTAGTCAGAAATAGAGACGACAAAGCATCCAACTAATCCATTTTTTCTAAACTGCGTGATACCATGCATTATACTTCATTTATCAGCCTTTACTCAATCAGCACCAATGATCAGTTAAGAACAATCATATTATTGGCCGATCAACTTGACATGTCCACAGTAAATCTTCTGTAACTTTTGATTTAAAGCTTAGAATGACACGAATCTAGTACCCACGTTACGGTAGCTCAATTTTATATATTGTGTCAAAATTGGAGACACAAAAAATATGAGTAAGCGTCCAAGTTATCCAATCTATCCCAAACTACGCGATGCCACGCATTATGATTCATTTATAAGCCTTTTCTCAATGAGCGCCAATGATCAGTTTAGAATAATCATATTAATTAGCGATCAACTTGAAATGTCCGCATTAAATCGTCTGTAACTTTTGATTTAGAACTCAGATTGACACGAATCCAATGGCCACGTTAAGCTAGCTCAATTATCTATATTTTGACAAAATTTGAGATAGGAATACCGACAAAAAAGCGTCCAATTAATTCAATCTTTTCCAAACTGCGTGATCCCATGCATTATACTTCATTTATAAGCCTTTACTCAATGAGCACCAATGATCAGTTTAAAATAATCATATTAACTGCCTGATCAACTTGACATATCCGCACTAAATCGCTTGTAACTTTTTATTTAGAGTTCAGAATGACAGAAATCCAATGCCCACGTTAAGCTAGCTCAATTGTCCATATTTTGACAAAATTTGAGACAGAAATAGAGACGACAAAGCATCCAAGTAATCCAATATTTTTCAAACTGCGTGATGCAATGCATTATACTTCACCTATAAGCCTTTACTTAATGAGCACCAATGATCAGTTTAGAATAATCATATTAAATGGCCATTCAAGTTGACATGTCCGCACTAAATCATCTATAACTTTCTATTTAGAGCTCAGAATGACACGAATCCAGTACCCATGTTAAGCTAGCTCAGTTTTATATATTGTGAAAAAATTGGAGACAGAACTAGATACGACCAAGCGTCTAAGTTATCCAATCTATCCCAAACTGCATGCTGCCATGCATTATGCATCATTTATAACCCTTTACTCAATGAGCGCCAGCGATCAGCTTAGAATAATCATATTAAATGGCCGATAAACTTGACATGTCCGCACTAAATCTTACGTCACTTTTAATTTAGAGTTCACAATGACAGGAATCCATTACCAATGTTAGGCTAGCTCAGTTTTCTATATTTTGAAAAAATTGGAGACAAAACAATATATGACTAAGCGTCCAAGTAATCCAATCAATCACAAACTATTTTATGCCATGCATTATGCTTCATTTATAAGCCTTTACTTAATGAGCACCAATGATCAGTTAGGGTGATCACTTTAACTGTCGGTCAACTTGACATGTCCGCACTAAAACGTCCGTAACTTTTGATTTAGACCTCCGAATCACACAAATCCAGTACCCACGTTAACCTAGCTCAGTTTTCTATATTGTGACAAAATTGGAGACCGAACAAGATACGACTAAGCATCCAAGTAATCTATTTTATCCCAAACTATGTGATGCCATGCATTATGTTTTATTTTAAGCATAATTACTGAATGAGCACCAATGATCAGTTTAGAATAATCATATTAACTGGCCGATCAACTTAACATGTCCGCAATAAATCGTCTGCATCATTTCATTTAGAGCTCGAAATGACAGGAATCTATTGCCCACGTTAAACTAGCTCATTTGTCTATATTTTGACAAAATTAAAGACAGAAATAGATACGACAAAGCGTCCAAGTAATCCAATCTATCTCAAATGGCATGATATTATGCATTATGATTCATTTATAAGCCTTAACTTAATAAGCATCAATGATAAGTTTAGAATGATCACTTTAACTAGCCGATCAACTTGACATGTCCATACTAAATCGTCTGTATCTTTTGGTTTAGAGATCTTAATGACACGAATCCAATGCCCACGTTAACCTAACTCAATTTTATATATTGTGACAAAGTTTGAGACAGAAATAGATATGACAAAGCACCCTAGCAATCTAATCTATCCTGAACTACGTGATGCCATGCCTTATGCTTCATTTATAAGCTTTTACTCAATGAGCACCAATGATCAGTTTAGAATAATCATATCAACTAGCCTATCAACTTGACATGTCCACACTAAAACGCCTATGATTTTTGATATCCATCTCAGTATGACAGGAGTCCAATGCCCATGTTAAGCTAGCTCAACTTTCTATATTTTGACAAAATTTTAGACAAAAATAGAGACGACAATGCGTCCAAGTAATCCAACATATTCCAAACTCCGTGATGCTATGCTTAATTCTTCTTTTCTAAGTCTTTACTTAATGAGCACCAATGATCAGTTTAGAGTGATCACTTTAACTGGCCGATCAACTTGATATGTCCGCACTAAATTATTCATAACTTTTGATTTAGAGCTCAGAATGACAGGAATCATGTACCCACGTTAAGCTAGCTCAGATTTATATATTGCGACAAAATTGGAGAAAGAACAAGATACGACTAAGTGTATATGTAATTCAATCTATCCCAAACTACATGATGCCATGCATTATGCTTCATTTATAAGCCTTTACTCAATGAGTAGAAATGATCAGTTTAGAATAATCATATTAACAGCCCGATCAACTTGACATGTTCGCACTAAATCGTCTGTAATTTTTTATTTAGAGTTCAGACTGACACGAATCCAATGCCCACGTTAAGCTAGCTTAATTGTCCATATTTTGATTAAATTTGAGACAAAAATAGAGATGACAAAGCATCCAAGTAATCCAATCTATTCCAAACAGCGTGATGCCATGTATTATACTTAATTTATAAACCTTTACTCAATGAGCACCAATGATCAGTTTAGAATAGTCATATTAATTGGCTGATCAACTTGACACGTCCGCACTAAATCGTCTGCAACTTTTGATTTAAAGCTCAAAATGACACGAATCCCATACCCACATTAAGCTAGCTCAGTTTTATATATTGTGAATAAATTGGAGACACAAAAAGATATGACTAACGTCCAATTTATCCAATCTATCTCCAACTGCGTGATGCCATGCATTATGCTCCGTTTATAAGCCTTTACTCAATGAGCGCAAATGATCAATTTAGAAAAATCATATTAATTGGCCGATCAACTTGAAATGTCCTCACTAAATTGTCTGTAACTTTTGATTTAAAGCTCTGAATGGCACGAATCTAATGCCCATGTTAAGATAGCTCAATTTTCTATATTTTGACAAAATTTGAGACAGAAATAAAGACGAAAAAGCGTCCACGTAATCAAATCTATCCCAAACTACGTGATTCCATGCATTATGCTTCATCTATAAGCCTTAATTTAATAAGCTCCAATGATCAGTTTAGAATGATCACTTTAACAATCCGATCAACTTGACATGTCCGCACTAAATCGTCAGTAACTTTTGATTTAGAGCTCAGAATTACATGAATCCAATGCCCACGTCAACCTAACTCAATTTTCTATATTTTGACAAAATGTGAGGCTGAAATAGATACGAGAAAGCGTCATAGTAATCTAATCAGTCCTGAACTTCGTGATACCATGCATTATGCTTTATTTATAAGCCTTCACTCAATGACCACCAATGATCAGTTTAGAATAATCATATTAACTACCCGATCAACTTGACATGTCCGCACTATATCGTCGGTAACTTTTTTTTTAGAGTTCCAAATGAAACAAATCCAATGCCCACGTTAAGCTAGCTCAATTGTCCATATTTTGACAAAAATTGAGACAGAAATAGAGACGACAAAGCTTCCAAGTAATCCAATCTTTTCCAAACTGCGTGATGCCATGCATTATACTTCATTTATAAGCCTTTACTCAATGACCACAAATGATCAGTTTAGAATAATCATATTATTGGCCGATCAACTTGACATGTCTGCATTAAATCTTCTGTAACTTTTGATTTAAAGATTAGAATGATACAAATCTAGTACCCACGTTAAGGTAGCTCAGTTTTATACATTGTGACAAAATTGGAGACACGAAAAGATACGACTAAGCGTCCAAGTTATCCAATCTATCCCAAACTACGTGATGCCATGCATTATGCTTCATTTATAAGCCTTTTCTCAATGAGCGCTAATGATCAGTTTAGAATAATCATATTAATTAGCGATCAACTTGAAATGTCCGCATTAAATCGTCTATAACTTTTGATTTAGAGCTCAGATTGACACGAAGCCAATGCCCACGTTAAGCTAGCTCAATTATCTATATTTTGACTAAATTTGAGATAGGAATAGAGACAACAAGGCGTCCAATTAATTCAATCTTTTCCAAACTTCGTGATGCCATGCATTATACTTCATTTATAAGCCTTTATTCAATGAGCACCAATGATCAGTTTAAAATAATCATATTAACTGCCCTAGCAATTTGACATATACGCGCTAAAATGCCATTGAATTTTTGATTTAGAGCTCAGAATGAAAGGATTCCAATGCCCACGTTAAACTAGCTGAATTGTCTATATTTTGATAAAATTTGAGACAAAAATAGAGATGACAAAGCGTCCAAGTAATCCAATCTATCCCAAACTACGTGATGCCATGCATTATGATTCATTTATAAGCCTTAATTTAATGAGCACCAATGATCAGTTTAGAATTATCACTGTAACTAGCCGATCAACGCGACATGTCCAGACTAAATCGTTCGTAACTTTTGATTAAGAGCTCAGAATTATATGAATCCAATGCCCATGTTAAGCTAAGTCAATTTTCAATATTGTGACAAAATTTGAGGCAGAAATAGATACGACAAAGCATCCAAGTTATCTAATCTATCCCGAACTGTGTGATGCCATGCATTATGCTTCATTTATAAGCCTTTACTCAATGAGCACCAATGATCAGTTTAGAATAATCATATTAATTGCCTGATCAACTTGACATGTACGCACTAAATCGTCTGTCATTTTTTATAGAGTTCAGAATGACAGGAATCCAATGCCCACGTTAAGCTAGCTCAATTGTCCATATTTTGACAATGTTTGAGACAGAAATAGAGACGACAAAGCATCCAAGTAATCCAATCTTTTCCAAACTGCGTGATGCAATGCACTATACTTCATTAATAAGCCTTTACTTAATGAGCACCAATGATCAGTTTAGAATAATCATATTAATTGGCCGATCAAGTTGACATGTCCGCACTAAATCGTCTATAACTTTCTATTTAGAGCTCAGAATGACACGAATCCAGTACCCATGTTAAGCTAGCTCAGTTTTATATTGTGACAAAATTGGAGACAGAACAAGATACGACTAGGCGTCCAAGTTATCCACTATATCCCAAACTGCGTGATGTCATGCATTATGCTTCATTTATAAGCCTTTCCTCAACGAGCGCTAATGATCTGTTTAGAATAACTGTATTAATTGGCAAATCAACTTGAAATGTCCGCACTAAATCATCTGTAACTTTTGATTTAGAGCTCAGAATGACAAGAATCTAGTACCAACGTTAAGCTAGATCAGTTTTCTATATTGTGACAAAATTGGAGACATAAGAAGATACGACTAAGTGTCTAAGTAATCCAATCTATCCCAAACTGCGTGATGCCATGCATTATGCTTCATTTATAAGCCTTTACTTAATGAGCACCAATGATCAGTTTAGAGTGGTCACTTTAACAGGCCGATCTACTTGACATGTCTGCACAAAATCGTTAGTAACTTTTGATTTAGAGCTCAGAATGACAGGAATCTAGTATCCACGTTAAGCTAGCTCAGTTTTATATATTGTGACAAAATTGGAGACAGAACAATATATGACTAAGTGTGCAAGTAATCCAATCTATCACAAAATATCTGATGCCATGGATTATGCTTCATTTATAAGCCTTTACTTAATGAGCACCAATGATCACTTTAGGGTGATCACTTTAACAAGCCGATCAACTTGACATGTCCGCACTAAATCATGCGTAACTTTTGATTTAGAGCTCAGAATCACACGAATCCAATACCCACGTTAAGCTAGATCAATTGTCTATATTGTGAAAAAATTGGAGACAGAACAAGATATGACTAAGCATCTAAGCAATCCAATCTATTCCAAACTGTGTGATGCCATGCATTATGTTTCATTTATAAGACATTACTAAATGAGCACCAATGATCAGTTTAAAGTGATCACTTTAACAAGCCGATCAACTTGACATATCTGCACTAATTCGTCCGTAACTTTTGATTTAGAGCTCATACTGACAGGAATCCAATACCCACGTTAAGCTAGCTCAGTTTTACATATTGTAACAAAATTGGAGACAGAAAATATATGGCTAAGCGTCCAAGTAATCCAATCTATCACAAACTGTTTGATGTCATGTATTATGCTTTATTTATAAGCATTTATTTAATGAGCACCAATGATCAGTTTAGAGTGATCACTTTAACTGGCCAATCAACTTGATATATCTGCACTAAATCATGCGTAACTTTTGATTTAGAGCTCAGAATCACACGAATCCAGTACCCACGTTAATCTAGATCAGTTTTCTATATTGTGACAAAATTGGAGAAAGAACAAGATACGACTAAGCATCTAAGTAATCCAATCTATCCCAAACTGCGTGATGCCATGCATTATGCTTCATTTATAAGCCTTTACTTAATGAGGACAATGATCAGTTTAGACTGATCACTTTAACTGGCCGATCAACATTACATGTCCGCACTAAATGGTTTGTAACTTTTTATTTAGGGCTCATGATCACACGAATCCAGTACCCACGTTAAGCTAGCTCCGTTTTCAATAATGTGAAAAAATTGGAGACAGAACAAGATATGACTAAGCGTCCAAGTAATCCATTTTATCCTAAACTGCGTGATGCCATGCATTATGCTTTATTTATAAGCCTTAACTCAATGAGCACCAATGATCACTTTAGAATAATCATATTAACTGGCCGATCAACTTAACATGTCCGCAATAAATTGTCTATATCATTTGATTTTGAGCTCAGAATGACAAGAATCAATTGCCCATGTTAATCTAGCTCAATTGTCGATATTTTGACAACATTTGAGACAGAAATAGAGAGGACAAAGCGTTCAAGTAATCGAATCTATCTCAAACTGCATGATGCTATGCATTATGCTTCATTTATAACCCTTAACTTAATGAGCACCAATGATCAGTTTAGAATGCTCACTTGAACTAGCTGTTAAACTTCACATGTCCATACTAAATCGTCTGTACCTTTTAGTTTAGAGCTCAGAATGACACGAATCCAATGCCCACGTTAACCTAAACCAATTTTATATATTGTGACAAAGTTTGAGACAGAAATAGATATGACAAAGTATCCTAGTAATCTAATCTATCCCGAACTGCGTGATGCCATGCATTATGTTTCATTTATAAGCCTTTACTCAATGAGCAACAATGATCAGTTTAGAATAATTATATCAAATGGCCTATCAACTTGACATGTCCACACTAAAACGCCTATGACTTTTGATTTAGAGCTCAAAATGACAAGAGTCCAATGCCCACGTTAAGATAGCTTAATTTTATATATTTTGACAAAATTTGAGACAGAAATAGAGACGACAAAGCATACAAGTAATCCAATGTATCCCACACTCCGTGATGCTCTGCTTAATTATTCATTTATAAGCCTTTACTTAATAGCACCAATGATCAGTTCAGAGTGATCACTTTAACTGGCCGATCAACTTGATATGTACACACTAAATCGTTCGTAACTTTTTATTTATAGCTCAGAATGACAGGAATCCAGTACCCACGTTAAGGTAGCTCAGATTTATATATTGCGACAAAATTGGAGAAAGAACAAGATAAGCGTACAAGTAATATAATCTATCACAAATTGCACGATGCCATGCATTATGCTTCATTTATAAATCTTTATTCAATGAGCAGCAATGATCAGTTTAGAATAATCATATTAACTGGCCGATCAACTTGACATGTCTGCACTAAATCGTCTGTAACGTTTGAGTTAGAGCTCAGAATGACACAAATCCAATGCCCACGTTAAACTAGCTCAATTTTCTATATTTTGATGAAATTTGAGACAGAAATAAAGACGAAAAAGCAAATGCAATCTATCCTAAACTGCGTGATACCATGCATTATGCTTCATTTATAAGGATTTTCTTAATGAGCATCAATGATTAGTTTAGAGTGATCACTTTAACTAGCCAATCAACTTGACATGTCCGCACTAAATCTTCCGTAACTTTTGATTTAGAGCTCAGAATCACACGAATCCTGTACCCACGTTAAGCTAGCTCAGTTTTCTATATTGTGACAAAATTGGAAATAGAACAAGATACGACTAAGCATCCAAGTAATCCAATCTATCCCAAACTTTGTGACGTCATGCATTATGTTTTATTTATAAGCCTTTACTCAATGAGAACCAACGATCACCTTAGAATAATCATATTAACTGGCTGATCTATTTGACATGTCCGAAATAAATCGCCTGTAACATTTGATTTAGAGCTCATAATGACATGAATCAATTGCCCCATTAAGCTAACTCAATTTTCTATATTTTGGCAATATTTGAGACAGAAATAGAAACAACATATCGTCCAAGTAATCCAATGTATCCCAAACTGCATGATTCAATGCATTGTGCTTCATTTATAAGCCTTAACTTAGTGAGCACCAATGATCAGTTTACTTTAACTTGCCGATCAACTTGACATGTCCACACTAAATCGTATGTAACTTTTGATTTAAAGGTCAGAATGACACGAATCCAATGCCCGCGTTAAGCTAACTCAGTTTTCTATATTGTGAAAAAATTTGAGACTAAATAGATACGACAAAGCGTCCTAGTAATCTAATCTATCCCGATCTGTGTGATGCCATGCATTATACTTCATTTATAAGCCTTTACTCAATGAGCACTAATGATCAGTTTAGAATATTCATATTAACTGGCCGATCAACTTGACATATCCTTAATAAATCGTCGGTAACAATGGATTTAGTGCTCAGAAGGACATGAATCAATTGCCCATGTTAAGCTAGCTCAATTCTCTATATTTTGACAAAATTTAAGATAGAAATAGACACGACAAAGCGTCCAAGTAATTCAATCTTTTCAAAATTGCGTGATGCCATTCATTATACTTCATTTATAATCCTTTACTGAATGAGCACCAATGATCACTTTAGAATAACCAAATTAATTGGCAGATCAACTTGACATGTCCGCACTAATCCGTTTGTAACTTTTAATTTATAGCTCAGAATGACACCAAACAATTGCCCACGTTAAGCTAGCTCAATTGTCTAAATTTTAACAAAATTTAAGATAGATATAGAGACGACAAAGCGTCCAAGTAATCCAATATATCCCAATCTCTGTGATGCTAAGCTTAATGCTTCTTTTAAAGCCTTTACTTAATGAGCACCAATGATCAGTTTAGAGTGATCAATTTTACTACCCGATCAACTTGACATATCCGCACTAAATCGTCCGTATTTTTTTATTTAGATCTCAGAATGACAGGAATCCAGTACCCACGTTAAGCTAGCTCCGTTTTCTATATCATGACAAAATTGGAGATAGAACAAGATACGACTAAGCGTCCAAGTAATCCAATCCATCCTAAACTGCGTGATGCCATGCATTATGCATGATTTATAAGCCTTTACTTAATGAGCACCAATGATCAGTTTAGAGTGATCACTTTAACTGGCTAATCAACTTGACATGTCCGCAATAAATCGTCTCTAACTTTTGATTTAGAGCTCAGAATCACACGAGTCCAGTACCCAGTTTAAGCTAGCTCATTTTTCTATTTTCTGACAAAATTTGAGAAAGAAATAGAGACAACAAATTATCCAAGTAATCTAATCTATCCCAAACTGTGTGATGGTATGCATTTTGATTCATTTAAAAGCCTTAACTTAATGAGCACCAATGATCAGCTTAGAATGATCACTTTAACTAGCCGATCAACATGCGCGACATGTCCGTACTAAATCGTCTATAAATTTTGATTTAGAGCTCAGAATGGAACGAATCCAATTCCACGTTTAGCTAACTCAATTTTCTATATTATGACAAAAATTGAGACAGAAATATATACGACAAAGCCTCCAAGTAATCAAGTATATCTCAAACTCCGTGATGCGATATATTATACTTCATTTATAAGCCTTTACTCAATGAGCACTTATGATCAGTTTAGAATAATCATATTAATTGGCCAATCAACTTGACATGTCCGCACTAAACCGTTTGTAACTTTTGATTTAGACCTCAGAATGGCACGAATCCAGTAGCCACGTTAAACTAGCTCAGTTTTCTATATTGTGACAAAAGTGGAGACAAAACAAGATACGACTAGGCGTCCAAATAATCCAATCTATCCCACACTGTGTTATACCCTGCATTATGCTTCATGTATAACCCCTTTCTTAATGAGCCCAATGATCAATTTAGAGTGATCACTTTAACTAGCCGATCAAATTAACATGTCCGCACTAAATCATCCGTAACTCTTGATTTAGAGCTCAGAATCACATGAATCAAGTACCCATGTTAAGCTAGCTCAATTTTCTATATTGTGACACAATTGGAGATAGAACAAGATACGACTAACCGTCCAACTAATCCAATCTATCGTAAACTACGTGATGTCATGCATTATGCTTTATTTATAAGCCTTTACTCAATGAGCACCAATGATCAGTTTAGAATAACCATATTAACTGGCCGATGAACTTGACATGTACGCAATAAATCGTTTGTAACATTTGATTTAGAGCTCAGAATGACACGAATCAACTGCCCACGTTAATCTAGCTCAATTTTCTGTATTTTGGCAAAATTTGAGACAAAAATAGAGACTACAAAGCATCCAAGTAATCCAATCTATCCCAAATTGCGTGATGCTATGCATAAGTCTATATTTATAAGCCTTAACTTAATGAGCACCAATGATCAGTTTAGAATGATCATTTTAACTAGCCGATCAACTTGACATGTCCGCACTAAATAGTCTGTAACTTTTGATTTAGAGGTCAGAATTACACGAATCCAATGCCCACATTAAACTAACTCAATTTTCTATATTCTTAAAAATTTGAGATAGAAGTGGATACAACAAAGTGTCTTAGTAATCTAATCTATCCTGATATGCATGATGCCATGCATTATGATTCATTTATAAGCCTTTACTCAATGAGCACTAATGATCTATTCAGAATATTCATATTAACTGATAGATCAACTTGACATGTCCGTAATAAATCGTCTGTAACATTTGATTTAGAGCTCATAATGACATGAATCAATTGCCCATGTAAGCTTGCTCAATTGTTTATATTTTGACAAAATTTGAGACAGAAATAGAGATGACAAAGCATCCAAGTAATCCAATCTATCCCAAACTCCGTAATGCTATGCATTATGCTTCATTTATAAGCCTTAACTTAATGAGCACCAATGAGCAGTTTACAATGATAACTTTGACTAGCCAATCAACTTGACATGTCCGCAATAAATCGTTCGTAACTTTTGATTTAGAGCTCAAAATGACAAGAATTCAGTACCCACGTTAAGCTAGCTCAATTGTCTATATCTTGGCAAAGTTTGAGACAGAAATAGAGACGACAAAGGGTCCAAGTAATTCAATGTTTTCCAAACTGCATGATGCCATGCATTATACTTCATTTATAAGACTTTACTCAATGAGCACCAATGATCACTTTAGAATAATCATATTAATTGGCAGATCAACTTGATATGTCTGCACTAAACCGTTTGTAACTTTTGATTTCTAGCTCAGAATGACACCAATCAATTGTCCACGTTAAGATAGCTCAATTGTCTATATTTTGATAAAATTTGAGACAGAAGTAGAGACGACAAAGCATCCAAGTAATCCAATACATCCCAAACTCCGTGATGCTATGCTTAATTCGTCTTTTAAACCCTTTACTTAATTAGCACAAATGATCAGTTTAGAGTGTTCACTTTAACTGGAAGATCAAATTGACATATCTGCATTAAATCGTCTTTAACTTTTGATTTAGAGCTCAGAATGACAAGAATCTAGTACCCACGTTAAACTTGCTCAGTTTTTTATATTGTGACAAAATTGGAGACCAAACAAGATACGACTAAGCGTCCAAGTAATCCAATCTATCCCAAACTGCGTGATGCCATGCATTATGCTTAATTTATAAGCCTTTACTTAATGAGCACCAATGATCAGTCTAGAGTGATCACATTAACTGGCTGATCAACTTGACATATTCCCAATAAATCGTCCGTAACTTTTGATTTAGAGCTCAGTATCACACGAATACAGTACCCGGGTTAAGCTAGCTCAGTTTTCTATTTTGTGACAAAATTGAAAAAATAAATAGAGACGATAAAGCGTTCAAGTAATCCAATCTATCCCAAACTGCGTGATGGTATGCAATATGCTACATTTATAAGCCATAACTTAATAAGAACCAATGATCAGTTTAGAATGATCACTTTAACTAGCCTATCAACTTGACATGTTCGCAGTAAATCGTCTGTAACTTTTTATTTAGAGCTCAGAATGACACGAATTCAATGCCCACATTTAGCTAACTCAATTTTCTATATTGTGACAAAAATTGAGATAGAAATATATACGACAAAGCCTCCAAGTAATCAAATATATTTCGAACTCCGTGATGCCATACATTATACTTCATTAATAAGCCTTTACTCAATGACCACTAATGATCAGTTTAGAATAATCATATTAATTGGCCGATCAACTTGACATGTTTGCACTAAACCGTTTGTAACTTTTGATTTAGAGCTCAGAATGACACGAATCTAGTACCCACGTTAAACTAGCTCAATTTTTTATATTGTGAAAAATTTTGAGATAGAAATATATACCACAAAGCATCCTTGTAATCCAATCTATCCCAAACTGCGTGATGCCATGCATTATGCTTCATTTATAAGCCTTTACTCAATGAGTACCATTGATCAGTTTAGAATAATCATATTAACTGGCCGATCAACTTGACATGTCCGCACTAAATCGTCTATAACGTTTGATTTAGAGCTCAGAATGACACGAATCCAGTGCCCGTGTTAAACTAGCTCAATTGTCGATATTTTGAAAAAATTTGAGACAGAAATAGATATGGCAAAGCCTCTAAGTAATCCAATCTATAACAAACTGGGTGATGCTATGCATTATGCTTCAATTATAAGCCTTAACTTATTGAGCACCAATGATCAGTTTAGAATAATCACTTTAACTAGCCGATCAACTTGACATGTCCGCACTAAACCGTCTGTAGCTTTTGATTTAGAGCTCAGAATGACACATATCCAATGCCAATGTTAAGCTATCTCAGTTTGTTATATTGTGACAAAATTTGGGATAGAAATAGATACGACAAAATGTCCAAGTAATCAAATATATCCCAAACGTCGTGAAGCTATGCTTAATTCGTCATTTATAAACCTTTATTTAATGAACACCAATGATCAAGTTAGTGTGATCACTTTAACTAGCCGATGAACTTGACATGTCCGCACTAAATCGTTCGTAACTTTTGATTTAGAGCTCAGAATTACACGAATCCAGTACCCATGTTAAGCTAGCTCAGTTTTCTATATTGTGACAAATTTGGAGCAGAACAAGATACAACTAAGCATCCAAGTAATCCAATCTATCCCAAACTATGTGATGCCATGCATTATGCTTCATTTATAAACCTTAACTTAATGAGCACCAATGATTTCAAGAGACAAGCGGTAGAGTACCTATTCTGCATAAATGAATGTGGTATTTGCAATTAACAGAGAGGTTAAAGAGGTTATATCAATCTGAACAAATGGCAATGGAGAAATTATGCATACCTCGGATGCAAAAGCATGGAAACATTTTAAAGAGATTTATCCTAGTTTTGCATATGAGCCAAGGAACGTATACCTCGAGTTATCTACATATGGATTTAACCCTTTTGCGAAGCATCGGAGGCAATACTCGTTGTGGCCAGTTATCGTGAGATCTTATAATTTGTCTCCTTCGTTGTTCATGAAACGAGAGTTTTTGTTTCTAACAATTATCGTCCCCGGTCCAGAGCATCCTAAGCGATCACTTGATATTTTCTTGCAGCCACTAATTCCTGAGTTAAAAATGTTATGGGAAAATGGTGTCGAAGCATTCGATATTTCCAACCAACAAAATTTCTTGATGCGAGCAGTACTTATGTGGACCACAAGTGATTTTTCAGCATATAGTATGTTGTCAGGATGGTCAACGCATGGAAGATTAGCAAGCCCATATTGTCAAGATAAAACTGATGCATTCCAACTGAAACACGGACGAAGGACTAGTTGGTTCGATTGTCATCGTCTATTTCTACCACAAGATCATCCATATCGCCAGATCATGACATTGTTTAGGGAAAAAAACATTTTGATGGTCCACCTCCTATGCTTGACGGGAATTTTATGATGACTCAACTTAGAGATTTTGGTTCTGAGAGAACGGTTTCATGTGGAGGTAACGGACATTACCCTGTTGATGGTTATGGCGTATACCATAATTGGCCCAAGAAGAGCATTTGTTGGGATTCGCCATATTGGAAGGACCATTTGATGCACCATAATCTAGATGTTATGCACATTGAAAAGAATGTTTTTGACAACATAATGAATACCGTTCTAAATGTGTAAGGAAAAACGAACGATAATTTGAAAGCTAGATTGGATTTGCCGGATATTTGTTTCCCAGAAACTTTCCATGCAAAAGACGAATTCTTCGATTGGATTATGCATATTGTCAAATTTCCAGATGGATACACCTCTAATCGTCGTAATTTTATCGATACTATTAAAGGAAACTTTTTAGGGATGAAAAGTCATGATTGTCATATTTTCATGCAAAGACTATTTCCATTTTCCTTTAGCGATCTTCTGCCTAAAAACATCCCCGGAGCAGTTGCAGGTACGTTTACATTATTTTATATATAATCATAATTTTTTGGCCGGATTATTAACTTTTTTAGTATGCAGGGATTGGTGCTTTTTCCGAGATTTATGTACAAGATCACTTAATGGAGACGATATACGAAATTTGGAGCAAACAAATATCGGTTCTCATTTGTAACCTTGAGAAAATATTTTCACCATGATTTTTTGATGTTATGGAAAATCTTCCTATTCACCTCTCTAGAGAAGCAGCGCTTGGAGGACCTGTTCACTACTGATGGATGTATCGTTTTGAGAGATATATGTTCCACCTAAAGAAAAAAATTAAAAATCTTGCAAGGGTTGAAGGTTCAATCATTGCACAAAGTATTAATGAGCAAACATCTAACTTCACCAGCTACTATTTTTCATCGCAAGTCCAAACAAAAAATAGACGACCTGCACGAAATTATGATGGAGGAGAAAAACCAAGCTATCCAGTGTATGTGCCAGAAGTATTTGCATAAATTGGATGTTTAAGTAGAAAAGGGAAGACGCGACGCCTATCATAGGAGGAACACAAACACTTGCATCTATATATTTTGACAAATTGCGATGATGTTTTGGAATTGAAAGGTACGTACGTTCATTTAAATGTTTTTGTAAATGTTATTATACTTTATTTTTAATTATATTATTTATAATTAATAGGATATACATGGATCAAATACGTGTTCAATATTCAAATTACATAGAGAATGAGTTGGTCGAACTTACAAAGAGCGAATTTGCAAGTTGGTTGCACTTTACGTCACTGTTAATTAATTATTTAATTTTTAATAATAATTTCCTATATATATAAATATATAGTTGAGTGCATTCAATTATTTTGCTGGTTACTACGGGTCCTTCTAGGGGGATAACATTTCTCACGTGGTTAGTTCAGTGGTGAATGGTTCTACATTTATGACAAAATCTTATCCAATGTACTACACTAGTGAATATGCTTTTAAGACTCATCATGAAGAAAGCTCACAAACAACTTGTAATTATGGTATATCATCTCAATCTGGTGAAATTGTATATAACAGTGTTCTTCATGAAATATTAGAAGTTCACTATTTAGGAATAATTGATTTGAGCTATATTGTATTCTACTGTGAGTGGTATGACCCTATCATTGGTCAACGTTAAGACAAATTCAGTGTTACATCTGTCCACTCTCGTAAGCGACATAAAAAAATATGATTCTTTTATACTTGCATCACAAGCGAACCAGGTTTGTTACATTCGATATCCTCGTATGAAAAACAAATAAGATCCTTGGATTACAGTGACATCAATACACCCTAGAGAAATGGTATATGGTGTTTCCGAGCAAGACCCTATGCAGCAAAGCGCAATTGGTAACTTAGGTTTCATAGAGATTTCTCTTGAAGTTAACCTTGTTGTTGATGACACCACAAGCGGAGATTACAACGTATTCCAAGATTCTGGAGAGGAGATTGGTGAGTTTGACGACGAAAATTCAGCTACTTTGGAATGTTCATCAGATTCAGATTAAATCTGTTATTGCAATGTTTTAGTTTTTATGATACTTTAATTTTAAGTGTCAAATTTTCTAAAAAAAATTATATTCCTCGTAGCAACGGATTTTTGACAGAACTACAAAACCCATCGCAATTCCGTCGGAAACTTTAGTCGGATTCTCGACGACATAAGGTATTGGTACTATACCCTATCGTGTCAGAGAAGTTTATCCGACGGATTGACGATAGAATTTTAATACCCGTCGGTACCCGTCGCAATGCCATCAGAAACCACAGTCGGATTTCTGACGATATAAAGTATTGATACTATACCCTATCATGTCGGAGAAGATTGCCCGACGAATTGCCGACTGAATTTGGATACCCATCGTAATTCCGATGGCTTACCGATCATGCCACTAGATCAGACGGAAATCTATCGGAAATAACCTTTACCACGTGGACTGACAATTTGGCGAGCATGCAGAACATTCAGTTTCCGTCAGAAATACGTTGGTAATTTCCGACGGAGTATCGACAAATGTAAAATTATATGCGGGAAAGTTAATTTAGCACGCGGGTTTTCGCGAAAATATTTATTATTTGGTTGATGGATTTCCGACGAATTTTCCAGTCGGAAATATCGATATAACCGACTACCCCACGACTTCTCTTTTTCAGACTTCTCTTCTCTTCCAATCTGACTCTCCCGTTCTGAAATCGACGTCGCCGGAAGTCTGAAATCGACGTCGCTGGAAGTATGAAATCGACGTCACCGGAAGACTGAAATCGACGTCGCCGGAAGTTTTCTCTCGGTGTGTGTAAGTGTAATCGTCGGAAAATGTAAGTTTTGCCCTCACAATTTCAGTTTTTCAGATTGGAACATCTTCATAAGCCTTCACAATGTTCTTTCTCCCAATCTCGATATTTATTCTGTTAGATTTTAACATTTTAAATTTGGAGCCGTTCTTAATTTGGGTTAGAGAGAGAGAGTCTCTCTTTCTTCTTCTCCCCTCAAATTTTTATATGCGTTTGAATTACCGAATCAACAAAAAATGCTCTTTACATTTTCCAACTACTTATTCATGAATTGTGGTTCACTGGGATCATATCCTGAAAGAAATTTTATTAATCTAAACCAATAAAACATCGAACAAAAACTTTTAATAAAGACTGAAATTTAAATTTGTTAATGGAAAGAAGGAATATTGTTTCGCAAAGAGATACGATCTGGTTGTGGTTTCTAGTTTAGGATTCTATCTATTCTTTTCTGTTTATCTAGTTTGTTGTTTTAGAGTTTAGTTTAGTGGTGTTTGAAGTTTAAGAGTTTAGTGGTGTTTGTAGTTTAAGAGTTTAGTGGTGTTTGTAGTTTAAGAGTTTAGTGGTGTTTGTAGTTTAAGAGTTTAGTGGTGTTTGTAGTTTAAGAGTTTAGTGGTGTTTGTAGTTTAAGAGTTTAGTGGTGTTTGTAGTTTAAGAGTTTAGTGGTGTTTGTAATTTAAGAGTTTAGTGGTGTTTGTTGCTTAAGAGTTTAGTGGTGTTTGTAGTTTAAGAGTTTAGTGGTGTTTGTAGTTTAAGAGTTTAGTGGTGTTTGTATTTTAAGAGTTTAGTGGTGTTTGTAATTTAAGAGTTTAGTGGTGTTTTAGGTCTGGTGTCTTGGGTTTGTCTTTTTGCAGTGTCTTCTATTATTTTTCTGCTTGATTTTTTGTGAATATAAATTAACGACTCTTATATCTCGATATATATATATTATACTAAAATCCAAAATTCTGATCGAAGAAAAAGAACAAGAAGACACATGAAACTGAATATTCATGAATTCTGGCCGGATTTTTGACTCTCAGAAAAATATATAGAAAGTCACACAAGATGTGGGATTTAAAGGTGTTTTATGGGTGTTTGTGATTGTTAATTCTTATAAGTTTAATAACATTGTTTCTCCTAATGTTGGATGAAAGTAATATGTTCGATGAATTGTTTAAATGAACTTTATATCATTACCCAAATCGTATTTCATAATTAGTTTTATTTTTATTTTTTTTTGCCAACATAAATTTTATTAATGGTAAATATCATTGTTTACATTGTTTTTAAAAAAATAAGGACAACTATTAAAAAGTTTCCAATCGACATCGAAAGAAATTGCTGAAGATGCTAGAGTATCCGCCACTTTATTTTCGTCTCTTGGTTGATGTTTGAAAAGAATTCCAATAAATTGAGATGTTCATTGTTGAATAGTCATAATATAATTTTGAAGATGATAATTTATGGAGTTTTGATTTAAAATGCTATTAATACATAAATTATCACCTTCAAAAATGACATATCTGAATTCCAAAGCCCAAGATGCTTGTATTGCCCAAATTAAGGCTGAACATTCTAATTCCACAATTGAATGTCTTCCTTGATATTTACCCATTCCCGCGACAAGAAAGCGGCCATTTTCATTTGGTATAATCCATCCTAATCCCGAAAATGATGAACCAACTCTGTGTGCAGCATCATAGTTGCATTTAACCTAGTGTGTGGGGTGGTGACCATCTCTTATTGATCGGAGTAGCAGTGCGAGAAATAGAAGAGGTGGTAGAAGACTGACCTGAGCTTGATTCCTTTGTTGACAGACTGGTAATCCACTCAGCTACATTCTGAAATCCTTTGTCCAGTATTAAATCAGGAGATATGTCTTTCTTGTTGAAAACCAAATCATTCCGAGCCTTCCATAATTGCCATAAAATATAGAAAGGAATATATTTTTGAGGGCAGTGTCGATCAAAGGATTCATAACTATTGATCAAACGTCAAATAATATCGTGAATATTGAAGTCTGAGCCAGGAGATGAAATACCAAATCCCAATTTATGCCAAACCATATGAGCTTTTGGACAGCTGAAAAATAGGTGGACTTCAAACTCTTCATGTTCTAGACAATGATAACATTTATCATCCGGGCATATGTTTTGTTTGAGTAAATGCGACTTAAGAGGTAAAGCATTTGACAGTAGCTTCCACAAAAAATGAATCATCTTAGGCAGAAGACGAAGTTTCCATAACTGTTTTGCCAAATCCAGATGATTTGCTAATAATGGTAAAGATGGAGTACCACTGTTATTTTGAAGTGCCTGTCGGTAACCAGATTTGACATTATATATCCCATCCAACGAAAACTTCCAATACCATCCATCGGTAGAAGGTGATTTTGGGATAAATAATTTATAAATTAAATGATGATCATTTTTGTCAATGAAATCCGTGACCATATCAGAGTCCCACTACCTTGATTCATTATTAATGAGAGAACTAACCTTCATAGTATGATTTGTATATGGCAGTAGTCTCGGTGCCCGTGTTGGTGATATAGGTAACCAATTTGTATCAGCAAGGGAAATAGATGATCTTCATCCAATTGTACGAAGAAGTCCGGAGTTTAATAACTGTCAACCAAATAAAATAGATTGCCATCCATAAGAAGCCCTAGAACCCATAGCTGCGGACATGAGATCACCATGTTTATAGTATCTGCTGGATAAAATCCTTGAAAGGAAATATTGTGGGCGTTGTAATAATTTCCAACATAAATTTCCCAATAATGCTTGATTAAACTTTTGCAGATCTCTAAAACCCAAACCTCAAAATAACTTTGGTGTAGCCATCTTTTTCCAAGATACCATAGACATTTTCTTCTTGTTAGATGTAGAACCCCACCAAAACTAATTCAAAATCTTGTTAATCGTACTGCTGATTTGAATTGGTAGTTTAAAAACATTCATGGAGTATATAGGCAAAGCAAAAGCAACAGCTTTAATGAGTATCTCTTTTCCTACTGGTGATAGAAACTTAGATTGCCATCCCGAAATTCGAGTATGTACCTTCTGAACAACATATTGCATTAGTACACTTTTATTTCGAGAAAATTTTTCCGGTAGACCTAAATACCGTCCACCTCCGCCCACGTTATGAATACCCAATATATTATGTATCTGATGCCGCGTATGTTGAAAAACCTTTTGGCCAAATGTGATAGATGATTTGTCCATATTTATAATCTGTCCTGATATACGTCCATACTCGTGAAAGATCTGTTTCAGCTGGGAAGCATTTTGCAGATCAGATTTAATAAAAAAATAGGGAATCATCTGCGAACAGTAGATGAGAAATCGTAGGCCCGTTACGGGAAATACGTATAGGCTGGATCAACCCTTTCTGTTCCCCATTTTTAGGTAGAATACTTAGTACATCCGCACAGATTATAAATAAATACGGTGATAGGGGATCACCTTGTCTTAAACTCCTTTCTGGTTTAAAATTACCATAAGGGCTCCCATTAATAAGGATTGAGAATGAAACTGACGAGACACATTCCATTATCCAACGGATCCATAAGCGTGAAAAAACCTTCTTAATTAAAACAGCCTCAAGAAAATTCCACTCCACTCGATCATAAGCCTTACTGATATCCGTTTTGACAGCCATAAGTGATTTCGCACAGCGATCCTGAACCCGGAGATAGTGGAGGACTTCATGAGCTATAAGTACATTATCCGTAATCAATCTACCCGATATAAAGGCCGCTTGGTTTTCAGAAATAATATTATCCAATACTTTCTGTAATCTAAAAACCAATATATTTGATATTACTTTGTAAATTACATTACAAAGTGAGATTGGCCGAAAATCTTGCAAAACCGTTGGGGTATTTGATTTAGGTATAAGACACAGGTTTGTATGATTAAAAATCGAGTTCATATCTCCAGACTGAAAGAATATTTCGACTTCATTATAAACTGCATCACCAACAATATCCCAATGTTGATGAAAAAATGCGGCTGAATAACCATAGGGTCTTGGAGCTTTGTTTGCTCCTATAGAAAATATAGCTTGGCGGACTTCTTCTTTCGAAATGTCTTTAATTAATTCTGAATTCATATCCTCAGAGACAACTTTCGGTATCATATTTAATGTCTCTTCCATCGTATATGGCTAGGTTGACCAAAAAAGCTAAGTGAAGTACAGTTGTGCTTCCCCAGCGATAGCTTCGTTACCAAAGATGTCCATTCCCAGTGAATTCTTTATAGAATTTATTATATTCCGTGCTCTCCTATTTTTTGTAGTTGCGTGGAAGAATTTAGTATTATTATCCCCTTGCCGGAGCCATTGATTTCTACTTTTGAGCTCCCAAAATTTTTTTTCATCAGCATATGCAGTAGCCAATTGTTTTTGTAACTTTCCACTATGTTGGTTATCGAATTGAGCGTCTGTCTTAGCGGAGTTTATTTCCATAGTTAGGAGTTTTATTCGGACATTAGACTTAATAAAAACATTCCTCCTCCATTGTGACATTCTTAATCTGCAGTTTATCAACCTCCTTTCTAGCGATAATACTGAAGCAAGATTAACTTCATTCCACGATTCCTTAACCAGTTTAACAAAATCATCATGTCTGAACCATCTCGGATCATAATGGCAATTCCTTTTTCCATATTCTGAAGTACGTCTGATACGTATTATGCCCGGTCTGTGGTCTGAGTCTACTAATTCTAGAAATTGAACAGTAGAAGCTGGATATAATGAACTCCATTCTTGATTAACCATAGCCCTATCTAACCAGCATTTGACCAGGTGATTATGTCGCCTCCCAACCCACGTCATATTATTCCCTGAATAATTTAAATCAGACAGATTACACACTGAAACCATCTGTTGGAAATCTATCAGGGACCATTGGGCACCAATGATCAGCTAAGAATGATCATTTTAGATGGTTGATCAACTTGACATCTCTGCACTAAATCATCGGTAACTTTTGATTTAGAGCTTAGAATGTAACGAATCTAATGCCCACGTTAAGGTATCTCAATTTTCTATATTGTGGCAAATTTTAACACTAAAATTGCTTCAACAAGTCATCCAAGTAATAAAATCTATCCAAAATTGCATGATGTCTTGCATTATGCTTCATTTATAACCCTTTACTCAATAAGCACAATTAATCGATTTAGAATGATCATTTTAACTCGCAGATCAACTTGACATTTTTGCATTAAATCGTCCATAACTTTTGATTTATAGCTCATAGTGAAACAAATCCAATGGACACGTTAACCTAGCTCAATTTTGTATATTGCGAAAAAATTTATGACAGAAATAGATATGAAAAAGCATCCAAGTAATCCAATCTATCCAAAAACTCGTGGTGCCATGCATTATGTTTCATTTATGAGTCTTTACTCAATGAACACAAATGATTAGTTTAGAATGATGATTTTAACTGGTCGATCAATTTGACATGTCTGCCCTAAATCGTTCGTAACTTTTGATTTAGAGCTCAGAAGGACAGAAATACAAAGCTCACGTTAAGCTAGCTCAATTTTCTGTATTGTGACAAAATTTGAGACAGAAGTAGCTACTACAAAGCGTCCAAGTAATCCAATCAATCCCCAACTACGTGATGCCCTACATTATTCTTCATTTATAAGCATTCACTCAATGAGAACCAATGATCACTTTAGAATTATCATATTAATTGGCCGATCAATTTAATATGCCTCACTAAATTGTCCCTAATTTATGATTTAGAGCTCTGAATGACACGAATCGAATGCCCATGTTAAGCTAGCTCAATCTTTTATATTGTGACAAGATTGGAGACAAAAATAGATACGAAAAAGCTTGCAAGTAATCCAATCTATCAAGGACTGCGTGATGCCATGCATTATGCTTCATTTATAAGATTTTAAACAATGAACACCAAAGATTAGTTTAAAATGATAATTTTAAATGGTTGATAAACTTGTCATGTTTGCAGTAAATCGTCCATAACTTTTTATTTATAGCTTATAATGACACGGATAGAATTTCCATGTTAAGCTAGATCAATTTTCTATATTGTGACAAAATTTGAAATAGAAACAGATATGACAATGCGTCCAAGTAATCCAATCTATCCTGAAATGCGTAATGCCATGTATTATGCTTCATCCATATGCCTTTACTCAATGGCCACCAATGATCAGTTAAGAATGATCATTTTAACTACCAATCAACTTGCATGTCTGCACTAAATGGTCCATAGTTTTTTATTTAGAGGTAATAATGATATGAATCCAATGCTCACGTTAAGTTTCCTCAATTTTCTATATTGTGACAAAATTTGAGATAGAAGTAGGAACGACATAGCGTCCAAATAATCAAATCTATTCCAAACTACGTGATGCCATGTATTATGCTTCATTCATAAGCATTTACTTAATGAGCATCAATGATCACTTTAGAATGATAACTTTCACTGGCCAATCAACTTGAGATGTACGCACTAAATCATCCGTAACTTTTGATTTAGAGCTCAAAATGACACGGATCCAAAACCCACGTTAAGCTAGCTCAATTTTGAATATTTTGACAAATTTGACACCATAGTAGTTACAAAAAAGCGTCCAAGTAACCCAATCTATCTCAAAATGCGAGATATCACGCATTATGTTTCATTTGTATGGGTTTACTTAATGAGCACCAATGATCAGTTTAGAATAATAATTTTAACTCGCCGATCAACTTGACATGTCCGCACTAAATTGTTCGTAACTTTTAATTGAAAGCTCAGAATGATAGAACACAAAGCCCACGTTAAGGTAGCACACTTTTGAATATTGTGACAAAATTTGAGACAAAAATCGGTACGACAAAGAGTCCAAGTAATCCAATCAACCCCAAACCGCGTGATTCCATGCATTATTCTTCATTTATAAGCCTTTACTCAAAATGAGCACCAATGATCACTTTAGAATGATCATATTAATTGGCTGATCAAATTGACATGTCCTCACTAAATCGTCCCTATCTTTTGATTTAAAGTTCCGAATGACACGAATCCAATGCCAATGTTAAGCGAACTCAATTTTCCATATTTTTGCAAAATTTGAGACAAAAATAGATACGGAAAAGCTTCCCAGTAGTCCAATTTATCCAAAACTGCCTGATGCAATGCATTATGCTTTATTTTTAAGCTTTTACTCAATGAACACCAATGATCAGCTTAGAATGAGCACCAATGATCTGTTTAAAATTGGGGAAAAGTACTAGAACGACGCAGAATTCGTCCTTAATTATGTTTTTGACCCTAATGTTTTGTTAAGTACTAAAATTTGGGTACCGAGGGTACCCTTCGTCACCATACGCAAAATGCCATTACTATTCCTGGGGATTTGTTGACATGTCAGCAGGAAAATCACTGTTATTACGAAAAAGCCATGGAAATTAAGGGCTATCAAGATAAATCTGCCACAGAAAATCTGCCGCAGTTTTTTACGTAATAGTCACAGACTTATTTAATCTGTGACAGAGTTAATAAGTCTGTCACATATTTAATAAGTCTGTCGCAGATTTTTATAAGTTTTTCATCAGACTTATAAAGTATACGACATATTTATTTTGTGTTACGTTCGTATACAGTTTTTAAATGTTTACGGCACACATAATGTCATATGATAGCAAAATTATTATGTACGTGGTCACACAGAGTAAGTCTGCCGCATATTTATTTTCTGATTTTTGGAAAAGCAAGCTCACAAATTTATTTTTCCAATGACAGGTTTACATTAAATCTGTTATCGAAGAAGATTTACAAAATAATTACTAGACTAGCATATCGACTTGGTAGATTTTTTTAACGACAAAATAGATTTTCAATAAATCTATCCGTTACGGCAGTCAGATTTCCTCTACTAAGCAACAGATTTAAGTATGACTAAACTAACTCTTTGGATTTTGTATACATAGCAGAGTTTTGGGTCATTACGGACATGTAATGGAAGACTTATTTTAAAATGCCAATTTTAACCCTTTTTGAAATTCATGTATGAGGCGATTCTAGGGTTAACCGCCGCGTCTTCTCAACCTCGAGCACATCGAATTTTTCATCTGAACTTCAAAGCATTAATTTATTCTCATTTTCTTCACATTCGTTCTCGTAAAAAACTTTTTCTATACCAATTTTCTCGATGGAAGACATAATTCTTGTTTGTGGTGAATGGATTTTCAAGAAAAATCGATGGTCATTCAATGTCGACAACAAGAAAGGGTTAAAATCTTATCCGCAAATGCTAAGACACGTTTCGAAGATTTTTTGATGATGGTTTACGAAGAATACGAGGTCGATAGAAATCAGTATGATGTTGAATTAAGCTACATGTTTCCAAAGAAGATGTTGTTGAAACTACCGGTAAACACACCTCCGGTTAAAGTGGGAAGCTGTCAACAGATTCATGGGTTTTTGGGTATGATTAAAACCGAGGCAATTCGGTTATGTGTGGAGGTTAGAGAGAAAGAGAAAGCAAAAATTGATAGTCTGTCAATTCATCGTGACGACGATGAATATTTTACCTACGAATATCGATACAAGGAGGTTGGCGAAGATAAACACGACGAAGAACCAACTGCTTAAGTGGTTACACCATGCAAAGACGATGAAGATGAGGAGTATCGATTTTATTACTGTGATGAATCTGATGGAGCAAGCTCTGAGGATGAAGACTTTAGTGTTTACGGAAGGCTTTTTCAAAGTGAAGAGGATGAGATTCCAAAATTACCACGCAAGAAAAGAGTATCAAATGGTGGTAATAATGAAGAACAAATTGGTAATGCTAATTTGATAGAGTTGGCTGCATTGAATCTTGCTGTAGGACAAATTTATGAGACAAATGCATTAGTTACTAGACTGAAGATTTTATCGGTTCTACATCAATTCGATTTTGATGTATATAAATCAACCCGAGTGATTTTAATCGTAAAATACTAGGTGTGAGACTGCAGTTGGAGAGTACGAGCTACACCGGTTGGGAACACGCCACAATTTACAATTAGGCAACTTGTTTCAAACCATACATGTTCTGTTACAATGCGATCAGGACGTATGCGACAAGCAACTCCTGAAATTCTTGGTGTTTTGTACAAAGATTTTGTAGGTGGTGTTGGTTCTAAAGTTTTGCCATGTCATGCTGTTGATGCATTGCATATGAGATTTGGTATCAAGGTTCATAAATATGTTAACAGTTAATTTATAGTTTGTGACAGTTTTCTGTAGTTTTGACAGATTTATTTAAATATATATGGTCGTAGTTTTATTGTAAACGGTGACAGATTTATTTTTATACAGTCACAATTTTTGGTATTTATGGCAGATTTATTTATATATAGAGTGATAGTTTTGAAAGTTATGGCAGATTTATTTTATTACAGTGGGTGTTTGGTAGTTGTGACAGAGTTATTTTACACAGTCACAGTTTTTGGTAGTTATGGTAGATTTATTTTAATACGGTGGCAGTTTTTTTTGGTGTAGTTGCCATACTGAAAAGCGTATCGGACACTTAGACATGCACGACTTTTGGTAAGGGGTTCTCCGGAAAGAGGTTATGAAGACCTACTTACTTGTATATTATCAGAAGAGCTAATCCTAGAACGCTTACTCGCCTAGAAGTTGATTAACTCAAAAGGTTCAAGTACGTTTTTATTGCGTTTAGTGCTAGCTTGAATGGTTTTCCTTTCATACGTAAAGTTGTTGTGGTGGATGGTACGTTCCTGCAAGGGACATATAAAGGGACACTTCTCATCGCAGCTTCCCAGGATGGAAATTTTTAAATATTTCCCATAGCTTTTGCAGTAGTTGATACAGAGAATGATGATTCCTAGGAATGGTTCTTTAGGCAGCTTAGTTGTGTTATACCTTATGATGAAGGTCTTGCAATTATATCTCATCGGCATTGATCAATTGGTAATGCAATTGGAAAGATATATCCGATGGCTTGTCGGGGAATTTGCACGTACCATCTTTACAAGTACCATCTTTACACGAATATAATACAACGGAATAGAGGTGTTGCTGCATTTCGTTTAGTAAAAACGGCGGCAAAGGCATTTCGAATTTTTGATTTTGAGACGATATTTGACGAATTACACGCCTTAAATCCAGCATTGCATGACTATTTGGTAAATGCTGACGTGAAGATATGGTCTCGTGTTCATTTCTCTGGGGATCGATACAACATCACCACATCAAACATATGTGAATCCCTTAATTAAGTTCTTTCGGAAGCTAGGACTTTACCTTTTGCAGAACTGCTAGAAACTATGCGGTTAATGATGAAAAGATGGTTTGCAGAATGCAGGAATGATGCATGTAGAATGAAAACAACTCTCACTCGTGGTGTTGAAAAGATGTTAGAGGTAATATTAAATAAGGTCATAGATTTGTATGTATTTCTATTTATGTACTAATGTTTTATTTTCCTTAGAGATGGCTTCCATATGTTAAGTAACTTAATGTATAAGTAATTGACGTTGATTAGACTCAGGTTACAGGTGTCTCATCTTTGCATGTAGTAAACCTTACGGAGAAAAAATGCACATGTCACAGATTTGACTTGGAGAAACTACCATGTTTACATGCAATTGCAGCAGCGGAGGCACGAAAAATATGTCGTATATCACTTTGTCATCCTTATTACTTTTCGACCAATTTGTATAATCGTATACAACATCAGTTCTACCCAGAAACATCACATCACCCGCTCCTGTCCATATCACAGAGAAGGTGTGTTTGCAATCTTTGGTTTGCCAACAACCAGGGCGTCCCAAAAATTCAAAGATAAAATCCGCCTTAGAGAAAGCGGTAGAGAAGAAACGGCCCTGGAAAGAACATGCATGTTCCAAATGCAATGCAATTGGACATAATTATAAAACGTTTAAGGCTTCAAAGCCATTTTGGTGATTTCCAACATTTGATTGCACTTGTAATGTTAAACTTGTAATGTTAAGCTTGTAATGCTAAACTTGTAATGTTAAACTTGTAATGTTAAACTTCTTATATAAATCTGCCATCTCTGCCAATAAGTCTACCATAGTAACAATAAATATACCTATAGTAACAAATAAGTGTGCCATTAGTAACATATAAGTCTGACATCAGTAACATATAAGTCTGCCATCAGTAACTTATCGTTAACTAATAAGTCTGCCATCGTACACTAATAACTCTGCCATTATTACCAAATAAGTCTGCAATGTTAATTGCTAAGTCTGGCATCGTGAGCTAATAAGTCTGCCATATCTACTTAAACAAGTAAAAAAATATAGCACCAAGCAAGATTAAACGTACCATTATTGCTTTCAGCTTCGCAATCTCATCGGCATTGTTCTGAATCTTAACACGCATAATCTCCCAATTGGTATCAAAAGGACATCTTCTTGTGTGCTCTTCATTCCGCAACCTTAAAATAGTTGATTCCTCTGGAATAGCTTCATCCCACCATTTTTAAATGTGGTATCCAGGAGCCTCATGCATTCGACACGTAAAGAATCTTCTCCCTGGATCGGTTGCTGTATAAGATGTCAAAACATCTACTTCTCCACCACATGAACACCTAGTTGGGATTCCAAATTCAGCATTAGCTCTGCAACATCCAGTGTTAATGGTTCCTTTGGAGGAAGAGCTTTGGCTGTAGCTGTATCTTCCCATACCACTGAAAATACACAACGCGAGTAAATTGAATCAAAACCCCGAGTAAATCGAATCCAAAACGCAAGTACATCGAACTTATCGAAATCGAATCAATAAATAGAACTTACCAAAATCGAATCAATAAATCCAATCCAAAACGCGAATAACTAATCAAATCCCAAAATCAAATCCAATGGAATAAATGAACTCGGGACCCAAGAGAAGAAGATGAGCTAACGCTAGAATTTGCGGGAAAATAAATAGGGACTCACCCTGTTCATATAATTAGGATTTTAGGGTATAGAAAAGGGACTCTATAGTATAAGAGATACGATTATGTAAGTATATCATTAGGATTGAGATTTTTAGGGATTATATTTGTAATTGATTGTAGAATAAGAGATACGAATATGTAAGTATATAATTAGGATTAAGATTTTTAGAGATTACATGATTGTAGAATAAGAGATACGATTATGTAAGTCTATCATTAGGATTGAGATTTTTAGGGATTATATTATTGTAGAATAAGAGATACGATTATGTAATTCTATCTTTAGGATTGAGATTTTTAGGGATTACATGATTGTAGAATAAGATATACGATTATGTAAGTCTGTCATTAGGATTGAGATTTTTAGGGATTACATATTGTAATTGATTGTAGATTTTAGAGTTTAGATAGAATACTTTTAGATTTATAGATCGTAATTGCTACTTTACAATAATATTTAGGGTATATCAAGCTACAAATAAGTCTGCTATTGAAATATTGTTTAGGGTATAGCAAATAACTAATAAGTCTGCCATGACAAACTATCAAATTATAAATAAACATGTCATTGAAATAACGTTTAAGGTATCGCTATACCCTAAAATATTCTATAAGTCTGCCATGAAATCCAATAAATCTACCATGAAAGTCATACTAACGATGACATATTACAAATCTACAGCCAAACAAATAAATATGTCATCATTAACTAATAAGTTTGTGATAATAAATTAATTAAGTCTCCCACCCAACTTGTAAAAAGTATATCATTGTGAATCTGTCATAAATGGAATTCTGAACTCGGAAGCACGCGGTAAGGGGTTCGATAAATAAAACGAGGGTTCCGCATCCTCCTCAAGTATTTCAGCAGCCAACTTCTCACGCAATGTCTGGATGTTCTCGTCATTCAAACCATCAAATGTACACCCAAGAGCAAGACACTCAACGTATTTGATAGCATAGACACCACAATCTCCTGGAACAAAGTTTCGAGGAACATTCTTCAATCTTGTAACCCTAAATTGCTTCTCAGTCTTCTTCCGAACGTTATGAGAAACCCAATTGTTCAACATAATGGGAATCATTGTGATGAAGGGCCTACAATACTGAAGAATATTTTTGTCATCTGGCACCACGTGAGGTTTGCTGTCATATACATGGATTGTTTCCTTCTGTAGGTTAATGTCCACAGCTATCCAATGGTTGGAGTTAACAAAAACATAGGCGAACAAATGGTCCACATCGATGTACCATTTCTTATTCGTCCCTAAATCATGTGGTATGGCACCATTAACCATCTGTTTGTAGCTATCTTCGAAAACAAATTTCTTGGATCTTCATTGAACTTCACGTAGTCATGTACCCAAGAATTCACGAACCAAGGGTCTAAGAAATCAATACGTGAAGATCGATATGGGGATGGATTGCGCATGGACCGCTTACGGAACATAGTTATCGCAGAACATAGATGCTGTAGTAAAAAAAAAACAAATTACTATAGTTAATAAAATCTACTATCAAATTAAAATATATCCTAAACAAAACTGCCATGGTAAAATAAATCTGCTAGTAATATAAAACATATCGAAAACAAAACTGCCACTAAACCAAGTAATAACTTATTGAATCACTCAACCAGCCATAATCAGATTTAAGCCATTTCTTCCTTGGAATAATAATTATTCTATAGTATTCAATTCCCGAACCCCATGATCCAATTGGTTTGTTCCTTTATAAGCTAAAAAATTATATACGGGAAGAGATTAATAATATAAGATTCAATAACATACTCATCACGTTTTATGAATTCCATTAATTTCCGCAGCTTATGCTATTCAACTGGGGCAAACGAATCGTATGCTGTTGGTGAAGGGGTTACCCCTTGCAAAAATTTATGCACGAGGGCAAACAAATCATTTGAAGTTTTTTGTGGTGGTGGGGGTGGGTTTACACTTTTCACAACCACTCTCTTCATTGTAGAATTCCCTTCAAAAGGGCTTCTTTGGGTTCTCACCAATTACGGTTAACGTTTTCCTAAGTCCGCTTTGTCATCCAAAGCTTTTATTTGACTTACCATAGCATCTAGAGCTTTGCCAAATACTTTGTTTGACTCCCGAACATTGGGGTCCAAAGAAGTTTCTGCAGACAATTCGTTACCTTCATTAACAAGTTCTTTCTCTTTTGACAAATTGGATTTCCTTTCAATAGGGGTTCTCACATTTGGTTATGAACAACTCTAGTTACCTAATTTTCTCACGTTACCCGGGGTTCTCACATCCTCTTTTGACCCACTTTTGTTACATGGGGGTCTCGTAATTGGAGATCTATCATCCTCTTTTGACCCACTCTTGTTGCCTGGGGTCCTCAAATTCTCCTCAGGAGTTGTTGTCCTCGCATCATCAACCTTCTCTCCTTTTTTCTTAGATCGAGCATACTTTTTCTTTACTACACAACGAATTGGAGTCTCGTCGTCTGATGTAGCTTGCACTGTTGCCATCCATGACTGCACATAATAAAACAATAAGTATGCCAACATTTAAAACTATACAGGCAAAACTGCGGTAAACGAACTAGAAGTCTGTCACCACGTATGACATAACAAATCTGTCACATAATAAAACAAGACAAACAAGTGTGCTACCACATATAGTAAAATAAGAAATATGTCACATAATAATAAAACATGTGACAAACAAGTCTGCTACCACATATATACAAAATTCGCCACAGTAAAATAACAAATCTGTCACAATATATAACAAAAAAAAGTTGGCCATGTAAACAACCTGCCATGACTATAATAAAACTGCCATTAATTTAAAAACGCAAAAAACTAAATACCAATTCTTTGTTGCTTGCTCCATCCTCTTCGGGTTCATGAGCACTCGAGATTGCAACATCTCTTGGTCCCATAGCTGCATTGACATTCTCAACAGATTTCTCTAGATTTGAAATCTTTTCATGAAACTCTCCCTCCAACGAAGTCATTTTCTCATCAATTAGATTTACTTTTGCTTCTAAACCTTCTATTCTGGAAGTCAGAAGCCTTACAGTTTCAGAGACACCAGTGAGAATCACTCCATCACTCCAAGAACTTTTCCCACCGGTTCCTTCATCACAAGTTTCTTTTTTTTCATTTTCTTTTTCTTCAACGATTCACGAGGTTCACTTTTTTCAGAATCACCAACAACTTTCTTTTTCTCCTTCTTGGTCATTGTGGGTGATACATCTATTTGATCCCATGTGGTTTCATCCAAACGATCATAAAGTATATCCATGATCAAATTGTCCAGCTTTGGATCTTCTTCTTCATTATCCCATTTGGGATATATCTCTTTTTCTTCTTTCCTAATTAAATGTCTCACACGCACCTCATTGTGAGCTTTCTTTTCTTCTGCGATAAATCATCAAACTCAAACCTTTTACGGGATCCACCCCAAGAAAGAAGAGGAACTACTTTTGTTTTCTTTTTGTTTCAATACAACTCGCCCAATCCAAGAAATGATTCATACGCTCAAATCAGCAAAGCATGAACACATCCATCCAACAAAATCTTTAATAAGTGTGCCACAAAAGTTATTTTAATCAGCGAATTATTTGTTTACGAAATTCGTAAATCTGCCAACAATATCAAATATATCTTCCACCAATGTTCAACAATATCAAAAGTAATAAATCTGTCATCATATAAAAACATGTCTACCATCAAATATACATAAAATTGCCCACCAAAGATTCAAGGGATTCATGAAATATCGATTAAATATGCTATAATTGTTTTTTTTAAAATGCTATAAAAACTGTAAATCTACCCATAAATCGGTTCTATCTTCAACCTATAATCTAAAAAAATCTGACACCAAAGCCAAATAAGTTTGCCATCAAAGGAAAATAAATTTGTCATTAAAGTAAAATAAATCTGCCATATAAAAAAAACCTGCCATATATACAAATAAGTCTGCCACCATCTCAATACATTTCTCAATATGAGGGAAATTTGAAAACTGTACTTTAATCTAAATGAATGAAAACTTACCGGATTCCGTGTCGGAGTTTCAGAAAATCTACAACAAACAATGTATATGTTAATAACTAAAGAGGATAGGGTTTCGATTTTGAATGTTTCATCGATTTATGTCAGAAAACAATTTTTACACAATGCATGCAAGAAAATATGAAAAATATAGCAAAGACGGCGACTGTTAAGCTGGAAGAGACGACTTACCGCGATGGAAAACTAGAAAATAAAACTTCAAACTAACACGAAGTCCACAAAAGACAACGGAAGAAACACCGGAAGTCGTAGAGAACGAACACCAACGCAAGGAAACACGAACACGTAGAAAATATTGCCAAAAATGAACATGAACACGTAGAAACACGAAAATGTCGACGAGAATGCTGAAAGAGTTTTCTTGTTTCGGAAATCTGAAGTCAAAATGGTGAAAGGTTTACTCTTTATTAAAACTGAAAAGACACGACCCAATGACTGAAAAGACACGACCGTAGACATAATTACTTATTTAATTTTATTTATTCTTTTTTAATATATAATGGTATAATTGTAAATAAATCATGTTATCATTGTTTTCAGGAGTTTTAACATAAGTTTTGGGTCATATGAGTAATCGTGCATAACACGGGGTGATTTGGGTGATTATTGGATGAATATGGGTCATTCTAGGTCATTACTCTTAACATTATCACTTTAACTGGCCGATCAACTTGACATTTCCGCACTAAATCGTCCGTAACTTTTGATTTAGAGCTCAGAATGAAACAAACCCAATGCCCACATTAATCAAGCTCAATTTTCTATATTATGACAAACTTTCAGATAGAAATAGATACAAAAAAGCGTCCATGTAATCCAATTTATCCGAACTGTGTGATGCCATGCATTATGCTTCACATATAAGCATTTACTCAATGATCAGTTTGGAATGATCATTTTAACTAGATGATCAACTTTTCATGTCTGCACTAAATCGTACATAACTTTTTATTTATAGCTTAAAATGACACGGATCCAATGCTCACGTTAAGCTACCTCAATTTTATATATTGTGAGAAAATTTGAGACATAAGTAGATACAACCAAGCGTGCAAGTAATCCAATCTATCCCGAACTGCGTGATGCCATGCATTATACTTCATTTATAAGCCTTTGCTCAATGAGCACCATTGGTCCGTTAAGAATGATCATTTTAATTGTCGATCAACTTGACATGTCCGTAATTTTTGATTCAGTGGTCATAATGACACAAGTCGAATGCCCATGTTAAGCTAGCTCAATTTTCTGTATTGAGACAAAATTTGAAACAAAGCTTATAATGACACGAATAGAATTCTCACGTTAAGCTAGCTCAAATTTCTATATTGTGACAAAATTTGAAATAGAAATAGATACGACAAAGTGTCCAAGTAATCCAATCTATCCTGAACTGCATAATGCGATGCATTATGCTTCATTTATATGCCATTACTCAAAGATCAGTTAAGAATAATCATTTTAACTGCCGATCAACTTGACATGTCCACACTAAATGGTCCATAGTTTTTTATTTAGAGGTCATAATGACATGAATCCAATGCCCACGTTAAGGTTCCTCAATTTTCTATATCGTGACAAAATTTGAGACAGAAGTAGCGTCCAAATAATCCAATCGATTCCGAACAGCGTGATGCCATGCATTATGCTTCATTTATAATCATTTACTTAATGATCATCAATGATCAGTTTATAATGATCACTTTAACTGGCCAATCAACTTGAGATGTACGCACTAAATCATCCGTAATTTTTGATTTAGAGCTTAGAATGACATGAATCCAAAATCCATGTTAAAATAGCTCAATTTTGAATATTTTGGCAAAATTGGAGACTGTAGTAGTTACGACAATATCATGCATTATGCTTCATTTGTAAGCGTTTACTTAATGAGCACCAATGATCAGTTTAGAATGATCAATTTAACTCGACGATCAACTTGACATGTCCGCACTATATCGTTCGTAACTTTTGATTGAAAGCTCAGGATGACAGGAATACAAAGCCCACGTTAAGCTAGCACAGTTTTGAATATTGTGACAAAATTTTAGACCAAAATTTATCACGAAAAAGCTTGCTAGTAAACCAATCTATCCCAAACTGCATGATTCCATGCATTATGCTTCATTTATCAGCCTTTACTCAATGAGCACCAATGATCATTTTAGAATAATAATATTAACTGGTCGATCAACTTGACATGTGCAAACTAAATCGTCTATAACTTTTGATTTAGAGTTCAAAATGACACGAATCCGATGCCCACATTAAACTAGCTCAAGTTTCTATATTTTGAAAACTTTGAGACAGAAATAGAGATGACAAAGCATCCATGTAATCCAATCTATCCCGAATTGCGTGATGCCATGCATTATACTTCATTTAAAACCCTTTTCGCAATGAGCACCAATGATCAGTTAAATGATCATTTTAATTGGCCGATCAACTTGACATGCCCGCACTAAATTGTCCGTAACTTTTGAATTAGAGATCAGAATGACATGAATACAATGCCCATGTGAAGCTAGTTTAATTTTCAATATTATGACAAAATTTGAGACAGAAGTAGATACGAAAGGCGTCCAAGTAATCCAATCTATCCAAAACGGAGTGTTGCCATGCATTATGCTTTATTTATAAACTTTTACTAAATTAGCTCCAGTGATCAGTTAAGAATGATCATTTTAACTTCCGATTAACTTGACATATCTGCCCTAATTCGTGCATAACTTTTGGTTTTAGAGGTCCTAACGAAATGAATCCAATGCCCATGTTATGCTAGCTCAGTTGTCTATATTTTGACAAAATTGGAGACATAAATAGAGATGACAAAGCGTCCAAGTAATCCAATCTATCTTAAACTGCGTGATGCCATGCATTATGCTTCATTTATAAGCCTTTAAGCAATGAGCACCAATGATCAGTTTATAATAATCTTATTAAGTGGCCGATCAACTTGACATGTCTGCACTAAATCATTTGCTTTTGATTTAGAGCTCAGAATGACACGAATCAAGTGCCCACATTAAGCTAACTCAATTATCTATATTTTGACACAATTTGAGACAAAAGTAGCTATGGCAAAGTGTCCAAGTAATCCAATCTATCCTTAACTATGTGATGATATGCATTATGCATCATTTATAAACATTCTCAAATAGCACCCATGCTCAGTTTAGAATGATCATTTTAACTCGCCGATCAACTTGACATGTCCGCACTAAATCGTCCATAACTTGTGATTTGTAGCTCACAATGACTCGAATCTAATGCCCATGTTAATTTAGATCAATTTTCTATATTGT
The DNA here is from genome assembly GCA_018901935.1 of Pugionium cornutum. Classification (NCBI taxonomy): domain Eukaryota; kingdom Viridiplantae; phylum Streptophyta; class Magnoliopsida; order Brassicales; family Brassicaceae; genus Pugionium; species Pugionium cornutum. Next base: position 26,750,929 of record CM032157.1, on the reverse strand, counting down.
GATAAAATTTGAGACAAAGGTAGCAACGATAAAGTGTATAAGTAATCCAATCTATCCCAAATTGTGTGATGCCTTGCATTATGCTTCATTTATAAGCCCTTACTCAATGAGCACCAAAGATCAGTCTAGAATGATCACTTTAACTGGCTGATCAACTTGACATGTATGCACTAAATCGCTTGTAACTTTTGCTTTAAAGCTCAAAATGACACTAATCCAATGCCCAAGTTAAGCTAGCTCAATTTTGAACATTGTGACAAAAATTTGAGACAGAAATAGTTACAACAAAGCGTCCAAGTAACCCAATCTATCACAAAATGTGTGATGTCATGCATTATGCTTCATTTATAAGCCTTTATTTAATGAGCACCACTGATCTCTTTAGAATTATCTTTTTAACTAGCCGATCAACTTTACATGTCCAAACTAAATTGTTTGTAACTTTTGATTCAGAGCTCTGACACCAATACCCTCGTTAACTTAATTCAATTTTATATATTGTGACAAAATTGGTACAAAAATAGGTACGACAAAGCTTCCTAGTAATCCAATCTATCCCAAACTGCGTGATGCCATTCATTATGTTTCATTTATAAGCCTTTACTCAATGAGCACCAAAGATTAGTTTTGAATAATCATATTAACTGGCCGATCAACTTGACATGTACACACTAAATCGTCTGTAACTTTTGATTTTATAGGTCTGAATGACATGAATCCAATGCGTACATTAAGCTCGCTCAAATTTCTATATTATGAAAAAAATTTAGATAGAAATATGAAAACGCGTCCAAGTAATCCCATCTATCCAAAACTCTGTGATGTCATGCTTTATTCCTCATTTATAAGCCTTTACTTAATGAGCAACAATGATCAGTTAAGAATGATCACTTTAACTATCCGATCAACTTAACAAGGCTGCACTAAATGTCCATAACTTTTGATATAGAGATCAGAATGACATGAATACAATGCCCATGTTAAGATAGCTCAATTGTCTATATTGTGACAAAATTTGAGAAAGAACAAGGTACGACAAAGCGTCCAAGTATTCCAATCTATCCCAAACTGCATGATGCCATGCATTATGCTTCATTTATAAGCCTTTACTCAATGAGCACCAATGATCAGTTTAGAAGAATCATATTAACTGCCCGATCAACTTGACATGTCCACAATAAATCATCCGTAACCTTTGATTTTAGAGGTCAGAATGACACGAATCCAATGCCTGCGTTAAGCTAGCTGAGATTTCTATATTATGACAAAATTTAAGACAGAACTATGAAAAAGCATCCAAGTAATCCAATCTATCCCAATCTCCGTGATGTCATGCTTTATGCTTCATTTATAAGCTTTTACTTAATGAGCACCAATGATTAGTTAAGAAGGATCACTTTAACTGGCCGATCAACTTGACATGGCCGCACTAAATCATCTGTAACTTTTGATTTAGACCTCCGAATGTGACAAATCCAATGCCCACGTTAAGCTAGTTCAGTTTTCTATATAGTGTAAAAATTTGAAACAAAAATAGATACGACAAAGCATTCTAGTAATCCAATCTATCTCGCACTGTGTGATGCAACATGCATTATGCTTCATTTATTAGCCTTTACAAAATGAGCCCCAATGATCATTTAAAAATCATCAATTTAATAGACCGATCAACTTGACATGTCCGCATTAAATCGTCCGTAAATTTTCATTTCTAGATCAGAATGACACGAATACAATGCATATTTTAAACTAGCTCAATTTTCTGTATTGTGACAAAATTTGATACAAAAATAGATACGACAAACCTTCCTAGTAATCCAATCTATCCCAAACTGCGTGATGCCATGCATTATGCTTTATTTATAATCCTTTACTCAATGAGCACCAATGAAAAATTTCGAATAATCATATTAACTGGCCGATCAACTAGACATGTCCAAACTATATCGTCTGTAACTGTTGATTTAGAGCTCAAAATGACATGAATACAATGCATTCCCACGTTAAGCTAGCTAAATTTTCTATATTTTGACATATTTTGAGATAGAAATAGAGATATATCCTGAACTAGGTGATCCCATGCATTATGCTTCATTTAAAAGCCTTTACACAATGAGCACCAATGATCAGTTAAGAATGATCATTTTAACTGGCCGATCAACTTGCCATACCCACGCTAAATCGTCTGTAACTTTTGAATTAGAGATCAGAATGACACGAATACAATGCCCACGTTAAGCTAGCTCAATTTTCTATATTATGACAAAATTTGAGACAGAAGTAGATACAAAAAGCATCCATGTAATCTAATATATCCAAAACAGCGTGATGCTGTGCATTAAGTTTCATTTATAAGACTTTAGTCAATTAGCACCAGTGATCAGTTAATAATGATCATATTAACTGCCAATTAACTTGACACATCCGCACTAAATTGTCCGTATATTTTGATTTTAGAGGTCATAATGAAACGATTCCTATGCCCATGCTAAGCTAGCTAAATGGTCTCTATTTGACAAAATTTGAGACAGAAATAGAGATGACAAAGCGTCCAAGTATTCCAATATATCCCAAACTTTGTGATGCCATGCTTTATGCGTCATTTATAAGTCTTTACTTAATGAGCACCAATGATCAGTTTAGAGTGATCACTTTAAATGGTCGATCAACTTGACATGGCCGCACTAAATCTTCCATAACTTTTGATTCAGAGCTCATAATGAAACGACTCTAGTGCCCACGTTAAGCTAGTTCAGTTTTCAATACTGTGAAAAAATTTGAGACAAAAATATGAAAAAGCGTCCAAGTAATCCAATATATCCCAAACTCCATGATGCCATGCTTTATGCTTCATTTATAAGCATTTACTTAATGATCACTATTGATCATTTAAGAGTGATCACTTTAACTGGCGATCAACTTGATATGGCCACACTAAATCGTATGTAACTTTTGATTTCGAGCTCAGAATTACACGAATCCAATTCCCACCTTAAGCTAGCTCAATTTTCTATATTTTCAAAAACTTTGAAACAGAAATAGATATGAAAGGCATCCTAATAATCCAATCGATCCTGAAATGCGTGATGATATGCATTATGCATCATTTATAAGCTTTTACTAAATGAACAACCATGATAAGTTTAGAATGATCATTTTAACTAGACGATCAACTTGACATGTCCGCACTAAATCGTCCATAACTATTGATTTATAGCTCACAATGACACGAATTCAATGCCCACGTTAAGCTAACTCAATTTTCTATATTGTGACAAAATCTGAGACAAAAGTAGCTACGACAAAGCATCCAAGTTATCCAATATATCTCAAACTGCATGATGCCTTTCATTATGCTTCATTTATAAGCCTCTATCCAAAACTACGAATGACACGGATGCAATGCCCATGAAGCTAGATCAATTTTTTATATTGTGATAAAATTGAGACAAACATAGATACGAAAAAGCGTGCAAGTAATCCAATCTATCGAAAACTAATTGATGTCATGCATTATGCTTCACTTATAACCCTTTACTCAATCAGCACCAATGATCAGTTTAGAATGATCAATTTAACAGACCGAGCAACTTGATATGTACACACTAAATCATCCGTAACTTTTGATTTAGAGCTCAGACTGACACGAATCAAAAGCCCACGTTAGGCTAACTCAATTTTGAATATTGTGACAAAATTTTAAACAGAAATAGTTACGACAACGCGTCCAAATTATCCAATCTATCCCAAACTGTGTGATATCATGCATTATGCTTCATTTATAAGCGTTTACTTAGTTCACTTAATAATTAGTTTACAATGATCATTTTAACTGGCTGATCAATTTGAAACGTCCATAACTTTTGATTTAGAGATTAGAATGACACGAATCCACAGGCCAAGTTAAGCTACCTCAATTTTCTATATTGTGACAAAGTTTGAGACGGAAATAGTTACGACAAAGTGTCCAAGTAACCCAATTAATCCAAAACTGCGTGATGGCATGCATTATTCTTCATTTCTAAGCCTTTACTCAATGAGCACCAATGATCACTTTAGAAGAATCATATTAATTAGCCGAATAACTTGACATGTCCACATTAAAACGGCCGTAACTTTTTATTTAGAGCTCCGAATGCCACGGATCCAATGCATGCGTTAAACCAGCTCAATTTTCTATATTGTGACAAAATTTGAGACAAATATAGATACGACAAAGCGTCCAAGTAATCCAATCGATAAAAAACTATGTGATGTCTTGCATTATGCTTCATTTATAAGCTTTACTCAATGCACACCAATGATCAGTTTAGAGTGATCACTTTAAGTGGCCGATCAATTTGACATGTATGCACTAAATCATCCGTAACTTTTAATTTAGAGCTCAGAATGACACGAATCCAAAGCACACGTTAACCTAGCTCAATTTTGTATATTATGAAAAAATTTGAGACAGAAATAGTTACGACAAAGCGTCCAAGTAATCCAGTATATCCCAAACTATGTGATGGCATGCATTATGCTCCGTTTATAAGCGTTTAGTTAATGACCACAAATAATTAGTTTAAGATGATCATTTTAACTAGCAGGTCAACTTGACATGTCCGTATCTTTTAAGTTAGAGCTCGGAATGACTCGAATCCAAAGCCCAAGTTAAGCTAGCTCAATTTTCTATATTGTGGCAAAAATTGAGAAAGAAATAGTTATGTTAAAGCTTCCAAGTAACCCAATCTATCCATAACGGTATGATGCCATTCATTATTCTTCATGTATAAGCCTTTACTCAATGAGCACCAATGATCAGTTTAGAAGAATCATATTAACTGCCCGAATAACTTGACATGTCCACACTAAATCGTCTGTAAGTTTTGATTTGATACTACGATTGACACGGATCCAATACCCATGTTAAGGTAGCTCAAATTTCTATATTTTGACGTAATTTGAGACAAATATAGATACGACAAAGTGTCCAAGTAATCTAATCTATCCAAAATTACGTGATATCATGCTTTATGCTTCATTTATAAGCCTTTACTCAATGAACACAAATGATCAGTTTAACTGGCCGATCAACTTGACATGTACGCACTAAATCGTGTGTAAATTTTGATTTAGAGCTCAGAATGACACGATTCAAAAGCCCACATTAATCTAGCTCAATTTTGTATATTGTGAAAAAATTTGAAACAAAAATAGTTACGACATCGCGTCCAAGTAATCCAATTTATCCCAAACTGTATGATGTCATGCATTATGCTTCATTATAAGCGTTTACTTAGTGACCACCAATAATTAGTTTAGAATGATCATTTTAACTGGCAGATCAACTTGACATGTCCGTACTCAATCGTGAGTAACATTTGATTTAGAGCTCATAATGACACGAATCTAAAGGCCAAGTTAAGCTAGCTCAATTTTCTATATTGTGACAAAGTTTGAGAAAGAAACAGTTATGACAAAGCGTCCAAGTAACCCAATCTATCCCAAACTGCGTGACGCCATGCACTATTCTTTATTTATAAGCCTTTACGCAATAAGCACCAATGATCACTTTTGAAGAATCATATTAATTGGCCGAATAACTTGACATGTCCACACTAAATCAACCGTAACTTTTTATTTAGAGCTCCGAATGACACGGATCCAATACCCACATTAAACTATCTCAATTTTTTATATTGTTAGAAAATTTGAGACAAATATAGATACGACAAAGTATCTAAGTAATCCAATCTATTTAAAAGAACGTGATATCATGCATTATGCTTCATTTATAAGCCTTTACTCAATGAACACCAATGATCAGTTTAGAACGATATGTTTAATTGGCCGATCAACTTGACATGTACGCACTAAATCATCCGTAACTTTTGATTTAGAGCTCAGAATGACCAAATCCAAAGCCCACATTAAGCTAGCTCAATTTTTTATGCTGTTACAAAATTTGAGACAGATATAGTTACGACAAAGTGTCTAAGTTACGACACTTAGACACTTTAAACTCAATGAACACCAATGATCAGTTTAACAAGCCGATAAACTTGACATGTACACACTAAATCATCTGTAACTTTTGATTTAGAGCTCAGAATGACCAAATCCAGAGCCCACATTAAGCTAGCTCAATTTTGTGTGCTGGGACAAAATTTGAGACAGATATAGTTACAACAAAGCGTCCAAGTAATCCAATATATCCCAAACTGCGTGATGTCATGCATTATGCTTCATTTATAAGTCCTTACTCAATGAGCACCAATGATCAGTTAAGAATGATGAATTTAAGAGGCCGTTCAACTTGGAAGGTCCACACCAAATCGTCCGTAACTCTTGATTTAGAGCTCCGAATGACATGAATCCAATGCCCACGTTAAGCTTGCTAAATTTTCTATATTGTGACAAAATTTGAGACAGAAATAGATACAAATAAGCATCCAAGTAATCCAATCTATCGAAAACTGCGTGATGGCATGCAATATGATTCATTTATAAACCTATACTCAATGGGCACCAATGATCAGTTAAAAATGATCATTTTAACTGGCTGATCAACTTGTAATGTATTCACTAAATCGGCCGTTACTTTTGATACAAAGATCAGAATAACACGAATTCAATGCACAAGTTAAGCTAGCTCAATTTCTTATATTGTCACAAAATCGGAGACAGAAGTAGATACAACAAAGCGTACAAGTAATCCAATCTATCCCAAACTTCTTGATGCCATGCATTATGCTTCATTTATAAATCCTTACTCAATGAGCACCAATAACCAGTTAAGAATGATCAATTTAACAGGCTGAAAAACTTGACATGGCCACCTTAAATCGTCCGTAAATCTTGATTTAGAGATCACAATGACACGAATACAATGCCCATGTTAAGCTAGCTCAATTTTCTATATTGTGACAAAATTGGAGACAGAACTAGATACAACAAAGCTTCCAGGTAATCCAATCTTTCCCAAACTGCGTGATGCCATGCATTATGCTTCATTTATAAGTCTTTACTCAATGAGCACCAATGATTAGTTAGGAATGATTAATTAACAGGCCAATAACTTGATATGTCCACACTCAATCGTCTGTAACTTTTGATTTAGACCTCCGAAGGACACGAATCCAATGCCCACATTAAACTAGCTCAATTTTCTATGTTGTGAAAAAATTGGAGACAAAAATGGATACGACAAAGCGTCCATGTAATCCAATCTTTGCAGAAATGCGTGATGCTATGCATTATGCTTCATTTATAACCATTTACTCAATGAGCACCAATTATCAATTTAGATTGATCACTTTAACTAGCCGATCAACTTGAAATGTCTGCACTGAATCATCCGTAGCTATTGATTTGGAGCTAAGAATTACACGAATCCAATGCCCACGTTAAGCTTGCTAAACTTTCTATATTGTGAAAAAATTTGAGACAAATATCAATACGAAAAAGCATCCAAGTAATCCAATCTCTCCAAAACTACGTGATGCCATGCATTATGTTTCATTTATAAGCCTTTACATAGTGGGCAACAATGATCAACTAAGAATGATTATTTTCATTTGCCGATCAAATTAAAATGTACTCACTAAATCGTCCGTAACTTTTGATATAGAGATCAAAATGACACGAATCCAATGCACACGGTAAGCTAGCTCAATTTTCAATATTATGACAAAATTGAAAACAAAACTAAATATGACAAACCGTCCAAGAAATCCAATCTATCCCAAACTGCGTGATGCCATGCATTATGCTTCATTTATAGGTCTTTACTCAATGAGCACCAATGAATAATTATGAATGATCAATTTAGCAGGCCGATAAACTTGACATGTCCACACTAAATTGTCTGTAACTTTTGATTCAGAGCTCGGAATAACACGAATCCAATGCCTACGATAAGGTAGCTCAGTCTTCTATATTTTGAAAAAATTTGTGACCCAAAAAGAAATGAAAAAGCGTCTATGTAATCCAATCTATCCAGAATTACGTGATGCATTACATTATGCTTCATTCATAAGCCGTTACTCAAGGGGCACAAATGATCAGTTAACAATAATCATTAGAAAATTGGAGACAGAACTAGATACAACAAAGCGTCCAAGTAATCTAATCTCTCCAAAACTGCGTGATGCCATTAATTATGCTTCATTTATAAGTATTTACCCAATGAGCAACAATGATTAGTTAAGAATGATCAATTTAACTGGCCGATCAACTTGGCATGTCTGCACTAAATCATCTGTAAATTTTGATTTAGAGATCAGAATGACCCGAATACAATGTCCACATTAAGCTAGCTCAATTTTCTATATTGTGACAAAATTGTATACAAAAGTAGATACAACAAAACATCCAAGTAATCCAATATATCCCAAACTGCGTGATGCCATGCATTATTCTTCAATTATAAGCCTTTACTCAATGGGCAACAACGATCAGTTAAGAGAATGATCAATTTAACAGGCGATCAACTTGACATGTCTACACTAAATTGTTCATAACTTTTGATTAAGAGCTCCGAATGACACGAATCTAAGGCCTACGTTAAGCTAGCTCAATTTTCTATATTGTGACAAATTTTGAGACAGAAGTAGATGCAACAAAGCTTCCAAGTATAATCCAATCTATCCCAAACTGCGTGATACCATGCATTATGATTCGTTTATAAGTCTTTATCCAATGGGCAACAACAATCAGTTAAGAATGATCAATTTACCAGGCCTATCAACTTGATATGTACACACTAAATCATCCGTAACTTTATTATTTAGAGCTTTGAATGACACAAATCCAATGCCCATGTTAAGCGAGCTCAATGTTCTATATTGTGACAAAATTTGAGACAAAAATAGATACGACAAAGCATCCATGTAATCCAATCTTTGCAAAACTGTGTGATGCCATGCATTATGCTTCATTTATAAGCTTTTACTCAATGAGCACCAATTATCAATTTAGATTGATCACTTTAACTGGCTGATCAACTTGACATGTCCGCATTAAATCGTTGTAACTTTTGATTTAGAGTTTATAATGACACGAATCCAATACCCACGTTAAGCTAGCTAAACTTTCTATATTGTGGCAAAATTTGAAACATATATAGATACAAAAAAGCATCCAAGTAATCCAATCTATCCAAAACTGCGTGATGCCATGCATTATGTTTAATTTATAAGCCTTTACATAATGGGCAACAATGATCAGTTAAGAATGATCATTTTTTCTCGCCGATCAACTTAAAATGTACGCACTAAATCGTCCATAACTTTTGATATAGAGATCAAAATGACACGAATCCAACTGCCATGTTAAGCGAGCTCAATTTTCTATACTGTGAAAAAATTGGAAACAGAACTAAATACGACAAACAGTCCAAGTAATCCAATCTATTTCAAACTGCGTGTTGCCATGCATTATGCTTCATTTATAGGTCTTTACTCAATGAGTACCAATGAATAATTATGAATGATCAATTAAACAGGCCGACAAACTTGACATGTCCACACCAAATCGTCCTTAACGTTTTATTTAGAGCTCAGAATGACACGAATCCAATGCCTACGATAAGGAAGCTCATTCTTCTATATTTTGAAAAAATTTGAGACCCAAAAAAGAGACGAAAAAGCTTCCAAGTAATCCAATCTATCCTGAATTGCATGACGAAAAAACGTCCAAGTAATCCAATACATTATGCTTCATTCATAAGTCTTTACTCAAAGGGCACCAATGATCAGTTAACAATAATCATTAGAAAATTGGAGAAAGAACTAGATACAGCAAAGCGTCCAAGTAATGTAATCTCTCCCAAACTCTGTGATGCCATGCATTACGCTTCATTTATAACTCTTTACTCAATGAGCACCAATGATTAGTTAAGAATGATCAATTTAACTGGCCGATCAACCTGACATGTCCGCACTAAAGCATCCGTAAATTTTGATTTAAAGATCAGAATGACCCGAAGACAATGCCCATGTTAAGATAGCTCAATTTTCTTTTTTTGTGAAAAAATTGAACACACAACTAGTTACGACAAAGCTTCCAACTAATCCAATCTATCTAAAACTACGTGATGCCATGCATTATTCTTCATTTATAAGCCTTTACTCAATGATCACCAATGATTAGTTTAGAAAAAAGCATATTAACTGGCCGATCAACTTGACATGTCCCGACAAAATCGTCAGTAACTTTTGATTTAGAGCTCCAAATGACACGAATCCAATGCCCATGCTTCCACACTAAATCGTCCACAACTTTTGATTTATAGCGCCGAATGACACAAATCCAACGTTAAGCTAGCTCAATTTTCTATATTTTGACAAACTTTGAGACATAAGTAGATACAACAAAGCGTCCAAGTAATCCAATCTATCCCAAACTGCGTGATGTCATGAATTATTCTTCAATTATAAATCTTTACTCAATGAGCACCAACGATCAGTTAAGAATGATCAATTTAACAGGCCGATCAACTTGACATGTCCACTCTAAATCGTTCGTAACTTTTGATTTAGAGCTCCGAATCACACGAATCTAATGCCCACGTTAAGCTAGCTCAATTTTCTATATTTTGACAATATTTGACACAGAAGTAGATACAACAAAGCGTCCAAGTAATCCAATCTATCCCAAAACTGCGTGATACCATTCAATTATAAGTCTTTATCTAATGAGCACCAATGATCAGTTAAGAATGATCAATTTAACAGGCCGATCAACTTGACCTGTCCGCATTAAATCGTCCACAAATTTTGATTTAGATATCAGAGTGACACGAATACAATGCCCACGTTAAGCTAGCTGAATTTTCTATGTTGTGAAAAAATTTGAGGCAGAGGTAGATAAAACAAAGCGTCAAAGTAATCCAATCTATCCCAAACTGCTTGATGTCATGGATTATGTTTCATTTATAAGTTCTTACTAAATGAGCCCCAATGATCAGTTAAGAATTATGAATTTAACAGGCCGTTCAACTTGAAATGTCTACAATAAATCGTCCATAACTTTGATTTAGAGCTCTGAATGACATGAATCCTATGCCCACGTTAAGCTTGCTAAATTTTCTATAGTGTGACAAAATTTGAGACAGAAATAGTTACAAAAAGCATTCAAGTTATCCAATCTAAAACTGCATGATGCCATGCAGTATGCTTCATTTATAAGTCTATAGTCAATGGGCACCAATGATAAGTGAAAAATGATCATTTTAACTGGCCGATCAACTTGAGTTATCCGCACTAAATTGGCCGTTACTTTTGATACAAAGATCAGAATGACACGAATTCATTGCCCAAGTTAAGCTAGCTACATTTTTTATATTGTGACCAAATTTGAGAGATAAGTAGATAAAACAAAGCGTACAAGTAATCCAATCTATCCCAAACTGCATGATGCCATGAATTATGCTTCATTTATAAATCCTTACTCAATGAGCACCAATAATCAGTTAAGAATGATCAATTTAACTGGCCGATCAACTTGACATATCCACCCTAAATCCTCCGTAAATTTTGATTTAGAGATAAAAATGACACAAATTAAATGCCCAGGTTAAGCTAGCTCAATTTTCTATATTGTGACAAAATTGGAGACAAAATTAGATACAACAAAGCTTCCAGGTAATCCAATCTTTCCCAAACTGCATGATGTCATGCATTATGCTTCATTTATAAGTCTTTACTCAATGAGCACCAATGATCAGTTAAGAATGATCAATTTAACAGGCCGATCAACCTGATATGTCCACACTAAATCGTCTGTAACTTTTGATTCAGAGCTCCAAATTACACAAATCTAATGCCTAGGATAAGCTAGCTCAATTTTCTATATTTTGACAAACTTTGAGACAAAAATAGATACGTCAAAGCGTCCATGTAATCCAATCTTTGCAAAACTGCATGATGCCATGCATTATACTTCATTTATAAGAATTTACTCAATGAGCACCAATTATCAATTTAGATTGATCACTTTAACTGGCCAATCAACTTGACATGTCTGCACCAAAATCATCCGTAACTTTTGATTTAGAGATCAGAATGACAAGAATCCAATGCACATGTTAAGGTTGCTAAACGTTCTATATTGTGACAAAATTTGAGACAGATATAGATACGAAAAAACATCGAAGTAATCCAATTTATCCAAAACTGCATGATGTCATGCATTATGTTTCATTTATAAGCCTTTACATAATGGGCAACAATGATCAGTTAATAATGATCATTTTCACTTGCCGATCAACTTAAAATGTGCGCATTAAATCATCCGTAACTTTTGATATAGAGATCAAAATGACACGAATTAAATGCCCACGTTAATCTAGCTCATTTTTCTATATTGTGACAAAATTGGAAACAGAACTAAATACGACAAACCGTCCAAGTAATCCAATCTATCCCAAACTGCGTGATGCATGCATTATGCTCCATTTATAGGTCTTTATTCAGTGAGCACCAATGAATAATTATGAATGCTCAATTTAACAGGCCAATAAACTTGATATGTCCACACTAAATTATCCGTAACTTTTGATTTACAGCTCGGAATGACACGAATCCAATGCCTACGATAAGGTAGATCATTCTTCTATATTTTGAAAAACATTTGAGTCCTAAAAAGAGATGAAAAAGCCTCAAAGTAATCCAATCTATCCAGAATTGTGTGATGCAATACATTATGCTTCATTCATAAGCCTTTACTCAGTGGGCACCAATGATCAGTTAACAATAATCATTATAAAATTGGAGACAAAACTAGATACAAGAAAGCGTTCAAGTAATCCAATCTATTCCAAACTACGTGATGCCATGCATTATGATTCATTTATAAATCTTTACTCAATTAGCACCAATGATCAGTTAAGAATGATCAATTTAATAGGCCGATCAACTTGACATGTCTACACTAAATCGTCCATAACTTTTGATTTAGAGCTACGAATGACACGAATCCAACGTTAAGCTAGCTCAATTTTCTATATTGTGACAAAATTTGAGACAGAAGTAGATACAACAAAACGTCTAAGTAAACCAATCTACCCCAAACTGAGCGATGTCATGCATTATTATTCAATTATAAGTCTTTACTCAATGAGCACCAATGATCAGTTAAAATTGATCAATTTAACAGGCCGATCAACTTGACATGTCCACACTAAATCGTTAGTAACTTTTGATTTAGAGCTCCAAATGGCACGAATCCAATGCCCACGTTAAGGTAGCTATATTTTCTATATTGTGACAAAATTTGAGACAGAAGTAGATACAACAAAGCGTCCAAGTAATCCAATCTATCCCAAACTATGTGATACCATGCATTATCATTCATTTATAAGTCTTTACTCAGTGAGCACCAATGATCAGTTAAGAATGATCAATTTAACAGGCCGATCAACTTGAAATCTCCGTACTAAATCGTTCGTAAATTTTGATTTAGATATCCGAATGACACAAATACAAAGCCCACGATAAGCTAGCTGAAATTTCTATAATGTGACAAAATTGGATACAGAACTCGATATAAAAAAGCGTCCAAGTGATTCAATCTAACCCACACTGCGTGATGCCATGCATTATGCTTCATTTATATGTCTTTACTCAATGATCACCAATGATCAGTTAAGAATGATGAATTTAACAGGCTGATCAACTTGACATCTTTGCACTAAATCACCCATAACTTTTGATTCATAGCTCAAAATGACACAAATCCAATTCCCCCGTTAAGCTAGATCAATTTTCTATATGATGAAAAAAATTTGAGACAGAAGTTGATACAATAAAGCATCCAAGTAATCCAATATATCACAAACTACGTGATGCCATGCATTATGCTTCATTTCTAAGTCTTTATTCAATGAGAACCAATGATTAGTTAAGAATGATCAATTTAACAGGCCGACCAACTTCACATGTCCATACTAAATCGTCCATATATTTTGATTTACAGATCATAATGACACGATTACAATGCCCACATTAAGCTAGCTCAAATTTCTATATTGTGACACAATTGGAGACAAAACTAGATACATCAAAGCGTCCAAGTAACCCAATCTATCCCAAACTGCATTGATGTCATGCATTATGCTTCATTCATAAGTCTTTACTCAATGAGCACCAATGATCATGTAAGAATGATCAATTTAACCGGACGATCAACTTGACATGTCCACACTATATCGTCCGTAAGTTTTGATTTTGAGCTCGGAATAACACGAATCCAATGCCCATGTTAAGCTAGCTCAATTTTCTATATTTTGACAAAATTTGAAATAGAAATAAAGATGACAAAGCGTCCAAGTAATCCAATCTATCCCGAAATGGGTGATGCCATGCATTATGCTTCTTTTATAAGCTTTTACACAATGAGCACCAATGATAAGTTAAGAATGATCATTTAAACTGGCCGATCAACTTGACATGACCGCGCTTAATTATCCGTAACTTTTGAATTAGAAATCAAAATGACAGGAATACAATGCCCACCTTAAGCTAGCTCAATTTTCTATGTTGTGACAAAATTTGAGAAAGAAATAGATACGAAAAAGCACCCAAGTAATCCAATCTATTCCAAAATGCGTGATGTCATGTAGTATGCTTTATTTAGAATGATCATTTTAACTAGCCGATAAACTTTACATGTACACACTAAATTGTCTGTAAGTTTTGATTTAGAGCTCCAAATGACACGGATCCAATGTGCACGTTAACCTAGTTCAATATTCTATATTGTGACAATTTGAAACAAATATAGATATGACAAAGCGTTCAAGTAGTCCAATCTTTCCCAAACTACGTAATGCCATGCATTATGTTTCATTTATAACCCTTTACTCACTGAGCACCAATGATCAGTTTAGAATGATCATATTAACTGGCCGATCAGCTTTACATGTCCACACTAAATCGTTTGTAACTTTTGATTTAGTAGAATGACATGAATCCAATGCCCACGTTTAACTGAAGCACGGTTAACAGGAGATTTATGATGGGATCCGGTGTACTTGCGTTGGTGTGATCGCACCCGGTACTACATGTTATTCAATCAAAAATATGCTCTTCATCCACTTTTTCAATGTTTCTTCTTGAGCTCCCCGTGATAAAAAAGAATCCACACGATGTGTAGGCATCGTCTAGATGCATGGTTGAAACGTTTTTGATCATCGATGCGATAAAATGGTTTTTGATTCCTGATTGCTTTCGTCCGAGAACAACGTCCGAAAGAGCATCTAAACATCAAAATTTGGAGTCGAAAACATTTCCAATCATTCTTTGAAATATTGCCATATTAGAGATGTTTTAGAGAGCATTCCGAAATGATATTGTCGGCTGTGTAGTTCATCGCAGTGTGGAACTTATGGCATTTCGAAAATACATTGTTTTGTGATAGACACACACAATGCGAGTGAATGAAAAAAGGGGTGCAATACGAGGGCTTCCCAAGAGGTCACGAATCTCAGTACTACTCTCGCCCAAGCACGCTTAACTGCAGAGTTCTGATGGGATCCGGTGCATTAGTGCTGATATGATCGCACCCGGTAGGACATGTCATGCGATCGTAAATATGCTCTTCATCCACTTTTTCAAAGTTTCATCTGGAGCTCCACTTCATATAGTAGAATCCACATGATGTGTGGGCCTCGGCTAGATGGTTGAAACAGTTTGGATTGTCGATGAGAAGACCAATAAAATGGTTTTGAGGTGGTGATTGCTTCCGCCCGGGAAAAATGTCCGAAAGAGCATCTAAAGTTCAAAATTTGGGCCGAAAAATTTCGAATTGTTCTTCGACCTACTATCATGTCAGAGATCTCTCAAAGAGCTTTCCAAAATGGTATTTTTGGTTGTGTAGTTCATTGCTGTTTGAAACTTATGACTTTTCGAAAATATAATGTTTTGTGTTTGACACATAAAAAGCGAGTGAATAAAATAAGAGATGCAACATGAGTACTGCACAGGAGGTCACCCATCCCAATACTAATCTCAGACAAGCACGCTTAACTGTAGAGTTCTGATGTGATCTTGTGCATTAGTGAGTGTATGATCGCACCAAGTAGTACATGTCATGCAATCGTAAATATGCTCTTCATCCACTTTTTCAATGTTTCTTTTTGAGCTCCACGTGATAAAGAAAAATCCACACGATTTGTGGCCCTCATCTTGATGGTTGAAAATTTTTGGATTGTCGATGCGATGAGTTTGAGATGGAACATAAAACGGTTTTGAGTTCGCGATTGTTTCCGCCCGAGAAAAATGTCCAAAAGAGCATATAAACATCAAAATTTGGGACCGAAAACAATTCTAATCCGTCTTCGACATTTTATCTTTTCAACAATCTTTGAGAGAGCTTTTCGTAATGATATTTTTGGCTGTGTAGTTCATCGCAGGGTAAATCTTATGGCATTTTGAAAGCTCAATGTTTTACGATAGACACATAAAAAGCGAGTGAATACAAAAAGAGGTGCAATACAAAGGCTTCCCAGGAGCTCACCCATCCCATCACTACTCTCCCCCAAATACGCTTAACTTCGGAGTTCTGATGGGATCCGATGCATTAGTGCTGGTATGATCGCACCCGTTACTACATGTCACGCAATCATAAATATGCTCTTCATCCACTTTTTCAATGTTCTTGAACTTCACGTGATAAAAAAGAATCCAAATGATGTGTGGGCCTCGTCTAGATGGTGGAAACGCTTTGGATCGTCGATGCGATGAGTTTGAGATGGCCGATAAAATGGCTTTGAGTTTGAGATTGCTTTTGCCCGAGAAAAACATGTTAAAGAGCATCTAAACATCAAAATTTGGGGTCAAAAACATTTCCAATCTGTCTTTGACATATTACCAAGTCAGAGATCTTTGAGAAAGCTTTCCGAAATCGTATTTTCGGCTGTGTAGTTCAACGTGGTATGATACTTATGGCATTTAAAAACTACAGTGTTTTGCGATAGACACATAAAAAGTGAGTGAATAAAAAAAGGGGTGCAACACAAAGACTTTCCAGGAGCTCACCCATCCCAGTAGTACTTTTTCCCAAGCAGGCTTAACTGTGGAGTTCTAATGGGATCCGGTGAATTAGTGCTGGTATGATCGCACCCAGTAGTACATGACATGCGATCGTAAATATGCTCTTCATCCACTTTTTCAATGTTTCTTCTGGAGCTCCACTTCATATAGTAGAATCTGCACGATGTGTTAGCCTCTTCTAGATGGTTGAAATATTTTGGATCGTCGATGATAAGACCAATAAAACGGTTTTGAGATCGTGATTGCTTCCGCCCAAGAAAAATATCCAAAAAAGCATCTGAACTTCAAAATTTGGGCCAAAAAAATTTCCGATCGGTCTTCGACCTATTGTCATGTCGGAGATCTTTGAGTGAGCTTTCCAAAATGGTATTGTCGGTTGTGTAGTTCATCAAGGTGTGAAACTTATGAATTTTCAAAAATATAATGTTTTGCGGTAGATATATAAAAAGCGAGTGAATACAAAAAGGGATGCAACACGAGGACTGCCATAAGGTCACCCATCCCAGTACTAATCTCGCCCAAGCATGCTTAACTGTAGAGTTCCGATGTGATCCAGTGCATTAGTGTTGATATGATTGCACCCGCTAATACATGTTATGCAATCGTAAATATGCTCTTAATCCACTTTTTCAATGTTTTTTCTTGAGCTCAACGTGATAAAGAATAATCCACATGATGTGTACGCCTTGTCTAGATGGTTAAAACGTTTTGGATCGTCGATGGAATGAATTTTAGATGGCCGATAAATTGGTTTTGAGACTATGATTGCTTCTGCCCGAAAAAACGTCTGAAACATCATATTAACATCAAAATTAAGGATTGAAAACATTTCCAATCGGACTTTGACATATTCTCTAGTCTGGGATCTTTGAAAGAGCTTTCCGAAATGGTATTATTGGCTGTGTAGTTCTTTGCGGTGTGAAACATATGGAATTTCGAAAATATAATGTTTAGCGATAGACACATAATAAAGCGAGTGAATAAAAAAAAGGGTGCAGCACGAGACTTCCTAGTAAGTCATTCATCCCAGTACTACTCTCGCCGAAGCACGGTTATCTGTGGAGTTATGATGGGATCCGATGCATTTGTACTGGAGTGATCGCACCCGGTACTACATGTTATGCAATCGTAAATATGCTCTTCATCCTCTTTTTCAATGTTTCTTCTTTAGTTCCACTTGATAAAGAAGAAGCCACACGATCTGTGGGCGTCGTGTAGATGCATGGTTGAAACGTTTTTGATCATCGATGCGATAAAATGGTTTTGAATTCCAGATTGCTTCCGTTAGAGAAAAACATCCGAAAAGAGAATCTAAACATCAAAATTTGGGGTCGAAAACATTTCCAATCGCTCTTGTAAATATCGCCATATCAAAGATCTTTTAGAGAGCTTTCCAAAATGGTATTGTCAGCTGTGTAGTTCATCGCGGTGTGAAACTTATGGCATTTAGAAAATACAATGTTTTGCGATTGATACATACAATGTGAGTGAATGAAAAAAGGGTGCAATACGAGGACTTCCCAGGAGGTCACCCATCTCAGTACTACTCTCACCCAAGCACGCTTAACTGCAGAATTCTCATGGGATCCGGTGCATTAGTGTTGGTATGATCGCACCCGGTAGTACATGTCATGCGATCGTAAATACGCTCTTCATCCATTTTTTCAATGTTTCTTCTAAGCTCCACGTGTTAAAGAGGTATCCCCATGATGTGTGGGGCTCGTTTAGATGGTTGAAACATTTGGGATCGTTGATGCGATGAGTTTGAGATGGCCGATAAAACAGTTTTGAGTTCGTGATTGCTTCCATCCAAGAAAAATGTCACAAAAAGCATCTAAACATAAACATTTGGGGCTGAAAACATTTCTAATTGATCTTCGACATTTCATATCAGAGATCTTTTAGAGAGTTTTGCAAAATGGTATTGTTGGCTGTGTACTTCATCGCGGTGTGAAAGTTATGGTATTTCGAAAATACGAAGTTTTGTGATATACACATAAAGAGCGAGTGAATAAAAAAACATCCAACACGAGGACTTCCCAGGAGGTCACCCATCCAAGTACTACACTCGCCCAAGCATGCCTAAGTGTGGAGTTCTGATGGGATCCGGTGCATTAGGGGTTGTATGATAGCACCCGATAGTACATGTCATGGAATCGTAAATATGCTATTCATCCATTTTTTCAATGTTTCTTCTTGAGCTCCACATCATAAAGAAGAATCCATACGATGTGTGTTCTTTGTCTAGATGGTTGAAACGTTTTCTATTGTTGATGCGATGAATTTGAGATGGCTGATAATATGATTTTGAGGTCGTGATAGCTTATGCTGGAGAAAAATGTCTGAAAGAGCATTTAAACATCAAAATGTAGGGTCAAAAACATTTTCACCCGGTTTTTGGCCTTTTGGCCTGTCAGAGATCTTTGAGAGAGCTTTCCGAAATGGTATTTTTCGGCTGTATAGTTTATCGCGGTGTAAAACTTATGACATTTCGAAAATACAATATTCTCTGATAAACACATCAAAAGCAAGTGAATAAAAAAGGGTGGAACACGAGAACTTCTCAAGAGGTCACCTATCCCAGTACTACTCTCGCCTAAGGATGCATAACTGCTGAGTTCTGATGGGATCCGGTGCATTAGTTATGGTATGATCGCACCCTGTAGTACATGTTATATAATCGTAAATATGCTATTCATCCACTTTTTCCATGTTTCTTCTTGAACTCCATGTGATAAAGAAGAATCCACACGATTTGGGCCACGTCTAGATGGTTGAAAAGTTAGAGATGACCGATAAAATGGTTTTGAGGTCGTGATTGATTCCACCCGATAAAAATGTCCAAAAAAGCATATGAACTTCAATATTTGGGCCGAAAAAATTTCCAATCTGTCTTCGACCTATTGTCATTTCAGAGATCTTTGAGAGAGCTTTCCAAAATGTAAATGTTATGCAATCGTAAATATGCTCTTTATCCACTTTTTCAATGTTTCTTCTTGAGTTCCACGTGATAAAGAAGAATCCACACAATGTGTGGGCATCGTGTAGATGCATGGTTGAAATGTTTTTGACCATCAATGCGATAAAACGGTTTTGAATTCCTGATTGCTTCCGTCCGAGAAAAATGTCCGAAAAGAGCATCTAAACATCAAAATTTGGGGTCAAAAACATTTTCGATCGCTCTTGTAAATATCGCCATATCAGAGATCTTTTAGAGAGCTTTCTGAAATGGTATTGTGGGCTGTGTAGTTCATCGCGGTGTGAAACTTATGGCATTATGAAAATACAAGGTTTTGCGATAGACACATACAATGCGAGTGAATGAAAAAAGGTTGCAATACGAGGACTTTCCAGGAGGTCACCCATCTTAGTACTACTCTTGCCCAAGCACGCTTAACTGCGGAGTTCTCATGGGAACTGGTGCATTAGTGCTGGTATGTTGCACACGCTAGTACATGTCATGCGATTGTAAATACGCTCTTCATCCACTTTTTCAATGTTTCTTCTTAAGCTCCACATGATAAAGAAGTATCCCCACGATGTGTGGGGCTCATTTAGATGGTTGAAACATTTGTGATTGTCGATGCGATGAGTTTGAAATGGCCGATAAAATGGTTTTGAGTTCGTGATTGTTTCCGTTTGAGAAAAAACGTCAGAAAAAGCATCTAAACATAAAAATTTGGGGCTGAAAACAATTCCAATTGGTCTTCGACATTTCATATCAGAGATGTTTTAGAGAGTTTTCCAAAATGGTATTATTGGCTGTGTAGTTTATCGCGGTGTGAAAGTTATGGCATTTCGAAAATACAAACTTTTGTGATAGACACATAAAGAGCGAGTGAATAAAAAAAGGGTCCAACACGAGGACTTCCCAGAAAGTCACCCATCCCAGTACTACTCTAGCCCAAGCATGCCTAAGTGTGGAGTTCTGATGGGATCCGGTGCATTAGTGTTGGTATGATAGCACCTAATAGTACATGTCATGCAACCGTAAATATGCTATTCATCCACTTTTTCAATGTTTCTTCTTGAGCTCCAGATGATAAAGAAGAATCCAAACGATGCGTGTTCCTTGTCTAGATGGTTGAAACATTTTCGATTGTTGATGCGATGAATTTGAGATGTCTGATAAAATGATTTTGAGGTCGTGATAGCTTATGCTCGAGAAAAATTTCTGAAAGAGCATCTAAACATCCAAAATTTAGGGTCAAAAACATTTCCATCCTATTTTTGGCCTTTTGGCCTGTTAGAGATCTTTGAGAGAGCTTTCCGAAATGGTATTTTTGGTTGTATAGTTTATCGCGGTGTAAAACTTATGCCATTTCGAAAATACAATGTTCTCTGATAGGCACATAAAAAGCAAGTTAACAAAAAAAAGGGTGCAACACGAGGACTTCTCAAGATGTCACCTATCCCAGTACTATTCTAGCCTAAGGACGCATAACTGCCGAGTTCTGATGGGATCCAGTGCATTAGTTATGGTATGATCGCACCCTGTAGTACATGTTATATAATCGTAAATATGCTATTCATCCACTTTTTGAATGTTTCTTCATAAGCGCCACGTGATAAAGAAGAATCCACACGATTTGGGCCATGTCAAGATGGTTGAAAAGTTTGAGATGACTGATAAAATGGTTTTGAGGTCATGATTGTTTCCGCCCAAGAAAATCATCCGAAATAGCATCTAAACATCAAAATTTGGGGTCGAAAACATTTCCAATCGGTCTTCCACCTACTAGCCTGTCACAGAACTTTGAGAGAACTTTCCAAAATGGTATTGTTGGCTATGTAGTTCATCGCGGTGTAAACCATATGGCATTTCTAAAATATATTGATTTGCGATAGACACATAAAAAGGGGGCAACACGAGAACTTCCCAGGGGGTTACCCCATCCCAGTACTATTCTCACCAAAGCAACTTTAACAACGGAGTTCGGATGGGATCCGGTGCATTAGTGCTGGTATGATCGCACCTGAAAGTACATGTCATGCAATCGTAAATATGCTCTTCATCCACTTTTAAACGTTTCATCTTTAGCTCCACGTGATAAAGAAGAATCTAAACGATGTGTGTGCATCTTCTAGATGGTTGAAATTTTTGGTGTTGTCGATGCGATGAGTTTAGATGGCCGATAAAATGGTTTGAAGTCATGATTCCTTATTCCCAAGAAAAACATCCAAAAGAGCATCTAAACATCAAAATTTGGGGCCGAAAACATTTCCAATCGGTCTTCAACCTATTGGCTTATCAGAGATCTTTTATAGAGCTTTTCAAAATGGTATTGTCGGTTGTGTAATTCATCGCGGTGTGAAACTTATGGCATTTCGAAAATAAAATGTTTTGCGATAGGCACATAAAAAGACAGTTATTAAAATAAGGGGGCAACCCGAGGACTTCCCAGGATATCACCCATCCCAATGCTACTCTTGGCCAAGCACGTTTAACTCCGTAGTTCTAATGCATGTGATCTGCTGCAGTAGTGGTGGAATGATCGCACCCGGTAGTACGTGTCATGCAATCGTAAATGTGCTATTCATCCACTTATTCAATGTTTCTCTTTGAGCTCTACGTGATAAAGAAGAATCCACATGATGTGTGTTCCTCGTCTAGATGGTTGAAACATTTTGGATTATCGATGCGATGAGTTTAAGATGGCTGATAAAATGGTTTGAGGTCGTGATTGCTTCTATCTGAGAAAAACGTCCGAGAAAGAGTATCTAAACATCAAAATTTGGTATCAAAAACATTTCCAATCGGTCTCTGACCTATTGGCTTGTCAAAGATCTTTAAGAGATCTTTCCGAAATGGTATTGTGTGCTATGTAGTTCATCGCAGTATGAAAATTTTGGCATTTCGAAAATACAATGTTTTGCGATAGACACATAAAAAACGAGTGAATAAAAATGGGGGAACATGAGAACTTTCCAGGAGGTCGCCCAACCTAGTACTACTCTCGCCCAAACACTCTAAACTGCAGAGTTTTGATGAGATCGGGTGAATTAATGGTGGTACGATCGCACCCGCTAGTACATCTCATGCAATCGTAAATATGCTCTTCATCCATTTTTTCAATGTTTCTTCTTGAGATCCACGTGATAAAGAAGAATCCACACGATGTGTGGGTGTCGTCTAGATTGTTGAAATATTTTGTATCATCGATGCGATGAGTATTAGATGGTCGATTGAACGGTTTCGAGGTCATGTGTACTTCCGCTAGAGAAAAACGTCCGAAAGAACATCTAAATATCAAAATTTGGGGTCGAAAACATTTCCAATCGGTATTTGCCATATTCGCCCGTCAGATATCTTTGAGAGAACTTTCTGAAATGGTATTTTTGGTTGTGTAGTTCATCGCTGCGTGAAACTTATGGCATTTCGAAAAGATAATGTTTAACGATATACACAGAAAAAATGAGTGAATAAAAAATGGGGGCAACATGAGGACTTTCCAGTAGGTAAACCAACCTAGTACTACTCTCGCCCAAGCATGCTTAACTGCAGAGTTTTGATGAGATCTGGATGAGATCCGGTGAATTAGTGCTAGTATGATCGCACCCACTAGTACATGTCATGCAATCGTAAATATGCTCTTCATCCATTTCTTCAATGTTTCTTCTTGAGCTCCACGTGATAAAGAAAAATCCACACAATGTGTCGGCCTCATCTAGATGGTTGAAACATTTTGAATCATCAATGCGATGAGTATGAGATGACCGATAAAAAGGTTCTGAGGTCGTGATTGCTTCCGCCCGAGAAAAACATCCGAAAGAACATCTGAACATCAAATATTTGGTTCAAAAGCGTTTCCAATCTGTCTTGGACAAATTCACAGCTAAGAGTTCTTTGAGAAAGCTTTCTGAAATGGTATTTTTGGCGTTCATCGGGGTGTGAAACTTATGACATTTCGAAAATACAATGTTTTGTGATACACACATAAAAAAAGAGTAAATAAAAAAGTGGGAACCAGAGGACTTTCCCGGACGTCACCCAACCCAGTACTACTCTCGCCCAAGCAAGTTTAACTGTAGAGTTTTGATGGGATCCAGTGAATTAGTAGTGGTATGATCGCACCCGCTAGTACATGTCATGCAATCGTAAATATGTTCTTTATCTACTTTTTCAATGTTTCTTCTTGAGTTCCACTCGATAAAAAAAATCCACACGATGTGTGGGCCTCGTCTAGATTTTTGAAATGTTTTGGATCGTCGATGCGATGATTTTGAGATTGTCAATAAAATTGTTTTGAGGTCGTGATTGTTTATGGGCAAAAAACGTCCAAAAGAGCATCGAAAGATCAAAATTTGGGATCGAAAACATTTCCGATGCGTGTTTGACGAATTGGCAAATCAGAGATCTTTGAGAGATCTTTCGGAAATGGCATCGCTGGTTGTGTAGCTTATCGCGGTGCAAAACTTAATGCATTTCGAAAATACGAAGTTTTTTGATACACATAAAAACTCAGTGAATAAAAATTGGGTGCAACACAAGGACTTCCCTGGAGGTCACCCATCCTAGTACTACTCTCTCCCAAGCACGCTTCACTGCAGAGTTCTGATGGGATCCGTTGCGTTATTGCTGGTATGATCACATCCGGTTGTACATGTCATGCAATCATAAATATGCTCTTCATCCACTTTTTCAATATTTCTTCTTAATCACCACTCGATGAAGAAGAATCCACATGATGTATGGGCATCGTATAGATGGTTGAAACATTTTGGATTGTCGATGCGATGAGTATGAGATGGCCGATAAAATGGTTTTGAGGTTGTGATTCTTTCCGCTAGAGAAAAATGTCAAAAAGATCATCTAACATCAAAATTTGGGGTAGAAAACATTCCAATGGGGATATAACCAATTGTAACGTCAGATATCTTTGAAAGAGTTTTCCGAAATGGTATTGTCGACCATGTAGTTCATCCTGTTGCGAAACTTATGACATTTCAAAAATACGACGTTTTGTGATAGACACATAAAAACCAAGTGAATAAAAAGGGTTGCAACAGGAGGACTTCACAGGAGCTCGCTTCACTTTAGAGCTCTG
Organism: Pugionium cornutum; assembly: GCA_018901935.1. Taxonomy (NCBI): domain Eukaryota; kingdom Viridiplantae; phylum Streptophyta; class Magnoliopsida; order Brassicales; family Brassicaceae; genus Pugionium; species Pugionium cornutum. The sequence continues at coordinate 26,725,845 of CM032157.1, read as the reverse complement.
ATGGGATCCGGTGCATTTATGCTGCTATGATCGCACCCTCTGGTACATATTATGCAATCATAAATATGCTCTTCATCGACTTTTTCAATGTTTCTTCTTGAGCTCCGCTCGATAAAGAAGACTCCATTCAAATTATACAGAAAAATCCACACGATGTGTGGGCCTCGTCTAGATGGGTGAAATATTTTGGATTGCCGATGCGATGAGTTTGAGATGGCTGATAAAATGGTTTTGAGGTCATGATTGCTTCCGGCCAAGAAACGTCCGAAGGAGCATCTAAACATCAAAATTTGGGATCAAAAACATTTCCAATGGGGCTTTGATGAATTGGTACATCAGAGATCTTTGAGAGATTTTTCCGAAATTGTATTTTTGGAAGTGTACTTCATCGCGGTGAGGAACTTAAGGCATTTCAAAAATATGATGTTTCGCGATACATATAAAAACCGAGTGAATAAAAATGGGGTGCAACACAAAGACTTCCCAGGAGGTTACCCATCCTAGTACTACTCTCTCCGAAGCACGCTTAACTACGGAGTTCTGATGGGATCCGTTGCATTATTGCTGCAATGATCGCACATGTTGTACATGTCATACAATCGTAAATATGCTCTTCATCTACTTTTTCAATGCTTCTTCTTGAGCTACACTCAATAAAAAAGAATCCACACAATGTGTGGGCCTCGTATAGATGGTTGAAACATTTTGGATCATCGATGCGATGAGTTTGAGATGGCTGATAAAACGGTTTTGAGGTCGTGATTCCTTCCGCCCGAGAAAAACCTCCAAAAGATCATCTAAACATAAAAATTTGGGGTAGAAAACCCTCCAATGAGGGTTTGACCAATTGGAACGTCAGATATCTTTGAGAGAGCTTTCCAATATGGTATTGTTGGCCATTTAGTTCATCCCGGTGTGAAACTTTTTGCATTTCGAAAATATGAAGTTTTGCGATAGACACATAAAAAACCGAGTGACTAAAAAAAGGTGTGCAACACGAGTACTTCCCAGGAGGCCGCCCATCCCAGTACTACTATCGCCCAATCACGCTTCACTTTAGCTGATAGGATCTAGTGAAATAGTGTTGGTATGATCGCACCTGATATTACATGTCATGCATTCATAAATATGGTTTTCATCCATTTTTTCAATGTTTCTTCTTGAGCTCCAATCGAGAAAGAAAACTCTACATGATGTGTGGGCCTCATCTAGTTGGTTGAAACATTTTGTATTGTGATGAGTTTGAGATGGCTGAAAAACGGTTTTGAGGTCGTGATAGCTTGAGCCCAAGAAAAAAAGTCCGAAAGATCATCTAAACATCAAAATTTGGGGTCGAAAATATTTCCAATGGGTTTTCACCAATTGGCATGTCAGAGTCCTAAATAGTATTGTCGGCTGTGTAGTTCATCTTGGTGCAAAACTTATGGCATTTCGAAAATATGATGTTTTGCGATAGACACATAAAAAACCGAGTGAAAAAAGGGGATGCGACACGAGTACTTCTCGGGCGGTCATCCATTCCAGTACTACTCTCACCCGGGCATGCTTACCTGAGGAGTTCTGATTGGATCCGGTGCATTAGTGCTGGTAAGATCGCACCCGGTTGTACATGTCATGAAATCTTAAATATGCTTTTCATCCAACTTTTCAATGTTTCTTCTTGAGCACCATTCGATAAAGAAGAATCCAAATGATGTGTTGGCGTTGTCTAGATGGTTGAAACATTTTGGATAGTCGATGTGATGAGTTTGAGAAGGCATATAAAGCAGTTTGAGTTCGTGATTGCTTCTGCCCAAGAAAAACATTCGAAAGAGCATCTAAACATTAAAATTTGGGGTCAAAAATATTTCCAACGGGTCTTCAACCGATTGGCACGTCAGAAATCTTTGAGAGAGCTTTCTGTAATTGTATGTCGGCTGTGTAGTTCATCGCAGTTCAAAACTTATCGCATTTTGAAAATACGATGTTTTGCGATAGAAACATTGAGAACCGAGGCATAAAAAAGGGACAATACGAGGACTTTCCAGGAGGTCACCCATCCCAATAATATTCTCACCCAAGCACGGTTAACTGCAAAGTTCTGATGGGAAGTAGTGCATTAGTGCTGGTATAATCTCACCCGGTAGTACATGTAATGCAAACGTAAATATCTTCTTCATCCAATTTTTCAATGTTTCTTCTTGAGCTTCACTGGAAAAAAAGAATCCAAACGATGTGTAAGGCTTGTCTAGATAGTTGAAATATTTTGGATCATCAATGCGGTGAGTTTGAGGTGGCAGATAAAACAGTTTAGAGATCGTGATTGCTTCTACCTGAGAAAAATGTCCGAAAGTGAATCTAAACATCAAAATTTGCGGTCGAAAATAATTCTAATGGGTCTTCCACCAATTGGCATTCCAGAGATCTTTGGAAGAGCTTTCCTAAATGGTATTGATGGTCGTATAGATCATGGTGGTGCAAAAGTTATTGCATTTCGAAAATACGATGTTTTGCGATGGACACATAAAAACCGAGTGAATAAAAAAGGGTGCAACACGAGGACTTCCAGGAGGTCACCCATCCCAGTACTACTCTCGCCCGAGCACGCTTAACTGCGGAGTTCTGATGGGATATGGTGAAATAGTGTTGGTATGATCGCACCCGATAGTACATGTCATGAAATCGTAAATATGCTCTTCATACAGTTTTTCAATGTTTTTTCGTGAGATCCAATTGAGAAAGAAAAATCCACACGATGTGTAGGCCTCATCTAGATGGTTCAAACATTTTGTATCGCGATGAGTTTGAGATGGCCTAAAAAACTGTTTTGAGGTCGTGATTGCTTCCGCCCAAGAAAAACGTCCGAAAGATCATCTAAACATCAAAATTTGGGATCGAAAACTTTTCCAATGGGTCTTCGACCAATGGGCATGTCAGAGAACCTTGAGAGTGCTTTCGAAATGGCATTGTCTTCTGTGTAGTTTATCGCAGTGCAAAACTTATTGCATTTCAAAAATATGACCTTTTGCGATAGACACATAAAAAACGAGTGAATTAAAAAAAGAGTGCAACACGAGGACTTCCCGGGCTGTCACCCATAACACTATTACTCTCGCCCGGGCATGCTAACCTGAGGAGTTTGGATTGGATCCGATGCATTAGTGCTGGTATGATCACACCCGGTAGTACATGTCATGCAATCGTAAATATGCTCTTCATCCAACTTTTCAATATATCTTCTTGCGCACCATTCGATAAAGAAGAATCCAAAATTATGTAATGGTGTTTTCTTGATGGTTGAACATTTTGGATAGTTGATGCGATGAGTTTAAGATGGCAAATAAAATGGTTTTGAGGTCGTGATTGCTTTTGCCAGAGAAAAACATCCGAAAGCGCATTTAAACATCAAAATCTAGGGACGAAAACTTTTCCAATGCGATGAGTTTAAGATTGGCACGTTAGAGATCTTTGAGAGAGCTTTATGTAATTGTATGTCGGTCGTGTAGTTCATTGCAGTGCAAAACTGATGGCATTTTGAACATACAACATTTTGTTATAGACACATAAAAACCGAATGAAAAAGGAGTGCAACACAAGGACTTCCCAGGAGGTCACCTATCCCAGAAATACTCTCACCCGAGCACGCTTAACTGCAAAGTTCTGATTGGATGGGGTGAAATAGTGCTGGTATGATCGAAACCTGATGAGGGCATCAGATCGTCTGGCCGGCCAGGATACCAGAGGCCGACCAGAATGCTTGCCCCAGACAGCCGGGCAATTTGGCGCGTCTGCCGGCCCAATTGGTACCGCCGGCCCTACGACCAGCCAGGCTGGACCGATCAACATTTCCGGCGGAGAGGCCCAAACCTCCGGCCCAACTAGCGGTGACTTGGATGATGCCTCCAGCCCAATTGTGGACGCCACCGGTTCCAGAATCATCCTGGCTGCTTCCGATGACAACTCGGCCAGCTCCTCGCACAGTCCAGCCGATCCAGCAGATTGCACCACCATTTCCACATCAACACAAGGGGACTCGGATCAGCTAAGCTACTAGATTCAAGGCATGAACCAGGATGAAGTCTCTACACTAGTGGTGACACAAGGAGCAATGAAAATGAGCAGAACAAGGGCCCCCTTCCACAAGTTTAGTTTGTGGGTAGACAAGCTCCTAAAAGATGATCGACAAAGAGCATTGGGCCAAAAGAACAAGGAAGAGTCCAAAGGCTTCTCAACATTACAAAGGACTCCAGAGACTTGGGCTTTAGTGGCAAAAGAGGTCAGGACCTAACGATTCATAACCCTACTCCAAGTCGAAGACTTGGAGCTAGGCACGTGCATGCCACAAGGTCGGCCATCTTCCATTTCTTGGCTGATAGTTAGGAATGCTAAGTTTTCAATTATACACTTGCCTTTTCTGTTTTGCAGGGTAGGAATTAGAAGTTTTACATTTTTGAGTCAACAACAATTTAGGTAGAAGTCATTTTTCGGTTATTGCCTTTTTGTAATTTTTCCTTGTGTACTTTTGTAAGTTTTCCATTTTTCTTTTTGAGTCGACCCTAGAAACTGAAGCTGCCGAGCATATTAATAAGGCTCTTTCAGCATTGTAGTTCGACAACTTTTTGATATTACTAAAGATAGAACTTTCTTCCTACTATTTTTCTCTAAACTTGTGTGCTTAGAACCCTAGTCGAGACCAGCCCTTCTAGCTTCTAAGTTTGTAATTTATCATGAGGTTCATCACCCCTCGTGTGGTTCACTTCACCCCTCCATCCAATCCCCACCAGAAAACCCCTATCCAGAAGCCTAAGGTCTAGTTTCTCACCTAATCTTCTCCAAGCAGCCCACGCGTGTTACGCCTTGATTCAAGGCTTGTATCATTTTGGTATCAGAGCTTAAAGCTCCTAAAACCAGGTTGTTTCTATCCGTTACTTAATCTTATTTCCAGTTTGTGTATTAGTTCAAGTTTCATTCAAAGAAAAAAAAATTACATCTAAATTCAAACCGAATGCATCTAGCTCCTACGTGCATCACTAGGGTTTAGATACATTCTTTGCATTGCAATTTCGTTTTCCTTTTTGTTTTAGCATATTTACATTACTATTTAAGTTAAAATCAAAAATAAAAGAAAAAGAAAACAAGAAAATCAAGAAGATTTTGAACAAAAGGAAATCTAGGAGATTTGCATTAATTACAACATTAATTACTAGGATTTTCCTTTTCTCAATTTTTCCTTTTGCATCTTTCTACTTCAACTATAAAAGAAATTCTCGTAATCGATTCTTAAGAGCAAATTAACTTGTTTCTTTCTTCTAGTAGAACAAGAGGGCTGAAAGAAATCAAGATGCAACCGAGGCCATGATGGCCATGTTCACCACCCTCCAAACACAACTCACATCAAACGGCGAGAGGTTGGAGCGCATGGAGAGGCCGGTGAGATTCCAGGAAATAAGTCACGTGAGGGCTGAGCAAGACACCGCTGAGGGTCCTGAAGACCGTAGGACACGGCACGAACTGGAGGAGCCCCAGCCGGATGGAGATGAGGACGTACAGTCTCACGGCTATCACCCAAGGCCGAGAGGACCTCCACGGCAACCAGAAGCAGAGGGCAATGGCTACGAGCTCTATGGTCATCACCAGAGACCAAGGATGCCCCCTAGACATCATGAGGATGGAGATGAATACGCCTACAGTCGGGTAAACAGTCATGATGTTAAGCTAACACCTCCTAGTTTTGCTGGAAAAGTAGACCTCGAGTGCTATCTAGATTGGGAAAGGAGGATGGATCACATCTTTGATCATTACAACCAACCAGGCCCTAGGAGAGTCTCCATGGCAGTAGCACAACTCACAGATAATGCCCTCATCGGGTGGGATCGTGAGGCTTCTGACCGAAGGAGGAGGAGATTGAGACCCGTAGACTCTTGGGTCGACATGAAAGATCTCATGAGGCAAAGGTTTGTTCCACCTTATTTCCATAGAGATTTGCAATGACGTTTTCGTACTCTTAAGAGTATGACGTTTTCGTACTCTTAAGCACGACGAGGAGGCATTGATGGCTCAATTCTTTGATGGATTGCAAGAGAGGATCAGCCGAAAAGTGGAGAGAGAGAAATCTACAACGATTTCAAGGACTTGTTCCACCTCTCTGTCCAGGCTCAGCAGCATATCAGGCGTAAGAGCCAAGACCTATGCAGCAAGCCTAAGACACCTTGGGCACCAAGCATTGGCACCAAGCATTGGCACCAAACCCGTAGACAAGGGCAAGAGAGTGGAAATCGAATCATGGTTCAAGAGCAAGCCTCCTGAGCAAACCCGTGACCCGAGATAGCCTAGTAAGTCTTCTAACCCTCAGAGATCATGTGACATCACTTGTTTTAAGTGTAGGGGATGCGGTCACATCTCAAGGGAGTGCCCAAACAACCGAATCATGCTGATCACGGAAGCTGGAGAGTATGAATCTCAAGATGAGGAGGACTTTGAACCAGAAGGAGAATACGGTGACATTGAGTACCCTGATATGGGGGAAGTGCTGGTCACTAGACATATCCTCAGTGCAATGGTAGACCTCTCCGAGACCATTCAAAGGGAGAACATCTTCCACAGCCGGTGCACCATCAAGGGCAAGGTATGTAACCTCATCATAGATGGTGGTTCTTGCACTAATGTGGCTAGTGCGTATATGGTTGATAAGCTAGGTCTAGAGAAGACAAGGCATCCCGACCATATAGACTGAGATGACTAGATGACAAGGTGGAGCTCAAGATCCATGAGCAAGTAACCGTGCTATTCAGTGTGGGCAGATACCAGGACCAGGTAGTCTGTGATGTAGTACCTATGCAAGCTGGCCATCTTCTGATAGGAAGGCCATGGCAGTTTGATAAGGAGACAAGGCATGATGGCCGAACCAATCTCTATACATTTATGCACGATAAGAGAAAGGTCAGCCTAGCTCCTCTCACACCTGCCCAAGTACATGAGCTTCAACAGCAAATGAGTAAGGAAAGGAAACTCATTCAATCTAACTTTCTCATTCAACCTAGTCATGTCCGGAGAGTTTTAGCCTCAAAGAATTTAATGCTACTAATGGTTTTCAAAGAGGTCTTGAATGTAGAGAAAGAACAGGTAGAGCTACCTCCTGAAGTACCAGCCCTCCTCAACAAATTCCAGGATGTATTCCCTGAGGAGATACCAGCAGGCTTGCCTCCCCTACGCGGCATAGAGCACCAGATCGACCTCGTGCCCAGAGCAGCCTTACCTAATCGACCAGCCTACCGGATGAGTCCAGAGGAGTCCAAGGAGCTTGAGAAGCAAGTCAAGGAGCTCCTGGAGAAAGGCTATGTTCGAGAGAGCCTCAGTCCATGGGCCGTACCAGTGTTGCTAGTACCCAAGAAGGATGGAACTTGGCGAATGTGTGTGGACTGCCGAGCAATAAACAACATCACAGTTAAGTACCGGCATCCTATACCATGGCTGGATGACATGCTAGATGAGCTGAGTGGAGCCACGGTCTTCTCCAAGATAGAGCTCAAGAGTGGATACCAACAGGTCAGAATGAAGGAAGGTGATGAGTGGAAGACTACTTTCGAGACAAAGCAAGGGCTCTACGAGTGGACAGTCATGCCATTCGGCTTGACTAATGCCCCAAGCACCTTCATGCGCCTTATGAACCAAGTTATTAGGGCGTACATTAGTAAGTTTTTCATAGTTTATTTTGAGGATATGCTGGTTTACAGTAAGTGCCTACGGGAACACCTTACACATCTTGAGATGGTTCTTAAAATCCTTTGACAAGAAGAGCTTTATGCCAATCTCAAGAAGTGCATCTTTTGTACATACAAGCTTGTTTTCTTAGGCTTTGTTGTAAGTTCACAGGACTTACAGGTTGATGAAGAAAAGATTCGAGCCATACAAGAGTGGCCAACATCGAGCAACATCAGCCAAGTGAGGAGCTTCCACAGTCTGGCCAACTTCTATAGAAGATTCATGCCCAACTTCAGCAGCATTGCCTCACCATTGAGGGCAGTAGTGAAGAAGAATGTGGGATTCAGCTGGGGAGAAGCTCAAGAGAAGGCGTTCCAGGCCTTGAAGGACAGCCTCACGCATGCACCAGTGCTAGTCCTGCCCGACTTCAAAAAGATCTTTGAAGTGGAATGTGATGCCTCTGGAATAGGCATAGGAGCAGTGCTAACCCAAGGAGGAAGGCCAGTGGCATACTTCAGTGACAAGTTAGGTGGGGCCTCACTGAATTACCCCACCTACGACAAGGAGGTCTATGCCCTAGTCCGAGCCTTGGAGACTTGGCAACATTACTTGTTGTCCAAGGAGTTTGTGATCCACACTGATCACGAGACTCTCAAACATCTCAGAGGGCAAACCAATCTCAAGAGGAGACATGCCAGGTGGATGGAGTTTATAGAAACCTTTCCTTACGTCATCAAGTACAAGAAGGGCAAGGATAATGTGGTAGCCGATGCACTATCAAGAAGGTTTGCCTTGATATCTACAATGGAAGCAAAGGTCTTAGGATTCGAGCACATCAAGGACTTGTATAAGGATAATCCTGACTTTTCTGAGAGCTACAAGGAGTGTGGCATAGGGAGTCATGGCAACTTCTACATCGATGATGGGTTCTTGTTCCGAGAAAGAAGACTATGCATACCACAAGGATCTCTACGAGAGCTTATCACCCGAGAATCTCATGGAGGATGTCTTATGGGCCACTTTGGTGTTAACAAAACACTAGCAGTGGTCAAGAAGCACTTCTACTGGCCACACATCAAGAGGTCAGTAGAAGCCCATTGTGTTCTTCAGCCGATCTGTTCTTCAGGGAGATAGTACGGCTTCATGAAGTGCCAAGGACCATCGTGTCAGACAGAGACACCAAATTTCTCAGCCATTTTGGGAGGACTGTCTGGAGGAAGCTAGGCACATAGCTGCTCTTCTCTACCACCTGCCATCTTCAAACCGATGGCCAAACTGAAGTAGTCAACCGGACATTGTCTACCCTTCTCAGGAATACACTAGGGAATAACCTCAAGACATGAGTGGAGTGCCTGCCATTTATAGAGTTTGCGTACAACCGAGCAGTGCATTCAGCCACAAAGAAGACCCCTTTTGAAGTGGTCTACGCCTTCAACCCTCAAACACCTTTGGAGCAAACACCACTGCCACCAGCAGAGATGACCAACCTCAACGGAGCATCTAAGGCAGAGTTCATAAAGAAGATACACCAGAAGGTAGCAGAGAACTTAGAGAAGAGGACCGGACAGTACGTGACTCACGCCAGCAAGGGGAGAAGAGAGATGATTTTCCAACCAGGCGATTGGGTGTGGCTACACCTATGGCAAGAGAGGTTCCCCAACCTAGGGAGTTCCAAGCTGGCACCAAGAGGGGATAGACCAGTCAGAGTACTGGAGAGGATCAACAATAACGCCTACCAGATCGAGCTTCCAGGTGAGTTCAATGTGTCTAACACATTCAACGTGACTGATTTAGCTCCTTTCCTTGCAGATGAGCAAGTTTTGAGGTCAAAGCCTACTGAAGGGGGAGGGGATGATGAGGGCATCAGATCTTCTGGCCGGCCAGGAGACCAGAATGGCCGACCAGAATGCTTGCCCAAGACAGCCGGGCCATTTGGCGCATCTGCCGGCCCAAGCGGTACTGCCGGCCCTATGACCAGCCGGGCCGGACCGATCAACATTTCCAGCAGAGAGGCCCAAACCTCCAGCCCAACTGGTGGTGACATGGATGATACGGCCAGCCCAATTGGTGACGCCGCCGGTTCTGGAATCAACCTGGCCGGCTCCGATGACAACTCGGCCAGCTCCTCGCACAGTCCAGCCGATCCAGCCGATCCAGCCGATTGCACCACTATGTCCACATCAACACAAGGGGACTCGGATCAGCTAAGCTACCAGCTTCAAGACATGAACCTGGATGAAGTCTCTACACCAGTGGTGCCACCAGGAGCAATGATAAGGAGCAGAACAAGGGCACTCTTCCACAAGTTCAGTTTGTGGGTAGACAAGCTCCTTGAAGATGATCGACAAGGCGCATTGGGCCAAGAGTACAAGGAAGAGTCCAAAGGATTCTTAACATTACAAAGGACTCCAGAGACTTAGGCTTTAGTGGCAAAAGTGGTCAGGGCCCAAGGATTCATAACCCTACTCCAAGTCGAAGACTAGGAGCTAGGCGCGTGCATGCCACAAGGTCGGCCACCTTCCATTTCTTGGCTGATAGGTAAGAATGGTAAGTTTTCAATTATACACTTTCCTTTTCTGTTTTGCAGGGTAGGAATTAGAAATTTTACATTTTTGAGTCAAGAACAATTTAGGTAGAAGTCCTTTTTCGGTTATTGCCTTTTTGTAAATTTTCCTTGTGCAGTTTTGTAAGTTTTCCATTTTTCTTTTTGAGTTGACCCTAGAAGGTCAAGCTGCCAAGCATATTAATAAGGCTCCTACACCATTGCAGTTCGACAACGTTTTGATATAAATAAAGATAGAACTTTCTTCCTACGAGTTTTCTCTAAACTTGTGTGCTTAGAACCCTAGTCAAGACCAGCCCTCCTAGCTTCTAAGTTTGTGATTTATCATGAAGTTCATCACCCCTCGTGTGGTTCACTTCACCCCTCCATCCAATACCCACCAGAAAACCCCTATCCAGAAGCCTAAGGTTGAGTTTCTCACCTAATCTTCTCCAAGCAGCCCACACGTGTTACGGCTTTGATTCAAGGCATGTATCACAACCAGTATCACATATCATGCAATCGTAAATATTTTCTTCATCCACTTTTTCAATGTTTCTTCTTGAGCTCCAATCGATAAATAAGATTCCACACGATCTGTGGGCCTCGTCTAGATGGTTGAAACATTTTGGATAGTCGATATGATGAGTTTAAGATGGCAAATAAAATGGTTTTGAGGTCGTGACTACTTCTGCCTGAGAACAATATCGGAAAGAGCATCTAAACATAAATATTTATGGTTGAACACATTTCCAATGGGTCTTCGACCGATTGGAACGTCAGACATCATGGAGAGAGCTTTCTGTATTGGTATTGTCGGCCGCGTATTTCATTGCAGTGCGAAACTTCTCGCATTACAAAAATACGATGTTTTGTTATATACCCATAAAAACCAATTGAAAAAGGGAGTACAAGACAAGGATTTCCTAGGATATCACCCATGCACGCTTGACTGCGGAGTTCTCATGGGATTCGGTGCAATTGTGCTGGTATGGCGCACCCGGTAGTACATGTCATGAAATCGTAAATATTTTCTTCATACAATTTTTCATTGTTTCTTCTTGAGCTCCACTCGACAAAGAAGAATCTACACAATGTGTAGACCTCATCTAGATGCCTAAAACCTATTGGATCATCGATGCGATGAGTTTGAGATGGCAGATAAAACGGTTTTGAGGTCTTGATTGCTTCCGCCACAGAAAAACGTCCAAATGCAAATCTAAACATCAAAATTTGGGGTCGAAAACATTTCCGATGGGTCTTCGACCGAATGGCAAGTTAGAGATTTTTGAGAGAGCTTTCCTAAATGGTATTTTTGGCTGTGTAGTTCATAGCGTTTAAAAATTTATTGCATTTTGAAAATACGATGTTTTGCGATAGATACATAAAAACTGAGTGAATAAAAAAATGGGTGCAACATAAGGACTTCCCAAGAGGTTAGTCATCTCAGTACTACTCTCGCTCAAGCATGCTTAACTAAAAATTTCTGATGGGATCTGGTAAAATAGTGCTGGTATGATAGCACCCGGTAGTACCGGTCATGCAATCGCAAATATGCTCTTCATCAAATTTTTCAATATTTCTTCTTGAGGTCCACTTGATAAAGAAGAATCCACACGATGTTTTGGCATCGTCTAGATTGTTGAAACATTTTGGATCGCCGATGCGATGATTTTGAGATGTTTGATAAAAGGCTTTTGAGGTCGTGATTGCCTCTACTGAGAAAAACATCCGAAAGAGCATCTAAACATAAAAATCAGGGGTCAAAAACATTTCCAATGGGTCTTTCACCAAATTGCATGTCAAAGCTCTTTGAAGGAGTTTTCCAATATGGTATTGTCGGCGATGTAGTTCATCCCGATGCGAAACTTATGGCATTTCAAAAATACAATGTATTACAATAGACACATAAAAAGCCTAGTCAATAAGAAAAGAGATGCAACACGACTTCCCAGGAGGTCACCCATACAAGTACTACTCACGCCTAAGTGTGATTAACTGCGGCATTGTGATGGGATCCGGTGCATGAGTGCTGGTATGATCGCACCCGGTAGTACATGTCATGCAATTGTATATATGCTCTTGATCTAGTTTTTCAATGATTCTTCTTGAGCTCCACTCGATAAAGAAGAATCCACATGATGTGTAGGCCTCGTCTAGATGGTTGAATTTTTTTGGATCGTCGATCCAATGAGTTTGAGATGGCCGCTAAAATGATTTTGAGGCCGTGATCGCTTCCGCCCGAGAAAAACATCCAAAAGAAAATTTAAACATCAAAATTTGGGGTCAAAATTATTTCCAATGGGATTTTACCTATTGGCATATTAGATATCTTAGAGTGTGGTATTGTCGGCCGTGTAGTTTATCGTTGTGTGAAACATATGGCATTTCAAAAATTCGACGTTTTTTGCGATAGACACATAAAAAACTGAGTTTATAAAAAATACATTGCAACACAAGGACTTCCCAGGAGGTCAACCACCCCAGTACTTTTCTGCACTTGATAAAGAAGAATCCACACAATGTGTGGCCCTCGTCGAGATGGTTGAAGCATTTTGGATCATTGATGCGATGAGTTTGAGATGGCCGATAAAAAGGTTTCGAGGTTGTGATTGCTTCTGCCCTAGAAAATTGTCCGAGAGAGCATCTAAATATAAAAATTTAGGGGCGAAAACATTTCCAATGGGTTTTGACCAATTGGGACGTCGAAGATCATTAAGAGAGCTTTCTAGAATGGTATATTTGGCGGTGTACTTCATCATGGGGCAAAATTTACAGCATTTCAAAAATACAATGTTTTGCGATAGTTATATAAAAAACTAAGTGAATAAGAAAAAGGTGCAATACAATGACTTCCTAAGAGGTCATCCAATCCAGTACTACTCTCGCCAAAGCACGCGACTGCAAAGTTTTGATGGGATCTGGTGCATTAGTCCTGCTATGATTGCACCATGTTGTACATGTCATGCAATCGTACGTATGCTCCTCATCCACTTTTTAAATGTTTGTTCTGAGCTCCACTAGATAAAGAAGAACCCACACAATGTATCAGCCTCATCTAAACATTTCTAGTGGGACTTCAACCAATTGGCATGGGAGAGATCTTTGAGAGATCTTTCTGAAATGGTATTGTCGGTCGTGTAGTTCATCGCATTGCGAAACATATGGCATTTCAAAAATACGACGTTTTGCGATAGACACAAAAAACCGAGTGAATAAAAAAAGGTGCAACCGATGACTTCCCAAGAGGTCACCCATCCTAGTACTACTCTGACCCAAGTACGCATAACTAAGGAGTTCAAATGGGATCCACAGCATTAGTGTTCGTATGATCGCACCCAGTAGTACATATCATGCAATCATAAATATGCTTTTCATCCATTTTTTCAATGTTTCTTCTTGAGGTCCACTTGATAAAGAACAATCCACACGATATTATAGCCTTGTCAAGATGGTTGAAAAATTTTGGATCGTCGATGTGATGAGTTTGAGAGGGCCGATAAAACAATTTTGAGGTCTAGATTGCTTACACCTGAGAAAAACGTCCGAAAGCGAATCTAAACATCAAAATTTCGGGTCGAAAACATTTACGATGGGTCTTCAACCGAATGGCATCTTAGAGATTTTTGAGACAGCTTTCCTAAATGATATTGTCGACCATGTAGTTTATAGCAGTGAAAAACTTATTGCATTTCTAAAATATGACATTTTGCGATAGATACATAAAAACTGAGCGAATAAAAAAAATAGGTGCAACATGAGGACTACCCAGGAGGTTAACCATCCCAGTACTACTCTCACCCGAGTATGTTTAGCTGCAGAGTTCTGATGGGAACCGGTAAAATAGTGCTGGTACGATCGCACCGGTCGTACCTGTCATGCAATCGTAAATATGCTTTTCATCCAGTGTTTCAATGTTTCTCCTTTTTCTCGACTCTATAAAAAAGAATCCACAAACTGTGTAGCCCTCTTCAAGATGGTTTAAAGTTTTGGATCGTCGATGAGATGAGTTTGAGATGGCAGATAAAAAGGTTTTGAGGTTGTGATTGTTTCCGCCTGAGAAAATTGTCTGAGAGACCGTCTAAACATCAAAATTTGAGGCCGAAAACATTTCCAATGGGTTTTGACCAATTGAATCATCGGAGGTCTTTAAGAGAGCTTTCAAGAATTGTATTGTTGGCTGTGTACTTCATCGTGGTACGAAATTTATGACATTTCAAAAATACGACATTTTGCGATACACACATAAAAACCTGAGTGAATAAGAAAAGCGGTGCAACACGATGACTTACCAAGAGGTAACCCATCCCAATACTACTCTCTCCAAAGAACGCTTGACTTCAGAGTTTTGATGGGATCCGGTGCATTAGTGCTGAAATGATCGCACCATGTAGTATATGTCATGCAATCATAAGTATGCTCCTCGTCCACTTTTTAATGTTTGTTCTTGAGCTCCACTCGATAAAGAAGAACCCACAAAATGAATCAGCTTCCTCTAGATGGTTGAAGTGTTTTGGATCGTCCATGGAATGAGTTTGAGATGGCTGATAAAACGTTTTGAGGTCGTGATTGTTTCCACTAGAGAAAAACGTCCAAAAGAGCATCTAAACATCAACATTTGGGGTCAAAAAAATTTCTAATGGTTCTTCGACCACTTGGCACCGGAAAGATCTTTGAGAGAGCTTTCCAAAATGGTATTGTCGGTCGCATTGCGAAACATATGGGATTTAGAAAAATACGACATTTTGTGATAGACACAAAAAAAACAAGTGAATAAAAAAGGGTGCAACCAAGGACTTCCCAGGTGGTCACCCATCCTAGTACTACTCTCACCCAAACACCCTTAACTAAGGAGTTCTAATGGGATCCACTGCATTAGTGCTGGTATGATCGCACCCGGTAGTACATATCATGCAATCGTAAATATGCTTTTAATTCACTTTTTCAATGTTTCTTCTTAGGTCCACTTGATAGAGAACAATCCACATGATGTTATGGCCTCGTCTAGATGGTTGAAATGTTTTGGATCATCGATTTGATGAGTTTGAGATGGTAGATAAAACGGTTTTGAGGTCTTGATTGCTTCTGCCCGAGAAAAACGTTGGAAAGGGAATCTAAACATCAAAATTTGGGGTCTAAAACATTTGCGATGGGTCTTTGACCAAATGGCACATTAGAGATTTTTGAGAGAGCTTTCCTAAATGGTATTGTCGGCCGTGTAGTTTATAGCGGTGAAAAACTTATTTCATTTCGAAAATATGAAGTTTTGCGATAGACGCATAAAAAATTGAGAGAATAAGAAAAGGGGTGCAACACGATGACTTTCCAAGAGGTCACCCATCCCACTACTATTCTTGCCAAAGCACGCTTGACTGCAGAGTTTTGATGGGATCCGGTGCATTAGTGCTGGAATGATCGCACCATGTAGTATATGTCATGCAATCGTAAGTATGCTCCTCATCCACTTTTTAATGTTTGTTCTTGAGCTCCACCGATAAAGAAGAACCCACATGATGAATCATCCTCCTCTATATGGTTGAAACGTTTTGGATCATCGATGCGATGAGTTTGAGATGGCTGATAAAATGTTTTGAGGTCGTGATTGTTTCCACCAGAGACCGAAAGAACATCTAAACATCAAAATTTGGGGTCGAAAAAATTTCCAATGGCACTTCGACCAATTGGCATGGGAAAGATCTTTGAGAGAGCTTTCCAAAATGGAATTATCGGTCGTGTAGTTCATTGGATTGCGAATCATATGACATTTCAAAAATACGATGTTTTGCAATAGATACAAAAAACCGACTGAATAAAAAAAGGGTGCAACCAAGGACTTCCCAGGAGGTCACCCATCCTAGTACTATTCTCACCCAAGCACGCTTAACTAAAGAGTTCTGATGGGATCCGCTGCATTAGTGCTGGTATGATCGCACCCGGTAGTACATATCATGGAATCGTCAATATGCTTTTAATCCACTTTTTCAATGTTTCTTCTTAGGTCCACTTGATAAAGAACAATCCATACGATGTTAGGGCCTCGTCTAGATGGTTAAAACATTTTGGATCGTCGACGCGATGACTTTGGGATGTCCTATAAAACATTTTGAGGTCGTGATTGCATCTGTCTGAGAAATGCCTCCGAAAGAGCATCTAAACATCAAAATTTGGAGTCAAAAACATTTCCAATGGGTCTTCAAGTGATTGACACATCAGAGATCTTTGAGAGAGCTTTCCAGAATTGTATTGTTGGTCGTGTAGTTTATCGTGGTGCGTAACTTATGGCATTTTGAAAATACGATGCATTGCGATAGACACATAAAAACCAAGTGAATAAAAAAAAAGTATGCACACGAGGAATTCCCAAGGACGTCACCCATCCCAGTAATACTCTTGCCCAAGCACGCTTAACTACAAAGTTTTGATGGGATCCAGCACATTAGTGCTGGTATGATCGCACCCAGTAGTACTTGTTGCAATCATAAATTTATTCTTTTCATCCACTTTTTCAGGGTTTCTTCTTGAGCTCCACTCAATAAAAATGAATCCTTATGATCTGTGGGCTTTGTCTAGATGGTGACACGATTTGGATCATTGATGCAATTATTTTGAGTGGGTCGATATAATGGTTTTGAGGTCGTGATTGCTTTTGCCCTAGAAAAACATCAAAAAGAGCATCTAAACATCAAAATTTGGGGTCAAAACATTTCCAAAGGGTCTTTCATCAATGGGCACATCAGTGATCCTTGAGAGCTTTCCCAAATGGTATTGTGAGCCGTGTCGTTCATCGCAGCGCAAAATTATGGCATTTCAAAAATACAATGAACTACACAGCTCACGAAGGAATATGCTCTTCATCCAACTTTCCAATGTTTCTTCTGCAGATCCATTCGATAATAAAGAATCCACATGATGTGTGGGCGTTGTCTAGATGGTTAAAATGTTTTACTCTTCGATACGATGAGTTGAATTTGGCTGATAAAACGACTTTGATGTCATGATTGCTTCCGCCCGAGAAAAGCGTCCGAAAGAGCATCTAAACATCAAAATTTGGGGTCAAAAATATTTCCAATGGGTCTTGAAAACTTGGCACGTCACAGATCTTTGAGAGCGCTTTTCGAAATGATATTGTTGGTCGTGTAGTACATCACGGTGCAAAACTTATGGCATTTAGAAAACACGACGTTTTGCAATAGATACATAAAAAACCGAGTGAATAAAAAAAGATGCAACATGAGGATTTCCCAGGAGGTCACCCATCCCAGTACTACTCTGGCCCAAGCACATTTAACTGCAGAGTTCTGATGGGATCCGGTGCATTAGTGCTGGTATTATCGCACCCCGGTAGTATATGTGATGCAATCGTAAATATGCTCTTAATCCAATTTTTCAATGTTTCTTCTTGAGCTCCCCTCGATACAGAAGAATCCAGATGATGTGTGGGCCTCATCTTGATGGTCCAACGTTTTGTCTCATCAATACGTTGAGTTTCAGATGTCCGATAAAATGGTTTTCAGATCGTGACTGCTTTCGTCCGAGAAAAACATCCGTAAGAGCATCTAAAAAACTAATATTTGGGGTCAAAAATATTTCCAATGGGTTTTTGACCATTTGGTACGTTAGACTTCTTTCAGAAAGCTCTCCAAAATGGTAATGTTGGCCGTGTATTTCATCACGGTGTGAAAATGATGGCAATTTGAAAATATGACGTTGTGTGATAGACACATAAAAAACTGAGTGAATGAAAAAAAGGGGTGCAACACGAGGATTTCCCTGGAGCTCACCAATCCTAGTATTACTCTTGCTCAAGCACGCTTAACTGCGGAGTTCTGATGGGATCTATGGCATTAGTGCTGGTATGATCGCACCCAATAGTACATGTCATGCAATGGTAAATATGCTCTTCATCCACTCTTTCAATGTTTCCTCTTGAGCTCAGCTCGATAAAGTATAATCCAGACGATGTGTGGACCTCATCTAGATGGTTGAAACATTTTGGATCATCCATGTGATGAGTTTGAGATGGCTGATAATATGGTTTTGAGGTCATGATTGTTTCCACCTGAGAAAAACGTCTGAAAAACCACATAAACAACAAGTTTTGGGGTCAAAACCATTTTCAATGGGATTTGGACTAGTTGGCATGTCGGCCGTGTTCTTTATCGTGGTGCAAAACTGATAGCATTTAGAGAATATGACTTTTTGCGATTGACACATAAAAAACCGGGTGAATTAAAAAAAGTTACAACAAAAGGACATCCCAGGAGGTCACACATCCCAGTACTACTCTCGCCCAAGCACGATTAACTATGGAGTTCTGATGCGATCCGGTGGATTAGTGCTGCTGTGATCGCACCCGGTAGTACATGACATGCAATCACAAAATATGCTCTTCATCCAATTTTTCAATGTTTTTTCTTGAGATCCACTCGGTAATGAAGAATCCACAGGATGTGTGGGCCTCGTATAGATGGTTAAAATGTTTTGGATCGTCAATGCGATAAGTTTGAGATTGTCATTTAAACAGTTTTAGGTTGTGATTGCTTCCACATGAGAAAAACGTTCGAAAGAGTATCTAAACATCAAAAATTTGGGGTCAAAAACAATTTCAATGGGTCTTCGACCAATAGGCACGTTACAAATCTTTGAGAGAGCATTCCAAAACGGTATTTTGGCAGTGAAGTTCATCATGGTTTGAAATTAATGGTATTTCAAAAACACAACGTTTTGCGATAGACACATAAAACTCCAAGTGAATAAAAAAAGCGGTGCGACACGAGGACTTCCAAGAAGGTCACCTATCCCAGTACTACTCTCGCCCAAAAATGCTTAACTGCGGAGTTCTTATGGGATCTAGTGCATTAGTGGTGGTATGATATGTCCCGGTTGTACATGTCATGCAATGGTACATATGCTCTGCATCCACTTTTTCAATGTTTCTTCTTGAGCTCTACTTGATAAAAAATAATTACACAATGTATAGGCCTTTTCTAGATGTTGAAACATTTTTGATCGTCGATGCGATTGGTTTGAGATGGCCAAAAAAACGGTTTTGAGGTCGTGATTGCTTCCACCTGAGAAAAATGTCCGAAAGAGCATCTAATAATCGAAATTTGTGGTCGAAATCATTTCAAATGGGTCTCCCGCCAATTCGCAAGCCACAGATCTTTGAGAGACCTTTCTGAAATGGTATTGTCAGCAGTGTAGATCATCGTGGTGCGGAACTTATGGCATTTTGAAAATACGATGTTTTGTTATAGACAATAAAAAACTGACTGAATAAAAAAAAGGCTTGCAACACAAGGACTTCCCACGAGGTCACCCATGCTACTACTCTTGGCCAAACATGCTTTACTTCAGAGTTTTGATGGGATGCCGGACATTAGTGTTGGTATGATCGCACCCGGTAGTACATTTCATGTAATCGTAAATATGCTTTTCATCCTTTTTCAATGTTTCTTCTTGTGATCTACTCAATAAAGCAAATCCACATGATGTGTGGGCCTCGTATGGTTGAAATATTTCGATCGTCAATGCGATGAGTTTGAGATGGCCGATAAACCGGTTTTAAGGTAGTGGTTGCGTCCGTCCAAGAAAAACGTTCGAAATAGCATATACACATCTAAATTTGGGGTCAATAACTTTTTGAATGGGTCTTTGTACGATTGGCAGTTTAGAGATCTTTGAAAGAGTTTTCCGAAATTGTATTGTTGGCTGTGCATTTCATCGCGGTGTAAAACTTATGGCATTTCAAAAATACGATGTTTTGCAATAGACACATAAAAAACTGAGTGAATATAAAAGGGGGGGCAAAACGAGAACTTCCTGGGAGGTCACCCATCCTAGTACTACTCTCGTCCAAGCACGCTTAACTACAGAGCTCTGATGGGATCCGGTGCTTAGTGCTGGTATGATCACACTCGGAAGTACATGTCATACAATCGTAAATATGCTCTTCATCCACTTTATCAATATCTAGATAGGAGAAACATTTTGGATCGTGTCTTCCGCCTTGGAAAAACATCCGAAAGAGCATCGAAACATCAAAACTTTGGGTTGAAAACATTTCCATTGTGTCTCTGACCAATTTGCAAGTCAGAGATCTTTGAAAGAGATTTCCAAAATGGTATTCTCGGCCATGTAGTTCATTGCAGTGCGAAACTTATGGCATTTTAAAAATACGACGTTTTGTGATAGACACATTGATTAGGTCATCTGCCTAACCCCCAGCCAACTGGCTGGCCCAGCCCGCTCAAGTAGCACAAAGGAGCCCAAAAACATACAAAATGATACATGGGTGTGTCTTCATGAATTCAAGCCTAACCAAGAAACAGCCACCCAAGACAGAGCCTGGCCTATAATCCTGACTCAGCTGTCATGCGGCGACATGGAGCTCACCCCAAACCAGTCCCCAAACATTTCCTTATATGACAGTCCCCAAACATTTCGTGGCGACCAGAACTTCTATATGGGGGGTTCCCTTTTCTCCAATACTTGCCATATATCGACCGAAGTGCACTTAATATGTTCAGATTGAAACATCAATATTCCTTGAAACTTGGGCACGCATTGGATACTTTCCAAACCATCCATGATGTACCTAGACACCTTACATTCGCCCCTAAGTTCTAAAGGGAAGCATCTACACTTTTCTTGTTGGCCAAACTAGATACTAATGGCCAATAGCCATGTATTTTAAATGTATGATTTCCTTTTTTCTTTTTAGACCTTATGTCCCTTTGCTATGAACATTATATAAGGTGAACCCAACCTCATTGTAAAGACAGAACCCCATTGAAATAAAAAGTTGAATACAAAGTACTTTCTTCAAAGCTTTGTCTTTGAATCTTGTTCTTGTTCTTAAGAAACTAAGTGTGTGAATAATTTCCTTTCTATTGAATCCAAGGCCAGGTTAGTTTGACAGATTAAAACTTTCTTGGTTCACGTTTAATCATGTGATTTGATCAAAACCCACTCTTTTTAGTTCCCTTGCCCGCTTAAGCCAAGAGAGATTCGAGGCCTTGCGAGTCTCGGCCATACCACGGTATTTACTTGCCTTCTCTATTTGCAAGCCAAAATGTTTTGAGGGAAAAAAATTTTGAAGGGAGGATATGATGAGGTCATCGGCCCAACCCCCAGCCAACTGGCCGGCGCGGCCGGCCCAAGTAACACAAAGGCGCCCAAAACACGCAAAATGATACATGGGTGTATCTTCATGAATTCAAGCCTAACCAAGAAGGGGCCACCCAAGAAAAATCCTGGCCTATAATCCTCACTCACAGAGGACACACGAAAACATGAAGTTCACCCCAAACCAGGCCAGATCAAGTCATGCACCATTCATCAAGTTGGAGTTACTGAAAAATACAATATTTGGAACTTTCCTTATATGAAAGTTCCCAAGTATTTCTTTGGAAATAAGGAGACATTTTGGTACTTCTAGGAACTCCCTTAAGCACTTCTAAAAGCCCAAACACGCCTTGGACCAGGTTTATGGCAAGTGAGATGACCAATTGGAGCTGTTTATGGCAAGTGAGATGACCAATTGGTTTAATCACTTGCAAACCAAAACACGGCATCCAGGAGAGATTATTAAGACCCTAAGGAAGCCTAAAATCAACCTACCATTAGATCAGGGGGATCCTTTTTCTCCAAGACTTGCCATATATGGACCGAAGTGCACTGAATATGTTCATATTGCAACATCACTATTCGTTGAAACTTGGGAACGTATTAAAAACTTTCCAAAGCATTACCTAGAGACCTTACATTTGCCCCTAAGCTCTCAAGATACAAGCATCTACACTTTCCTTGGTTGCCAAACTAGACATTAATGGCCAATAGCCATGTATTTTAAATGTATGATTTCCTTTTCTCTTTTCTCTTTTCTCTTTCTTCCTCATCCTAAATAAATTTCAAATAGAAAAACCAAAAAAAAAATATTCTATTTTAATTTGTTTTTAAGTTAGTTGCCAAAAGTAACCAAAAACAAAACCATAAAAATATTTTCTTTTCTTGATTTTTTTTTGGTACCACTTGTGTGTTAATACCAAACATTCACTTAGTGTAGTTTGCTTATTTTTGTATTTCGACTTAATACTCTGTTCTTCCTTGTGCCAGGTAAAAATTTAAAATAAGGATTATTATGAGGAAGAAATTCCTTACCAATTATTTGAAGACAATTGTTGTGATGAATGGCATCAAGTATTCTCCGATGTAGAAAACTCACATATGAGATTCAAAAATCCGGTCGTTTGGGTGAAGGTTTATCACTAAAGCAAAATGAATGGCGCATTACACAGTTTGTGAAATATATGATTATACAGAGACTTTTCCATATCTATTTTAGTTTGAAATCTGGTCATAATATAGAAAAATTAAGTTAGATTAATGTGGACTCTGGGTTCATGTCAATCTGAGCTCTAAATCAAAAGTTATGGGCGATTTAGTGTGGACGTGTCAAGTTGACCAACTAGTTAAAACGATCATTGTAAACCAATCACAGTGATATCAGAAATAAAATTTCTTGGTGCGCTTCTGATCAATCAAATTAGTTGGTCATGATTTGCTTGTTCAAAATTTCTAAAAAGTTGATGTTTTCGTTTCGAGTCAATCCAATATAAATAAAAAATGTTATTCAGAAAGTTTTAAAAATTTGAACTTATTTTGTTGTTTCTACTTTATTGAAATAAATAAAACATTAATGTTCCTTCAGGATGAAGATTTCCATGTTTCTATCCACTTAGAGCCAAATTTTTATTAATCCGATTCTTTTTTATGTTATCATTATGTATCTAACTTCATGGATCTCCTTTGTTTATCTACATGTGTATGTAGTCCAGCGTTTAGGTATCCCAGTTTTATGATATGAAAATATGTTTATTGATCAATGATGTTTTACTGATTGGCGTATTTAAATTCCTCTATTTATGATGTCCTTCATGCTACATTAAACTTGATCACGAGATATCTATAGATCGTATATATTTCAAACCCAATAGGGGTTTTATTAGCATCGAGTCTTTTGTTTTTAAGTTCTTGTGTATCTTTGAATTCATTCTTTTCTGTTTCATTTGTAGTCTTGTTATCTCCTGAATCAAGTTGAGTTATAGTATTCCTATTGTATATGTTTCTTTTATTGATCTATATGGGTTCATATTAGTTTTTGCAAATGGCTAAACCCATATGAGTTGAATACAACTTGAAGGGAGAAGAATATGCGTTTTGGAATAGATTCTAACGGATGGTCACTTTTGCAATAATAGTTAAACTTTGGATACATAATTGAAAATGGAGTTAGTTTCATTTTATGGTGAACAACAAACACACACCTTTGAGATTCAAAATTCCGGTAGTTTGGGTGAAGGTTTATCACTTAAGCAAAATGCATGGCAGTACACAGTTTGTGAAATATATGATTATACGACACTTTTCGGTATCTATTTTACTCTCAAATCTGATCATAATATAGAAAATTAAGTTAGCTTAATATGGGCGTTGGATTCATGTCAATCTGATCTCTAAATCAAAAGTTGTGGGCAATTTAGTGCGTACTTGTCAAGTTGACCAACTAGTTAAAACGATTATTGTTAGCCGATCACGGTGATATCTAAAATAAAATTTCTTGGCGCTCTTGTGATCAGTCAAATTAGTCCATCATGATTTTTTTGATCAAAATTCCTAAAAAGTTGATGTTTTTGTTTTGAGTCAATCTAATATCAATAAAGAATGTAATTTGGAATGTTTTAAAAATTTGAACTTATTTTTTTGTTTCTACGTTGTTGTAATAACTATAATGTTAATGTTCCTTTGGGATGAAGATTTCATTGTTTCTATCCATTTAGAGCCGAATTCTTACTAATCCCATTCTTTTTTTATGTTATCATTATGTATCTAACTTCATGGATCTCCTTTGTTGATGAACATGTGTACGTAGTCTTGTGTTTAGGTTTTCCATTTTGATGTTATGAAAATAAGTTGATTGATCCATGCTGTTTTACTGATTGGCGCCTTTACATCCTCCATTTATGATGTCCTTCATGCTAAATTAAACTTGATCATCAGATATCTATAGATTGTATATATATTGCACCCGATAGGCATTTTATTAGCATCGAATATTTTCTTTTCAAGTTCTTGTGTATCTTTCAATTCATTGTTTTCTGTTGCATTTGTAGTCTTGTTATCTCTTGCATCAGGCTGCGTTATACTATTGCTTTTGTACATGTTTCTTTTATCGATCTATATGGGTTCATATTGGTTTTTGCGAGTGGATAAATCCACAAGAGCTGGATTTAGCTTGAAGGGAGAGGAAAATGCAATTTGGAATAGCTTGTAATGGATGGACACTTTTCCAATAATAGTTAAACTTTGGATACATAATTGAAAATGGAGTTAGTTTCATTTGATGGTTAACAATATAACACTCACGTTTGAGACTCAAAATTCCGATCGTTTGGGTGAAGCTTTATCCCTGAAGCAAAATGCATGGCATTACACCATTTGTGAAAGATATGATTATACGTAGACTTTTTGCGTATCTATTTTAGTTTCAAGTCTGGTCATAATATAGAAAATTAAGTTAGTTTAATGTGGCCGTTGAATTCATGTCAATCTGAGCTCTAAATCAAAAGTTATGAGTCGTTTAGTGTGGACGTATCAATTTGACCAACTAGTTAAAACGATCATTGTTAACCAATCACAGTAATATCAGAAACGAAATTTCTTGGCGCTCTCGTTTTCAGTCAAAATTAGTCTATCATGATTTGTTTATTCAAAATTTCTAAAAAGTTGATATTTTCATTTTGAGTCAATCCAATATCAATAAAGAATGTTATACGGAAAGTTTTAAAAATTTGAACTTATTTTTAGGTTTCTTCGTTATTGTAATAAATAAAACATTAATGTCCTTTCGGGATGAAGATTTCAATGTTTTTATCCACTTAGAGCCGAGTTCTTATTCATCCCATTCTTTTTTATGTTATCATTATGTATCTAATTTCATGGTTCTACTTTTTTTTATCAGCATGTGTATGTAATCTTGCGTTTAGGTATTCCATTTTTATGTTACGAAAATATGTTGATTGATCTATGCTGTTTTACTGATTAGCGTCTTTAGATTCCTCCATTTATGATGTCCTTCATGCTACATTAAACTTGATCACCATATATCTATAGATCGTATATATTTAAAACCCGATAGGGGTTTTATTAACATTGAGTCTTTTGTTTTCAAGTTCTTGTGTATCATTCAATTCATTATTTTTGTTTCACTTGTAGTCTTGTTATCTTTTGAAACAAGTGCGTTATAGTATTCCTATTGTATATGTTTCTTTTATTGATCTATATGGGTTCATATTGGTTTTTGCAAACGGCTAAACCCACATGAGTTGAATACAACTTGAAGGGAGAAGAAAATGCGTTTTGGAATAGATTCTAACGGATGGAAACTTTTCCAATAATAGTTAAACTTTGGATACATGATTCAAAATGGAGTTAGTTTCATTTTATGGGGAACAATATGATACTCACATATGAGATTCAAAATTCCGGTCGTTTGGGTGAAGGTTTATCACTGAAGCAAAATTAATCTCATTACACAGTTTTGTGAAAGATATGATTATACAGAGACTTTTCCGCATCAATTTTAGTTTGAAATCTGGTCATAATATAGAAAATTAAGTTAGATTAATATGGGCATTGGATTCATGTCAATCTGAACTCTAAATCATAAGTTATGGGCGATTTAGTGTGGACGTGACAAGTTGACCCACTAGTTAAAATGATCATTGTTAACCGATCACGCTGATATCAGAAACAAAACTTCTTGGCGCTCTTCTGATTCGTCAAATTAGTCGATCATGAGTTGTTTGTTCAGAATTTCTAGAAATTTGATATTTTTTTTGAGTCAATCAAATATAAATAAAGAATGTTATTCAGAAAGTTTTATAAATTTGAACTTATTTTTCTGTTTTTACGTTATTGTAATAAATAAAATTTCTTGGCGCTCTTGTGATCAGTCAAATTAGTCCATCATGATTTGTTTGATCAAAATTCCTAAAATGTTGATGTTTTTGTTTTGAGTCAAGGTAATATCACTAAAGAATGTAATTTGGAAAGTTTTAAAAAATTGAACTTATTTTTCTGTTTCTACGTTATTGTAATAAGTAAAACGTTAATATTCCTTAGGGATGAAGATTCAGTGTTTCTATCCATTTAGAGTCAAATACAATCCCATTCCTTTTTTATATTATCATTCGTATCTAACTTCATGGATCTCCTTTGTTTATGAACACGTGTACGTAGTCTTGCGTTTACGTTTTCAATTTTTATGTTATGAAAATATGTTGGTTAATCCATGCTGTTTTCCTGATCGGCATCTTTACATTCCTCCATTTATGATGTCCTTCATGCTACATTAAACTTCATCATCAGATATCTATAGATCGTATATATATTGCACCCGATAGGTATTTTATTAGCATCGAGTCTTTTCTTTTCATGTTCTTGTGTATCTTTCAATTCATTGTTTTCTGTTGCATTTGTAGTCTTGTTATCTCTTCCATCGAGTTGCGTTATAGTATTTCTATTGTACATGTTTATTTTATCGATCTATATGGGTTCATATTGGTTTTTGCAAGCGGCTAAATCCATATGAGTTGAATATAACTTGATGGGAGAAGAAAATGCGTTTTTGAATAGATTGTAATAGATGGACACTTTTCCAATAATACTTAAACTTTGGATACATAATTGAAAATGGATTTAGTTTAATTTTATGGTGAAAAATATAACACTCACGTTTGAGATTCAAAATTCCGATCGTTTGGGTGAAGGTTTATCACTAAAGCAAAATGCATGGCATTACACAGTTTGTAAAAAATATGAATATATGGAGACTTTCCCGTATCTATTTTAGTTTGAAGTCTAGTCATAATACAAAACATTAAGTTAGCTTTATGTGGCCGTTGGATTCATGTCAATCTGAGCTCTAAATCAAAGTTATGGGTGATTTTGTGTGGACGTGTCCAGTTGACCAACTAGTTAAAACCATCATTGTTAACTGATCACGGTGATATCATAGACGATACTTCTTGGCGCTCTTGTGATAAGTCAAATTAGTCCATCATGATTTGTTTGATCAAAATTTCTAAAACGTTGATATTTACATTTTGAGTCAATCAAATATCAATAAAGAATGTTATTCGGAAGGTTTTAAAAATTTGTAACTTATTTTTAGGTTTCTACGTTATTGTAATAAATAAAACATTAATGTTCCTTCGGGATAACGACTTCAATGTTTCTATTCACTTAGAGCCGAATTCTTATTAATCCCAGTCTTTTCTAGGTTATATTATGTATCTAACTTCATGGTTCTCCTTTGTTTATCAGCATGTGTATGTAGTCTTGCGTTTAGGTATTTCATTTTTATGTTTCGAAAATATGTTGATTGATCCATGTTGTTTTACTGATAAGCGTCTTTAGATTTCTCCATTTATGATGTCCATGATGCTACATTAAACTTGATCACCATATATCTATAGATCGTATATATTTTCAACCCGATAGGGGCTTTATTAACATCGAGTCTTTTGTTTTCATGTTCTTGTGTATCTTTCAATTTAACTTTTCTGTTTCACTTGTAGTCTTGTTATCTCTTGAATCAAGTGTGTTATAGTATTCCTACTGTATATGTTTCTTTTATTGATCTATATGGGTTCATATTGGTTTTTCCAAACGGTTAAATCCACATGAGTTGAATACAACTTCAACGGAGAAGAAAATGAGTTTTGGAATAGATTCTAACGGACGGAAACTTTTCCAATAATAGTTAAACTTTGGATACATAATTCAAAATGGAGTTAGTTTCATTTTATGGGGAACAATGTAATACTCACATATGAGATTCAAAATTCCAGTCGTTTGAGTGAAGGTTTATCACTGAAGCAAAATGAATGGCATCACACAATTTGTGAAAGATATGATTATACAGTGACTTTTCCGTATCAATTTTAGTTTGAAATCTGGTCATAATATAGAACATTAAGTTAGATTAATGTGGGCATTGGATTCATGTCAATCTTAGCTCTAAATCAAAAGTTTTGGGCGATTTAGTGTGGATGTGTCAAGTTGAGCAACTAGTTAAAATGATTATTTTTAACCAATGACGGTGATATCAGAAACGAAATTTCTTGGCACTCTTCTAATCAGACAAATTAGTCGATCATGATTTGTTTGTTCAAAATTTCTAAAAAAGTTGATTTTTTCGTTTAGAGTGAATCCAATATAAACAAAGAATGTTATTCCGAAAATTTTAAAAATTTGAACTTATTTTTATGTTATTGTAATAAATAAAATGTTAATGTTCCATCCGGATGAAAATTTCAATGTTTCCATACATTTAGAGCCGAATTCTTATTAATCCCATTCTTTTTTATGTTATCGTTATGTAAATAGCTTCATGTTTCTCCTTTGTTTATGAAGATGTGTTCATAGTCTTGCGTTTAGGTTTCCCATTTTTATGCTATGAAAATATGTTGATTGATCCATGTTGTTTTACTGATTGGATTCTTTAGATTCCTCCATTTATGATGTCCTTGAAGCTACATTATACTTGATCACCATATATCTATAGATCGTATATAGTTTTCACCCGGTAGGTGTTTGAATAGCATCGAGTGTTTTCTTTTCAAGTTCTTGTGTATCTTTCAATTAATTGTTTTCTGTTGCATTTGTAGTCTTGTTATCTCTTAAATCAAGTTGTGTTATAGTATTCCTATTCTATATGTTTCTTTTGTTGATCTATATTGGTACTTTGCGAGTGGGTAAACCCACATGAGTTGAATACAACTTGAAGGGGGAAGTAAACACGTTTTGGAATATGTTGTAACGGATTGACACCTTTTCAATAATAGTTAAACTTTGGATACATAATTGAAAATGGGGTTAGTTTCATTTTATGGAGAACAATATAATACTCACATATGAGATTCACTATACCGGTCATTTGGGTGAAGGCTTAGCAATGAAGCAAAATGCATGGCATTACATATTTTGTGAAAGATATGATTATAGGGAGACTTTTCCATCTCTATTTTTTTGTGAAATCTGGTCATAATATAGAAAATTAAGTTAGCTTAATGTGGGCGTTGGAATCTTGTCATTCTGAACTCTAAATCAGAAGTTATTGGCGATTTAGTGGGTACGTGTCAAGTTGGACAAGTAGTTAAAATGACCATTATTAACCATTCACAATGATATCATAAACGAAATTTCTTGCCGTTCTTGAGATTAGTCAAATTAGTCCATCATGATTTGTTTGATCAAATTTTCTAAAAAGTTGATGTTTTTGTTTTGAGTCAATCCAATATAAATAACAATATAAATAACGAATGTAACGAAATTTTTTAAGAATTTGAACTTATTTTTCTGTTTCTATGTTATTGTAATAAATAAAACGTTAATGTTCCCATCCATTTAGAGCCAAATTCTTATTAATCCCATTCATTTTTTTATGTTATCATTATGTATCTAGCTTTATGTTTCTCTTTTGTTTTTGAACATGTGTACAAAGTCTTGGGATAAGGTTTTCCAATTTATGTTATGAAAAAATGTTGACTGATCCATGTTGTTTTACTGATTGGCGTCTTTAGATTCCTCCATTTATGATGTTCTTCATGCTACATTATACTTGATCACCAGATATCTCTAGATCGTATATATTTTTCACTGAGTTGGTGTTTGATTAGCATTGAGTCTTTTGTTTTCAAGTGCTTATGTATCTTTCAATTCATTGTTTTCTGTTGTATTTGTAGTCTAGTTATCTCAGAAATCAATTTGCGTTATTCCTACTGTATATGTTTCTTTTATTGATCTATATGCGTTCATTATGGTTTTTGCAAGCGGTTAAACCCACATGAGTTGAATACAAATTGAAGGGTGTTTCAGAATAGATTGTAACAGATTAACACTTTTCCAATAATAGTTAAACTTTGGATGCATAATTGAAAATGGAGTTAGTTTCATTTTATGGTGAACAATTTAACACTCACATATGAGATTCAAAATTCCGCTCGTTTGGGTGAAGATTTATCAATGAAGCAAAATCCATGGCATTACACAAGTTGTGAAAGATATGATTATACGAATACTTTTCCGTATCTATTTTAATATGAAAGTTGGTCATAATATAGAAAATTAGGTTAGCTGAATGTGTGCATTGGATTCATGTTATCTGAGGTCTAAATCAAAAGTTATGGCTGATTTAATGTGGATGTGTCAAGTTGACCATATAGTTAAAGTAATCATTGTTACCCGATCACAGTGATATCAGAAATGAAAATTCTTGCCCCACTTGTGATCAGTCAAATTGGTTCGTTTGATCAAATTTCCTAAACAGTTGATGTTTTTTATTTGAGTCAATCCAATATTAATGAAGGATGTAACTCGAAAATTTTAAAAAAATTCAACTTATTTTCCGGTTTCTATGTTATTGTAATACATAAAATGTTGATGTTCCTTCGGGATGAAAAGTTCAAAGTCTCTATCCATTTAAAGCCAAATTATTATTAATGCTATTCTTTTTTATGTCATCATTGTGTATCTAACTTCATGTTTCTCCTATGTTTTTGAACATGTGTACGTAGACTTGCGTTTAGGTTTTCCATTTTTAGATTATGCAAATATGTTGATTGCTCCATGTTTTTTTTACAGATTGGCTTCTTTAGATTCCTCCATTTATGATGTCCTTCATGCTACATTATACTTGATCACCAGATATTTATAGATCGTATATACTTTGCACCCGGTAGGTGTTTGATTAACATTGAGTATTTTATTTTCAAGTTCTTGTGTATCTTCC
Organism: Pugionium cornutum; assembly: GCA_018901935.1. NCBI lineage: Eukaryota > Viridiplantae > Streptophyta > Magnoliopsida > Brassicales > Brassicaceae > Pugionium > Pugionium cornutum. The sequence continues at coordinate 26,694,766 of CM032157.1, read as the reverse complement.
ATTTCATTTTTTTCTGTTGCATTTCTAGTCTTGTTATCTCTTAAATAAAGTTGTGTTATAGTATTCCTGCTGTATATGTTTCTTTTATTGATCTATATAGATGCGTTCATATTGGTTTTTGCGAGCGGGTAAACCCACATTAGTTGAATACAAATTGAAGGGAGAAGAAAACTCGTTTTGGAATAGATTGTAACAGATTGACACTTTTCTTGTAGTAGTTAAACTTTGGATACATAATTGAAAATGGAGTTAGTTTCATTTTAAGGAGAAAAATATAACACTCACATATGAGATTCAATATTCCGGTCGTTTGGGTGAAGGCTTATCAATGAAGCAAAATGTATGACATTACATAGTTTGTGAAAGATATGATTATAAAGAGACTTTTCCATATCTATTTAATGTGAAATCTGGTCATAATATGGAAAATTAAGTTACCTGAATGTGGGCATTGGATTCATGTCATTCTGAGGTCTAAATCATAAGTTATGGGCGATTTAATGTGGACTTGTCAAGTTGACCAACTAGTTAAAGAGATCATTGTTATCCGATCATAGTGATATCAGAAATGAAATTTCTTGCCGCACTTGTGATCAGTCAAATTAGTCCATCATGGTTTGTTTGATCAAATTTTCTAAACAGTTGATGTTTTTTATTTGAGTCAATCCAATAATAATGAAGGATGTAACTCGGAAAGTTTTAAAATTTGAACTTATTTTCCGGTTTCTATGATATTGTAATAAATAAAACATTGACGTTCCTTCGGGATGAAAATTTCAAAGTCTCTATCCATTTATAGCCAAATTCTTTTTAATCCCATTCTTTTTTTATGTCATCATTGTGTATCTAAATTCATGTTTCACCTTTGTTTCTGAACATGTGTACGTAGACTGGCGTTTCGGTTTTCCATTTTTAGAGTATGCAAATATGTTGATTGATCCATGTTTTTTAGAGATTGGCTTCTTTAGATTCCTCCATTTATGATGTCCTTCATGCTACATTATACTGATCACCAGATATCTATAAATCGTATACACTTTTCACCCGATAGGTGTTTGATTAACATCGAGTCTTTTGTTTTCAAAGTCTTGTGTATCTTTCATTTCATTTTTTTCAGTTGCATTTGTAGTCTTGTTATCTCTTAAATTAGGTTGCGTTATAGTATTCCTACTGTATATGTTTCTTTTATTGATCTATGTTCATATTGGTTTTCGCGAGCGGCTAAACCCACATGAGTTGAATACAAATTGAATATAGAAGAAAATGCGTTTTGGAATAGATTGTAACTGATTGACACTTTTCCAGTAGTAGTTAAACTTTTGATACATAATTGAAAATGGAGTTAGTTTCATTTTATGGAGAACAATATAACATTCATATATGAGATTCAATCTTCCAGTCGTTTGGGTGAAGGCTTTTCAAGGAAGCAAAATGTATGGCATTACATAGTTTGTGAAAGATATGATTATACAGAGACTTTTCCGTCTCTATGTAATGTGAAATCTGGTCATAATATGTAAAATTAAGTTACCTGAATGTGGGCGTTGGATTCATGTCATTCTGAGGTCTAAATCATAAGTTATGGGCGATTTAATGTGGACGTGTCAAGTTGACCAACTTGTTAAAGTGATCATTGTTACCAAATCACTGTGATATCAGAAATGAAATTTCTTGCCGCACTTGTGACCAGTCAAATTAGTCCATCATGGTTTGTTTGATCAAATTTTCTAAACTGTTGATGTTTTTTATTTGAGTCAATCCAATATTAATGAAGGATGTAACTCGTAAAGTTTTAAAAATTTGAACTTATTTTCTGCTTTCTATATTATTGTAATAAATAAAACGTTGGTGTTGCTTTGGGATGAAAATTTCAATGTCTCTCTCCATTTAGAACCAAATTCTTATTAATCCCATTCTTTTTTATGTCATCATTATGTATCTAACTTCATGTTTCTCCTTTGGTTTTGAACATGTGTACGTAGACTTGCGTTTAGGTTTTCCATTTTTACATTATGCAAATATGTTGATTGATCCACGTTTTTTAACAGATTGGCTTCTTTAGATTCCTCCATTTATGATGCCCTTCAGGCTACATTATACTTTATCACCAGATATCTATAAATCGTATATATTTTGCACCCGATAGGTGTTTGATTAGCATATTCTGTATCTTTCGATACATTTTTTTCTATTGCATGTTAGTCTTGTTATCTCTTAAATCAAGTTGCGTTATAGTATTCCTACTGTATATGTTTCTTTTATTGATCTATATGCGTTCATATTGGTTTTTGCGAGCGACTAAACCCACATGAGTTGAATACAAATT